>KZ807267.1:195874-273826 GCA_000696205.2 Oncopeltus fasciatus | reverse complement strand
AAATATTTATTTATTTAAACATTTAATAAGTATATTTTTCTGTTCTTAAAAGGTAGGGTCGGAGAGGAGAAAGTTTTAAAACTTCCACCTTAGGATATTGCGCAGCTCCCGTCAGAGGATTTAATGCGCTAACTTGGGTCAACTGAATGCCAATGTCCTGCAAATTGCTGGATTGCGTCCTGATCAATATGTTCTGATAAGTTTACAGCCAAACCTGTTGAAATAAACAGCGGAGCACGTAGTGTAATTTTTAATATACATAATGTTGTTTACAGAAGCCACCTGATGTCAAGTTGCACACTTGTCACGTTGGATGTCGAAGAACTAACAAGTCTGCACCGCTGACCTCCCGGAGGAAAACAAGCTATCAGACAAGACGTTTACCAGGCAGGTATTGTACTGGAGGGACGGTGGCAGCTAATAGGCCTGAAGAGGTCCTGACCTGGGGCCCGCGTGAAATCGGTAATTCACAACTCACCCTTAGACCACCCCTGTGGGTCACTTCCCTCCCATCTCTACATACTCAATCACTGTGAGCTTGCTCCATCTTCACTGGTGTTTGTAGCGTATCATCTCCTGACAGCCTCACTCAGCTTGTTTACACATACATACACTCGCATGGTAAAATGTATAAACTTAAAAAGGAGAGTTTGTTGACCGTAGATATTATTCTAAGATGATTTTAGTTGGGGTTCGGTCGAGATTGTATAAACTTAAGTGTGTCAGCTTCGTAATCTAAGCATGTTTCCCGTGCATTATTAGAGATGGATAAAGATTACAAGACATGTTACTTGGCAGCACATACGGACAGACTGTGTGCTGACGCAGACTGGTACAGGTATCAGTCTTCGAGAGAAGACCACCCAGGAGTACTGGCCTCTTCGCCCACTCCTCTACAGAGATACGCTGGCTCTGGCTCTGGAGGAATTCTCCTCATTTCGTCTACTTTTCCACAGATATTCTGTAATAAGGTTACATCGTTACAATACATTCACTTACAATTACATCAGTTATACATTTACTGTGAAATAATATAATATAATTCAAATAAAATAACAACTCTTGATAAGTATTTCATTTCACTTGCAACTTGTGCTGAAATTTCTGTGAAAAAAGAGTGGTCTCAGCACCGTTTTAGTATAATATTTTTACTACGTATTTCTTATTTCCAGCGTATTACAGGTGTAGACTCACTGTCAATTGTTACAATGTTAGAATGAAATGTAATTAATAATTATTCACCAGTAATGGACAGGATCAGTTTTTAGTTTTTAAAAATATTCTTCGTGATATGCATGCAGGGAAATTAATTTTCATTTTAGTAGTTATCTCTTTAGTAATTTGGACAAAAGGAGAGATCTTTTATTGGTGTTGGGTGAAGTAGGTTCAACCCCAACAAAAAAACATCTACTAATTAGTAATTTTGGAATATTTTATATTGCGATAGAATTGTTTAATTCCTTTTGACATTGACAATCTATGGGGGTGGGTTTTAAAAGAAGATGTAATGTTATTATTATTATTAGAGTTCCATCAATCTTTACGAGTACCTTTCCCCTCTTCCCTCAAGCACAACCCAAGATTTACACACACATGCACGCGCGCGCGCGCGCGCACACACACACACACACACACACACACCGAAATTGTTTAAAAACAATTCTCTTAAACCCAGAAAATGCAGTAAATAAAATATGACCTTGTCATAGAAATTTTCTGTTTATGAAACGTGGAAATAATTTCTTGTGTACACAACAACTACCTTATCGGCGGTTACACTGATACGGCACATAACCGCTATTACAGTTCAGCTATGGAATACCCACTTTAAATATACAACGTTCAATTAAACCATTAATTCTACATTTCTTGTTGAAATCGAAATTTCGTGATTCAATGTGTAAGCGTAATAATAAAATTTATAATAGTTATATAATACATTTTTTATAAATATAAAATTTTTAAGAGAAACATTGATAGATAGATGAATAGATTGATAGATTGGTAGCAACGAGTATAAAATATGCAAAAAAAAAATCCAATCAAATGATATAGTATGATACTAAAGTGATATCATACATTACTCAATCAAATAAATAGTTTAAAAAGGTACTAATTATATGTATATGTATATGTATATGTATATATATATATATATATATATATATATATATATATATATATATACACACACACACCGGTTATATATATATATATANTATATATATATAATACATAATGAGCATTTGTTACACGATAAAAAAATACTATTAAAAACAAGCAAGTGTCAGCAGCTAGTTTAGGTTCTCCTCATTACTGATTATTTTATCCTTGTTATAGTAAACAACTATTTATTAAACTTGGCACGGGCCAAGTTTACTTAACATGTGAGTAATAGTCAAGTTGAGGTGTGTGATGGGATGAAATAAAAGATAATAATTAGCTGCGAGTACAATCACAGAACATTCCATACCACCCTCGGCACATCCTCGATCACCCCTGCCTCGAAGACAACGCAGGGTGAAGGGGATTAATCTCAACAACTAGACAGTACAAATATGAAGACAGAACAACCCCCTGGCCGTTCATTACTGCACATCCATTAGTCTACTCTTCCCAATACAATATAAACATCGAACCAAGCCTAAAACTCTCAAGCCCCGAACAACCTTCGTATAAAACATTACAACTTTGAGAAACTTATTGTTAATAACAGCCTACCAGTTAGAAGTTTGTTTTAGGTATGTTTTAATACTGTAGTTCTTAAAATATGTATTCAAATTGTCCTATGAGAAGACTTTATAAGTATAATAAAATAAAACCTCTTGCAGTGGGGAATTTATTGAGCTCCAAAAATTCAAAAACATCTCTATAAAAGTCGCAATGTTTTCGTCCCTCCTTTAATTTAAATTTAAATTTAAACTGACTAAATATCCTGTGATAGTTGCACACAAAAGTATTTCTTTTAAATGAATATGAGTATGTGTATTTTTCAATATTGTTCATTTGACTTATTTTCAATAGGAGTTATTTAAATAGCTATTTTATATACATTCTAATTGTGCTCTTAAAGATATATATCATGAGTGACAGGCGAATTGCAATACTATCAATTATAATCTCACTTAACTTCCAATAGTGTGGATTTGGAAAAGTCCTTTTCTAAGAGCAGCTCATTGTTCACAGTTCTCGGTTCATTAGTTCATGAATGAATCATGAGTTCTCTTCTCTCCTCACTACGAAGTTGAGAGGCTGTGTTATTTACTGCTAACTAACATTTCCATCGAAGTAGCACTTAATTCAATTATTAATTCCAAACAAACTTGCAACAGTCATTAAGCCAAGAAATATATAAATTTCTGAATGGATTTTGAATAAGTTAAAGTACAAGTTCGTGAAATATTAGTATCATAAATGAAAGACATGCAAAAAAAAATCTCAGGAGATTATTCCATATTCGTTTACGTTTTTACATATTTACTATTTATTTAAATAAGCATTTGCTGATTATATTATTCATTATAAAATGTGTTAAAAATTAACCATCTATTCCACATTGGATCTTGTTTTGTTACTAAACCTGTAGTACATTTCCCAACAAAACTCGTTTTCTGACCCACTACTATAGACAAATGAGGGTTTCCATACACAATATTTAAATTTGTATTTTTTGAATCTACCTTAACCGAACCCTCCCCCCAAAAAAACACTTAATAATAATATCTACGTTCAAAAACTCTCCGTTTAAAGAAAATTGAACTTGTGTCAGCTCCCTGCAGCTCAACAGGACCACATCATTTATTAAGATTTTTGGAAAAATACCCATTATCTGCTGTAGCTCCTTGGCTACGAAACAAACCATCACCTTCACAAATAACCGGTAATGTTAGTAGAAAATTAGTCGGAGTTGTGTGCAGTGTTAGTTATCAGGGTAAATCATAATAATAGTTCTCTTGTAAAGTCAGGAAATTTATTTTATAAGCACTTCACCTAGCATTGTAAGCCTTCTTAAGGTTAGAAACAAAACAAAGCCTACTAGAAAGATATCACTTTGATAGTAGTGGCTGATACAATAATAGTCTAGCAAAATTACTAAGTGTATATGTTTGTGAGTCTATGCCGAATCCCAATTTTTCCTATTCCTTTTCGATGATTTAGAGGAAATTTAGCCATTTTCTCTGTTCTTGTAGGTAGTACAAGACAAAAAAACTATAGCCACTAAAATATATGTATGTGTGTGTGTTTGTGTGTATTTCAATACTTTACAAGCTATAGAATTCTTTTTTTCTTAATGAAATTCGGCATAGAGCTGTTACATGCAAAGCAAAAGATTAAATTCTTTATTGAACAAAATGAGGCAAATGAGTGGGGGGGGGGGGGGTGAGTTACCTGAAATTTTTAGAAAATAATTGTTTTTACATGTCTTCTGACTGAACTTCAGCACGTCTCTTTTAAATTATTTTTAACAAATACATTTTAATAAGTTATTTCATGGAAAGAATGAAAAACTATGTATATTATCACAAAAACATATATGCTTCGACCTTACAGGTTTGCACACATATTTCGACAACTTTTATTTAACACAAACGTCCAATGTTAAATACAAGGTTTAAGTAAACACCACCCGGTAACCTTTATTTTTTTCCCGCTGACAATAGCAGAGAGGATAGAGTAGAAAGATTTGGTTCACGTTGTGAATTGTGAAAATTTCATGAGGTTAACACTACCAACTGGTGACAACTTCTGCCTGGACCTGTTCCCTGAAGAGTGATTCATTGCAGTGGTCTGGGTAGAGTGACAGGTTTATCGCTGACCGGCACGATATACTGGCACAGTGAATGCATCTCCAGTATCACAGTTCTTCAGATCACAGTAATCACTCCTAATGAGCCTTCATCCCAGCTCATGGCTAGATATAGAAATGGATTTATACTTCTTTGTATAAATTCATTATTATCCCTAGATTTTCTTGCTAAAGAAAGTATAGCAGAAATGAACTAGAAACGTGTTTCAGCTTTGAACTTGTGATTTCAACATTAGTGATGTCGCTGTTGGTATCGAACACCATTTGTAAGCTGGGAATCGAAAGAAATTCTTTGGGAACAAGTTCTTGAAATTATGGTTGCCTTCTTTACTACGTAGAAGTCTTCCTAAAGCATTTCATTAGCTTTGGAATGTTCTTCTTAACCCTTGCAAGGTTCACAAGATTATCACATTTAACTTATATGAAAGGTACCAGGAGAAGACTCCTATGCCTCTTCTTGAATGCAGAATAGGGTAGGGTAAAACGGTATAGTTAGAAAATGTTTCCTTCTGAACCCTTTCATCAAAGGGGCTTCTAGACCATATTATTGATGATGACAGCTGTCGTGGGTGCAGCTTCAAAACTATTCTTACAGAATCCAAAATCACTATCTCTGGTTATGTGAAATGGAGAAATGGATGGTTGAGGAAGGTTAATGGAGACATTTATGGTTGAGGAAGGTTAAGGGAACATTATAGCCACTAACACCAGGAATCACACTCAAGTTCACGGAGGCCCATAAAGAGTCCCATAGTCTATATTCCACGCTATCAGCTCAAGTGTATCTAACCTGTTCAGCTGGTCGCCGATCCAGTTATTAGCAGGATATCTGATCGCATGCAAAACCTGTTTGCTTGAATAAGATATCCTTGTTGGCGAACTAGCACTTTATTTCGGCGACAGATTTGTATCAGTCACACGAGTGATAAGCGAGGGGAAATTCATGTTTAAATGCGAAGACTTTAGTGGTGGACAATCGCCTCGGAAAAGAAGTTTGATATGATATATTTATTTTCATGATTTTTACGATTGCTATCATTATTAAAAATTTATTTTTTAAAAGTAATATTTGGAATTCGTATAACAAATGTATCTCTGTCATAAAAAAAAAAAAATTTTAATTAATGTAAATAATGTCTCTATAAATTTAGACAGAGATAGACTACTAGGAACATTTTTTAGATATAGATCATAGTGTAAATGTTCTTCTTTAGAAAAAAAAAATAAATAAAAAAATAAAACCCAAGTGAAGGTATGAGATGGGTAATTGAACCATATATGAAATGTTTCAAATTTGAAAAACATTAAACTGGGGAACACATTTTTTGTTGAATTAGATCTGACACTTTTCAGTTTTTTCACTAATTCTTGGCGTCTAAATCTGAGAATCACCTCAGATTTTGTCTATCACGTCAACTTTTTAAACTACAGGATATCCTCAGAAATCATAAGAATCATGCATTTAAAAGAACATAAAGTAAAAACGTACCAAATATACAGTTTACAAAACATTTAATTTAAGTTAAATCGAGTTCATACATGTAAAATTAATGTACAGTACTTAAAAAATAAGATACAAATTTGCGTTTTTAGCTTTTTCTGGAGCGTTTAGTTTGTGTGTGTGTGTGTGTGTAAAGTAAAGGGAATGGGTTAATGTAGTTAATTGATCAAACATGTAAAACAAAAATGAAATGAAAGTACAGCGTGCTGAAGATTAATATGTGCGTTTTTACTCCTAAATTTCTTATTTTGCTTATTAGGTATCTCTGAATTGTTGTATTAGGTATCTTGTCTATTTCATTGTATTAGGGCTTTTCATGAAAGCGAGAGTACGAGGCAACAGGTGTCGTCGTTAGCCACTAGCGGAAAGGGAAGCGACATCCGGGGAGCTGGAGGGGTGGTAATGCCCGCCAGGAACCAGCTGGTGATATATGTGGCTGGGGAACTGTGTCAATGTCGCATTTCAGCTGACCTCCTTGGCGGACGATAATCCTTACTATCTCTTTGTTCGGATCACTTGCTATTGGAGATATAGATCTTTCAATCGATAGCAACTATCAATGTCCTTCAGAATAATTCTCCTACAATTTTGTAGAAATTCCAGCAAATAAATGTCAGAAAATAAACCATATGAAGTATTTATTAAACGGTCATGTGTGCATTCAAATTATTTCTGGCTGATTTTGGGAATTATGCCAATTAGAAGTTATTTGATTTTTCTCCCCAAAATATTATGAACTGCTCACTGAAAAATATTAATGTAGAAAAAATAAATAAATTCATCATGGTACCTCCGCGAGGCTGGCAATATTATTTAATATTTGTATTTCTACATTTATGTAAGTCATATTACTTTTCGTTTATATATTATGGTATATATTTTTTTTCTTGTTGCTAAGTATTGTCTTTGAAAAATTAATATACATAATTACTACGGTCGGCCTTACTTAACAATTTTTATTTTAATCAATATTTTTTTTGTTTCATTCTTACATTCTTGTATTGTTTCCGATTCGGATTTTCCCTTGTAGCAAAGTCCGAGTGTAAATATGTAATACATATATTTGAAATGGGAATTTGTTTAGAAAACTGTCATAAACAAACTGTTTCTTTATTATTAGATGATTTTAGTTGGGGTTCGGTGAAGGTAGATAAAAAAAAAAAAAAATACAAATTTAAAAAAACACATTTTTTTTTAATTAATATTTTTTTTTGGATCTACCTTCATCGAACCACAACTAAAATCATCTAATAATAATATCTACGGTCAAAAAACTCTCTTTTTGAACATACAAACTGTTTCTTTGTTTAGCGATGACTATATCCCCGTCTTCATTGGTTTCTGCACACCATTTTCTGTTGGCGGGCGCTTTCGGACATTGTCCATCTTCTTGGCCGAATATATGTGTTCACTGTCACTGTCTGTATTCAACTGCACCAATGAATATAGAACTATCATACCTTCTATTACCCGTCTTCATTGGTTCTGCAAAGCATCTTCTGTTGGCGAGCGCTTTCGGACATTGTCCATCCTCGTGGCCGAATATATGTGTTCACTGTCACTGTCTGTATTCAACTGCACCAATGAATATAGGACTATCATACCTTCTGTGATCCTTCTTCATTGGCTTCTCCGTTGGCGAGCGCTTTCGGACATTGTCCATCTTCTTGACCGAATACATGTGTTCACTGTCACTGTCTGTATTCAACTCTATAGGTACTCTGGAGAAGCGTTATGTGAATCTGTCTACATCAGATGTGCAGATGTCAAGTAACTGTTATTGAACTGCTTCACCTCACCGAGCATTACAAATGCTACACTCACTGCAAGTGTGACATCTTCTCAAACTTACAGTTGGGATAACTACTTCTGTACTACTGTCTGTCAAATTTCATAAGTGCTACTTTCGAGCAGGTTTGTTCACTCTTTTGTTAAATGCATAATATAAAAATAATTTTTGTTTTGAACAGAACATTTGTTCAATGTACTAGCTTTTATTAGAGTTTACTTGTCCGAATGAATTATCTCACTTCTTGTATACATCAAAGTGCATCTCACTTACATTAGAACTCCAGATGTTAGTGAAAATAATTGTCTATATCTATTATGTAATCATACTTTTTGAGTACCAGTAGAATACAACATAGAGTTTAATTTACTGATTTACTCATCAGATAAATGACTGAAATTGGCTGGGAAAGTGATGTACATATGCCAGGTAGTATTAAATGTAGAAGCAGGCATGGAAGTTTATGACGTCAGTAACCTGTACGCAGTTGATTACACGCAGTACTTCAGTGTATTTGGAACTGGAGATTGCTGTGGGGGCCATGAGGTAGGCAAGGTGAACCACACTGGTCACATGACCCGCCTCTTCCTCTCACCCCTTCTCCTCTTCTTCCGCCCTACCAATGACATATTCTTATTACAATATCTTTAATCATAGGAGCTTTATTCTAGAAGCTATATTCCCGAGACAACCGTAACGAAGGTTACCAGATGTACCTCACATTTGTTATCTACTCAAGTTTGCGAAAGCACTTAAACAGTGAACGCCTAATAGTTTTCTTATAACAAAATTAAATTTGCATATTTTTGGGATTGAGAAACTTTGATTATTGCAATGGCGTCCTCGCATGTGTACAGAGAGAAATAAATCAGCTGTTTTTTTCTAGCTCAATAAAGTCATATTTAATAGTTAATAATAATTATTAAAATATCTGTGTAATATCTTTCTATAAATATCTCCTAGATACAGAGAAATCAGAAGGTAAGGATGGATTCCAGCGATGTTTTACTCCGTCAATACCTCGAGAAAATGTTAAGTCCTTACTGATCCTATTGCTAGTCCTTACCCTGACTTTCCAAGCCCTGTCTAGTCCTTACTATCTTCAAAAAATTTTATGAAGAATTTAAAATAAATAATTAATTCTTCTTTGTATACAAGTGTTTTTTTCTTACATTCTGCTTTAGATGGAAAATTCATAATTGAATTTGAAATTTTTCTTACAAAATTATTTTTTATGGCTAGATTAAATGTTTTACAATTACTGTTTTAAATTACATGTTTACTTAAAGCTATCGATGTAATAAAATTCATTATAAGTAATTATGTTTGGTAAACTGAATTTGGCGTACTTATAAAGAGAAAGTTTCGTGAAGCAAGTGAGCAGGATTGTGGGATGCAAGGGGTTATCTGTAGAGAGTCTTTATTTTCCAGAAATACTCTTCCCATTCACTAACTATTGAAAAAGCCTGAAAGACAATTTTTATTTTTTTGTGACATGCCAACTTCTATGGGGTCATTAATACCAAACTAAATTCTCCAGTGTAAGTAGCAGAGAGGAAGGGCAGAGAGCCGGGTGCATGTTAGAGACACCATGGATACCTTACTCCCGAGTGATTGCCTGCAGACAGTCAGTCTGAAACTAAAGGGGATTGTAGGCTCCAATCTCTCTCAACTCTAATACGAACAGACCTCGCACCATTGGATTACTAATTGTTTCCATCTACGGCCCATTTCCTTCAAGGGAAAGAATTCGATAATTTTGCGGACTTCTTGTTCTTTGACAGCCAACCATAGGAATGGTATCAGCGTGGAATCGAGCTATTGGCTATTGGCTAATGACGGTAGATAAAGATAGACCATCCTTTGAGTATTAATTCTATTCTATATCAAATATAACAATACAAATTATTGGATGTGGTTGAAAAGTAGTCGTTCTTTTATATACACATTTATAAATTTAATGAGACACAAAATCTATCTTCATGATAGGTAGGTGTGGCAAAATACTGCTTTAATGATATTTCAATTTTTTCTTGTCAATTAGTTGTTTGTTTGCATGTTTTTTTCAAATTGGTTCCTTTTTCAATATTGTTTTCATTAACTTTTAATTGTCTTACACAGCTTTCTACTTTCATACTCTTGATATGACATTATATTATAATTCTCTATTATACTAATTTCAAATATTACTGTATTCTCATGACATTGTATTTCTACAGCCCTGAAGATGGCTTACAAAGTAAGCCGAAACGTTGGCATATAATCCTTCATTAAAAAAATACATTTTTTTAATTTGTGTTTTTTGGATCTACCTCGACCGAACCCCAACTAAAATCATCTTAGATTAATGAGACACATTTCACACCAATATTGTACTGTTTTTCGTAAAATCACCTTCCTTTGCTTTAGTTGAAAATTTAAAGAGCTTGTCGATTCTTCCTCAGCAAAGGATTGCTAAAATTAAATGAATAATGGCATTTTAACCTATTGCAACATAACTATCCAGGAGTGAGATCGGATAAACTTAAATTAAAGTCGTAGATTTGGATGTGAGGAGTTCTGTGGTCTTCCGGGCAGTAAAGAAACGTTTACCTGACGAATTTATAAATACTACATGACAATCAACCCACTATCCCAATGGTGCTGGCATTTATCTTTCGAGCCTATGTCGTGACCATCTTGTGCGGTCCTGTTTGTGGGGGGCTCTGATACTTGGCACAAATTCTGCAAACACCCTTCCGAAGGGAAATACTCCAAACCCCCATAGCAGCGGGAAAGCTGGCGCGATCTAGATGTGCGATGCTCTCCCCGCCAGTTGTGCAATGTTGCCCACTTTCACTGTGTACCGTTAGGGGCGTGCAGACCTCCCCGAATACCTGCTCCCACCAGCCTGCCAGGTCTTGCCCTGACCCCTCAAGGCCGTCTCCTTTCCGCCAACACATATTTCCAAGTCTATATCCAAAATTATTCTCATATTAATGTAAACTGTTCGGTGTTATTTAGGATCTGAAGAGAAATTCCTGAGGTGCTCGGGCAGTTCACGAGACCGTTCGGTTCTCGCAATCCTGGCGCTGCAGGTTCAAATCCCGCTCTGGACAAGCTTTTATCGAGAAATAAAAGATTGTCCTGAGCCGTGGATGTAGAGATTGGGATGGCGTTGTGTAGTCAGCTCTTCTTTCGCGTAGCTAAAAGGTTGAAAGGTAGGCTAACACTTTTAAAATAATAGATGAAGAAAATTACATAAGACATTAGCCTCCAACAAACAACAACTAATATTTTTGTTAAAATGTAGGGCACAAATAGTTTTCCCTAAGTTTATTACTAACTCTTGTACTACCTTGACCGAACCCCAACTTAAATCATCTTAGTATAATAGATGGAGAGATTTTTGACCGTTGAGATTATTAGTAGGTTTTTTCTTTGGGGTGGGTCAAGGTAGATCCAAAAAATACACATTTTTCAAAATTTAAATTAACATCTAATAATCTCTTTTTTTCTTTCTATATTTGATGATGATCTTCATTAGCAGACGAGAAAAGTAAATAGGTTGAAACTTCACTGCCTCTTATTAAGCAGGTCGTTTTCGAGAACAATGCGTTATCATCAATGCACTGTTGACACAAACAGCACATAAAAAAGAAACTTAAAAGCAATTAAATTTATAAAAGATGAGGCCTAAAAATATATTGTCACTTTAAAAAAAATAAAAAAATCGCTCAATGTGACTCGTTAAAAACCAAAACCAAAACTCCTTGAGCGTTCGTTTACAATTTAAGTTTACTTGAGAGTTATCGTTTGATTACTACAATAACGGTTTGTAATAGCTTGAAAAAGTCTTCTTCAGTTTTACAAATAAGGTTTAGAAATTTTCCGCCTACATACAAGCGTATAAACTGCATCAATCTCATTTTACCCATGACAAACTAATTTCTTTTCTTGTTTCAAAATGAATGATTTTAGCAAAGTTCCCATTAGGGAATCCAGCTAATCAAGTTAGTATTATGACGAGACTTATTTTTAAAATTTCAGCAGATCTTGAACGGAACTTACATTTATGATCCGTTAAAAAAAAAAAAAAAAAAAGAAGAAGAAAATATATCTCTTCACTTCTCACCGACGAAGGGCGAGAGATCCCGAAAATTTTGCTCCTTGTGATATTTTCTTTTTGTTTGTGCACTGCACACTCTATCCCACCTGTTCTTGATTGCTACAAATCACGCCGCGAGTTTTTCATTTTCTATATACATATATTTACACACACATATAAATATAACGAAGTATAAATGTAGAATTTATTCAAGGTTAGCTGAAATTTTTTAAAAGTCTCTTCATGATACCAACTTGATCCTAAATACGGTATATAAGCTTATATTTATGAAAATCGTTGGATGAATTCAATATTGTGGAAAGCAGGAAAGAGGAACATCAAATAGAAAAATTGTCAGTTGGTTCGCAACTCTTCGAGGCACATTTCTTTGTAATACATTCTAGTGCATACAATAGAACATATGGAACGCCCAGTACATCTTGACACCACCTTCACGTGGCACATTTACAGTTTTGAAGTACTTAGGCCTGAAATAAAATCGAGCAACACCTAAGTAGAGTGCACCTGGAAGGTAGAGATCGGCAGTTTTCTGGGAACTTGGAATGTTATTCGCTAAGCTTCAAAGAGCAAGAGCAAAAGTGAATATAAAAATCAATGACATGGACAACGGGGTTTTTGCTGGTATTAAGTTTAAAATGTGTTATTTAACACATTACTAATTTTTTAAATTAATATAAATTATNCCCCCTCTCGCCTTCATGATAGGTTTGGTGATTTTTTCTACACATTTGTTATTATTGTTCGACAGCATTTTATATCACATTACATTTTAATAATGTAAATAATTTAATTTTTTGTTTTAACTTTTATTTTTTTGTTCTTATGACATTTTATTTCAATAGCCGTGAAAATGGCTTACAAGGTAAACCGAAACATTGGCAGATAATTAAAAAAAAACACATTTTTTAAATTTGAATTTTTTTTTTGGATCTACCTTGACCGAACCCCAACATCTAATAATAGTGCTTCTTGTATATAAGATAAAACGCTTGATTTTGATTTATTATTCTCGTGTATGGTATTGGTTGGTATTGGAAAGGCCTTGTTATCCCCACCCAACAGAGGTCAGCCATTCCCTTTCTCTTCTGACGTAAACTCTCATTAGGAAGTGTTATCTATTTTTCTGTGTCCTTTCACCTTGCCTTAGAGATTTGACAGTCAATTATTTACTCTACGAGTTCATCCTATGCGTTCGTTTGGGAGCGGAGAATGCCCGTTATTTACATTAAAAATTAATTATATTAATCAAATGCCACAACCTCAGCATTAACCATGCTACTTTTATTCCTGCTACTAATCTATCAGGTGAAGCTTGTGTGCGCACTGATCTTCTTCATTCCTATTTGCATTCTTAAGTATCTTGCGTTTGATTTCTTTCTTTGAAGGATATATCAGTGTGGCAGAAGTGGAAAGAGCTTGTCCCAGGATGGAGATATCATAGGATTTATGGTGCCCTGGGTGTTTGGACGATGGCCAAAGCAATGGGGCCACTCCGCTCAGATTGTGGTTGCACACAATAGTTACATTTCTTGCTCTAAAGAATTCTACGCACAAAATCTTGTTCTTGCATATTCTAAAAAACACATGTTCTAATGATCAGAGGATGGCTACCTCGCCTCTTGCAGTGGGAACGATATATAAGACAATTAATGCAAGGTAATAGAATAAAAAATCATAAAAAAAAAGTAGATAACGAGAGTCGATAAATAGCTCGACAATGTCAGCTCCTTCGAGCATAAGACAATGTATTTGTAGGTTAGACTCTCGACACTAGTGCGGGGAATTTAATAACTTATTAGACTTGTCTCGGTAGCATAAATGGAAATTGCACCGGCCCGGTTAGCAGGATATCCAGGTTCGAGCCCTGGATGGGTAAGTTAGATTTTTTATTCTATTCCCTTGCGCATTGATTTAAATTTACGTGGGATTAAAAACCACAAATAAAATTAATATTGATATATAAGACATTCCGGTTCTCACGGAAACCAGGATCTGGCAGTAATGGTTTCTAATTGGTCATAGTTGTTCCAGCATCATTTCGTCCAGTCAATCCATATCAAATGGTTTTAATAAATATGGTCAAATAAATGAAAAAAATTTGTTTGAACTTAGTAAATGGAGCTGCCTAATCTTAGATGATTTTTCATATTTCATTGAGGAAATTTATTTACAAGTGAAGTGAGAATAATGATGGTGGACGGTAAGACCACTAGGCATTGTTCTAGACTAGCTGGGAAGGAAGAGTAGGAGAAGCGCTCACCCACTTACTTCGTGAATTTTTTCATCAGGAAGAATTTTTCATAAAAAATGTATAAAGCAGGCTTTAAAAAAATTACAATTACATCTATTATGTCCCGCAAGGATTTTATTTCATCTTGGTTAACAACAAAAAAATATAATGATAAATTTTGATCCTCCCCTATTCATTATCCGAATTCAACAAAAATTAAATATTATGAGGGTGGTAATGAAAAGCCTATATACAGATTTTTCTATATTATAAAAATAAGAGGGTCTACCCAGCCTCGAAAATGCGTTAAGTATGTTTTTGTTTTAATAAGCGTTTTTTTCTAATTAGAATATAAATGTTATAAATTATAATTTACACTTGTGTTTTTCTTTACATTTTTATCATAATGCAGTTATTAACGAAGATTATAAATATTGGTCTTCCTCTGGACCCTTCTCCCACCCGACCGATTTTACACATTAACGAACTCATCGAACGGTTTAGAAAAATAAACTTATAAAGATTTGTATTTAATTTAGCTATTTTTCAATGCTTGGGGCTTTAGAGCGGGAACAGACAAATGTATATGTTCATGAACAAGCCAAATTTATAGTTTTTCCAAAGAGCGATCAGTGAAGATCTGTATGAATTAAAGCTAATTCAAGGCTGACTAGAAAAGAGAGTGGATAGGGCGAAAACAATGGTTCTAATGATTTTTTTAAAATATCTACCTTGAGAGCTATTTTCGTGATAGTGCTAGAGTAAATTTACTCTTGAAAATGGCAATTCTCATCTATCATTTTTTTCTGACACACACACACACACACTCACTCTTATCAGTTAGTTCTTCTGTGGCTTCTGAGACGGCCATAGATATATTAAATAATAACAAAGTAAGGCCTTTTATTCAGTATTATGAACGTCGTGACTATAAAACTCATTAGAAAGACTATTCCATTCATCTAAACTAGACGTAAGAAAGGTTCCTAGATATTAGCATTACATTTTTATACACTATATTATATAGCCAAAGGTCCGTGATTATTGAATCTCAAAGTGCACAATTAGTTTAATCTTTCTGTGCCTCTGTTTGCTATGACTCAGAAGATTCCGGTGTATGTGCCTCATGTGCTCCTATGCGAATATTATTTATTGCATTATATTCAGTTCTGATTAAAGAAATTTTTGAACACTAAAGGAGTAATTGTAATGCTGAATAATAGTTTGTAGGTTTACTTTTAGTTAGTTGCTTGTCCAAGGACATAGTCGTAAATAAGCGCTTCCCTTCAATTGTTTGGAAATGGGTGAAGCTGAAGACGAAGAAAAAAGACAAAACTGAAGACTAAATGTTGAAAGTGCTCATTTCTCTTCTATGAGAGAACTGCGAGCAGGAGAGAAATGGTGTGAGTTTTGGCAGCTACAGAGCTTGTGTATCGCTACCAAAGAGGTACACGCTATGTTGGCATTCAGAAAAACAAACATGGAGATCTACAGGAGAGAGAGAATTAGGCCATGGATATATCTGAGTGATAGCATTGAGGAAAGTCTTCTCATTGATAACAATCAAAACAAATAAGTCCTTCATGAAAAAACCTTCGCTTATTTAAAAACAATTAATGGGAGGGAATAGAATAAAAAAATCTATCCTGGAAAGCAGGAGATCCAGGTTCGAGTCCTGGCTGGGACAGTTAGATTTTTTATTCTATTCCCTCTCATTAATTGTTTAAAATTAATTTGGGATTAAATACCACAACAAAATTAATATTTATAAACTTCGCTTATTTATATTGTTTAGGGCTTTGTGTGAAATTCATTTATTTTAGTAACGCTAAGGCTCTAAATTTCGCCTACGTCATATAGGTTAACCTGAAACATTATCATCTGGTAATAATAAAGAATGTTTTGGCCCGCAATGGAAAAGCAAGAGGCGCCCTTTGGCTAGATTTATTTAACCTTCCTAATTACCCAATAGGACAGATCCGAATGAAGAACACAAAGCTAATGATTCTAATATCAAGTTTAAAGTGGATTTTCGGTTAAGGGAGTGCTTTCTAAAGGACCCTGACGAAGGAACGTGCAGAGGTCTTGAGCTAATGCGTTATCTGGCAGGTGACACAACATATGATATATTTACCGTTTCTTCTTCCGGGTTGGACCATGTCAAGTTGTTGATAGCTGCCGAGCTTTCGCACATCCTGTGATGGCTTCTTCAGGGCTGAATAGAGAATGAGAGCTGTTTTTTTTTGTTTTTTTCTAACCCCCAGGAGAAAAGTAGGAATAGGAATCACCTTCTGCCTGTCGGCACTTGCAGGTGGGGTATGAGTAGGGTGGAGGGTGAGTTGGTAGGCAGAGCCAGTCCCAGCGGGTAGAGGGTAGGTGAGCAGGGAATACTCACCAGGGTCTCGATTTATTAGTATACTTACAGACTAACTTAAAATTAAAATACTTAAGGACTAGTTGTACAGCTACATGTGCTGTTGACAAGATGTTGATTATGGAGATGACCTGCTGGTTGAAACTCAAGCAACGACGAACAGATGAAGAGGAAGTCACTCAAGATATCAGACCCCGTCCCACCAAGACTCTACGGACAGCCGAAGATACACAAAGAAGGCATACCTATGAGGCCCATCGTCTCGACTATCGGCTCACCAACAAACAACGTAGCGAAGTACATCGCAGAGAAGCTGAAGCCTCACGTCGGTAACGCTGGATACCACATCAGGAACTCTAAACACTTCGTCAGCATTCTTCAAGACATCAGAATCGAAGCACATGACATCCTCGTTAGCTTCGACGTGAAGTCCCTCTTCACCAAGGTCCCCATTGAAGAAAGTCTGAACCTGATGAAGAACCTCCTCACGGAAGAAGAATTTAGTCTGGCCAAGTAAAGTCTCCAATCGACCTACTTCCTCTACAACGGCAAGTACTACTCACAACGTGAAGGAGCAGCCATGGGATCACCACTAAGTCCACTCGTAGCCAACCTGTACATGGGAGACTTCGAACGAAGAGCCCTCGACTCTGCACCACAAGCGCCGGTCTGCTGGTATCGGTACGTCGACGATACGTTTGTCATCAGGAAACACAGCCGAGACTCGCTGGAAGGGTTCCTTTAACACTTAAACAACGGGTTCGACAGCAGCTATTGTAGAGAGAGGACGTGTTTTGTTAGCTCTCTGCAGTTGTTTCTTTTGAATGGATTAAAAGTGTTCAGTTGTTACCAAACTGGTCACAGTTAAAGATGTAGCCAGCCTGAAGACGTTGACGAAGTTTCGAGGAATATCACCGAGCCCACAGCAAGTGAGTGAAATACTCATTTCTTTTACGCATACAGGCAGACGTGCATGGTCAGGCGCGTCCCCTCCAGCCCCCAGTCAGCCGGCTCTTATCGGCCGGCTTACACTATCCGCTAAGCAGATTAAGTAATCTCTGATTGGTCCCCCGGCTTAGCGATAAAGAACAGTAAATATTTATATTTACTATTGTTTTTGTTTTTCTTATTATATTTACGTAATGAGTGATGCTTACCATCACAAAAAAATAGCGAACAAAGGAAAGCGCCCTCATTCAGCGGGAGGCTCTCAAATGTCGCCCCCCCCCCAAAACAAGCCCAAACACGAGAATAAAAATAACAAAGTCACGAAGTCATCTTCAGCCACCAACATGAGTGAAAATACCGATGAAAATAGCCAACCCTCCACCATGAATAGACCTCCATCACCAACAACGGTCCCACCCTCAGAAATCGCCCAGAATACAACACAACACACAGAAACATCGCCATTTTTTTTACTGCGAACCCATTTAACGTTCTCTCTAATGAAGAGAACATCGAGACCACAGAAACCCCACGAATACCAAAGCTCCCTCCAATATTTGTAAAAAACATAGCGAACTTCGGCCTGGACAGTTGGATGAGAAAGTAGGCCGAGGGAAATACACATGTATCAGTCGAAAGACAGATACAAAAATAATCCCAGACTCATCAGATACGTATAGGGAGATAGTACGCTATCTGAAATCGGTAAGCGCCCAGTACCTACTAACTACAGGAAGAACGGACTTTACGAGTCGTCATTAGAAATCTCCACCACACAACACCGATCGAAGACATTAGGGAAGAACTAACTGACTTAGGGTTCGTAGTAAAAAATATTCTCAATGTATTAAGCCCTGGAAGAGGAATTGACAAGGCACCACTACCACTCTTTTTTGTAGATTTCGAAAAAACGCCCAACATACAAGACATTTACACAATGGTCTAGTCTGGACAAGTCTGGAATCTCCTACAGAGCCGCACTAAATTGACAGGGAGTGACCCCACAATTGACCAACCAGGTGCTACAACCCAGGCTGAGATCGTTGTCACGGGGCAGACTCAAACCTCAGATTCAACAGCCACTGGCGGACCAACCCAGACAAGAAGCGCCTCTTCCTCAACGACAGCCACCCAGGAGGGAGCGACCTGCCATCTCCCATGTTCATCCATCACCAGCTTCCTTTGATCTCCAAGCCATGCGCCATTCCTTCTTCTCCGATTTCCGCGCCCTCCTCACCTTTCCGCAGTGTATTGCCCACCTAACAAACCTGACACCTCAAGCCAATTCCAAAAGCAATCCTTTTGTTCAATTCAAAAGTTTAAATCCTTAGGTCCCCGTTTCCTCTCTGGCGGAGACTATAATGCGAAACACCTTCAGTGGGGCACGAGAACGACCAACTCCCGTGGCCGTGCTCTGTATAATGTTATTTCCTCTCACAATTTCTCTACTTTATGTCCCTCCTCCCCCACCTACTGGCCCACTGATACTAACCGTCTTCCTGATATCCTGGATTTTTTTCATTTGTAAAAATCTTATTCCTTTTCACCACTCCGTAACTATGTTAAATGATCTTTCCTCTGACCATAGCCCTGTACTCCTGACACTATCACTCACACCCATCCCTAGACAATTGCCACCATCACTAATAAATGGTCCCATTGACTGGCCATTTTTCAGAATTCTACTTGAAGAGTCGCTTGACCTCGGAGTCTCCTTGAAAACTCCTGAAGGGCTGGATGATAGTGTCCAGTTCTTTACTGTCACGATTCAGCAGTGTCTCTGGGAGGCAAACTCAAAATCTAACTGCACCCAGTCCAGGGGTGCCGCTAAGCTTTCCAACATCCAACGTATTCAATCCTTCCAATCTAAAATCCTAAGAGTTATTGCAAATGCTCCATACTACGTCCCGAACTCTACCCTACATCAAGATTATAATATCCCATTCGTCCAAGACTTCATCTCCACTCGCTTCACGCTCCTCCACTATAAAATCCTATTTCACCCTAATCCATATGCTCAATCCCTGTCATCGGACTCCCCTATGATCCACCCCGACGACTAAAACGAAGATGGCCCCGTGACCTCCTAGGGACATAATCTGTAAATAATTTGAGAGTGGTGTCGTTGGTCACCTTCTCTCCTCGTGCGATTCATATTGTGTCATTTTTTTTCTGTAATTCATTGTGGTGATCAAATTACAAAATGTTTTACTGTAACAGAATGTAATAAATAAATAAAAGTTAAAAAAAAAACAAAAAAAAAAACTTGAACAACGTGCACAAGAACATCCAATTCACCATTGGATTCCTATTCCTACTTTTCTTATTCTCGAAGAAGAAGGAAGACTACCGTTCCTGGACATACTCTTAAAAAAGAAAGATCACCTCTTGAGCCACTGAATTTACAGAAAACTCACCCACACCGACAGATACCTACATGCCACTTCACACCACCCGACAAGAGGATCCAGCCAATCAGTGACCAGCTACCTGACAACTCGGGAGACCAGCCGCCGGAAGACAGTATCAACCAATAGGAAGGCAGGCTTCGTCCAAGGACCGGACCGCGCCGGGTATAAGTACCCCTGGAATTAAAAACAGCTCTCATTCTCTATTCATCCCTGAAGAATCCATCACAGGATGTGCGAAAGCTCGGCAACTATCAGCAACTTGACGCGATTCAACCCGGAAGAAGAAACTGTAAATTCATCTGATGACCGTGGAAGCCTACGTGAACAACAAATGATATTTAGCAATGTGACTACAACCCTGCACTGTTCTTAGAGTGCATTCTCCATACTTATTCTATTTGCTGTTGTGCCCGTAAATATGAGTGCCTAACACGAAATTAAGGTTTTGAAATTAAGGGCTAATAACTTCTAAAATGAAAAAAAAAAAAAAAAATTGTTCACTATTATAATTTTTTCCCTTGTTAGTTGAGATAGAAAAATACAGAGTTTCTCTTATTTTATTTTCAATGTCAATTGCAAATAAATTGATTATACTATATGTAATACTATATAGTCCAAACTATGTATTAGGTATATTTTTTGGGAATAGATAGAATAAATAGAAAAATTTGGCTAACATTGTTTTATTAGTGAGTAAGAAGTGTAGATATTATGTGTGCAGAATAAGGTTCGTTACTAGTTAGTCAATTATAGATTTATATTTATGATATAACCTTTATAACTAAGGCATATTAATTCATTTGTTAGTTGCTCGGTATAGTTGTTTTGTCGGTAAGTATAATTATTATTAGATATAGTATTTAGTATAGGTTGTTAGATGTAGTTAAAGGTAACATTAGTCAAATATAAGTAAAGAATTTATTGGGGTTTGGTCAAAATTGATAAAAAAATACAATTTAAAAACAGAGTATTTTTTATGAGCTGCCGACGTATCATGTACTTACAATGTAAGCCATCTTTAGGGTTTAAATAACACGTCATATGTGTAAAATGTTTACCACACTTATCTATCATGAAGGCGAGGACGTGTTGTCACCTGGAGCAAATTTTTCATGACTGAGAGGTAAGGTTTGGAAATTAGGAAAACTTAAAATGTACAAATGTACAGCGGCCTGCATCAAAGGGGGCGACACCCGGATAATAGTTGGTGATGGGAGAGAGAGAGACTGTGTCTACATCAGGACTGATCTGTTTTAGAAAAATGTTTATTGGACCGTTGTGAAAAGAACAGGAAACAGACTTAGGATTGGGGTAAGGATAAGAGGGATTAATGGTTTGAGGTCAGTGTAAACCTCACTGCTCGGAAGGGGTGAGAGAGGGGGGATTATATGTGGTGGTCTTATTGTGATTTTTGTTTTAAGATTAGAAAAAAAATTACTGTATGTGGACGAATGCCTTTGCCTGTATTGTCAGTAATGGGGTTTCGTTCTAAATGTATGTGAATAGACTCAGACTTTGACCTTTTTAGCTCATCAATGACAAAACAAAGACTGTATTTCTTCTACATACTTAGTGATGCTTTTCACATATTAAAACAAAACTCAACATAAGATCACCTCATAGCATTTTTTCCCTTCCCTGCAGTGATAAATACGTTTTTAATAAATAAATTTTTCAAATAATTAAAAAAAACAAAAAACAGATTAGTCCTGATGTAGATACTTCTGAGTATGAGTCTCTCTTTCTCTCTCTCTCTCTCCCCAACACCCTATTTGTTATGTTATAAAACACTCTCAGAATATTATAAATTTTTTTTTTTTCTGTTTTTTTTTCTTTCCAATAATAAGTGTAAAAAGTTTTATATTTTTATTTATTTATTCTTTGTCAGATTATGACACAAAACATTTAACATGTTTATATATTATTTTTATGCTTCTTTTTCATATTCAGCCCTGATGAAAACTTAAATTCAGACCGAAACGTTGGCTAGAATAAAAACTTATTTATTACAAATTCGTTTTAATTCTTCAACTACTAAGACCGAATTTATGATTATCCTCTCATTCTATTAATAATTGTTACGGTCAAAAACCCTCCATTTAGTTAGAAATAATTAATTATAATATTACCTGTATAGGTTAGTATCATTATTTTACTTTATTATAAGTGATTTGTATAAAACATTAATTTCCCGTCGAAGTAAGAGGTGTTCATGAGAGTAGAGTGGGGAGAGCAGAACACTTGAATATCGCACACGCCATTTTGATGACTTTTGTATCTCAGAAGTATGGACAAGTAAGTCCCTTCTCCATCGTAAGCAGTTTTGGAGCAGTTTAACCTGCTACTGTTACTTGGAAGATATGTTACAGAAAATGTTGACTTGTGCTTCCTCAATAGTCGACTTGGAGTGTAAGAGTACTCGTTACTAACTCTATTACGTAGAACTCGGAATCCCACTCAGACAAAGCACATTCTCACCAGAAGTATGGACAAGTAAGTCCCTTCTCCATCGTAAGCAGTTTTGGAGCAGTTTAACCTGCTACTGTTACTTGGAAGATATGTTACAGAAAATGTTGACTTGTGCTTCCTCAATAGTCGACTTGGAGTGTAAGAGTACTCGTTACTAACTCTATTACCTAGAACTCGGAATCCCACTCAGACAGAGCACATTCTCACCAGAAGGACTATCTAGAATCTATCGCTCAACTCGCCTTCCAACACTTATCCCTCATACGAAGTGGTTACTATGAGTACGTATGCATCCCCATCCAGAGATCGGGTCGACTGCTGAGGTCATTGGCGCTGCCCTCTCGAGTGTTATCAATAGCACTGCACTTAACAGTAAATTAGAGATAAAAGTGGCTTATTTTCCCTGAGTTATAACTGACATGAGGAAGTTAGAACGCAACTAATATATTTGTAGTATAGATGTATTTTTTTGGGGGTTCGGTCAAGGTAGATCCAAAAAGTAAAGTTTAAAAAAAAAATGTGTTTTTAATTATTTGTCGACGTTTCGGCATACACTGTAAGCCATATTCAGAGCTATCACGAAAACGAGAGGTGACCTCGTGTCACCTAGATCACATGTTCATGACTGAATTGAGTTCAGTGATCCAAGGGAATGGATTTCTGGACGACCTCTCGACGCCTTCATGATAGCCCTGAAGATGGTTTACAATAAGTCGAAATGTCGGCAGATAATTAAAAATATAAATATTTTTTATAAATTGTATTTTTAGGATTAACCTTGACCGAACCCCAACAAAAACATCTACTAATAATCTCTACGGTCTAAAACTAAGTGAACTACTATGTTTGTGTCTTCTAAAATTTATTACATTCTGAATGTATTATATCATTCATTTTCAGATAAATTCAATTTTCTATTCGCTCACTTCTGTGCGATGGTAAGTTTCAGAACTCATCTGTCAGATAACCGTTGCGGGAGTAAAGGACCGCATGAGATAACCTTCATTCCATATTCCTATGCTTTAAAACTATTGTTATTTTTGGAAAATAGATGAAACTCTATTAAGAGAGTATGTAATTTAGTTTAAAACTCTTTAAAAACATGTAATTAAATAATTTATTAAATAAGCAATCTTCCCTCTAACAGGGAGAGATTGAAAGTCAAGACTTTGAGATGGCCTGTGACTTTCTTTGAAACGTCAGTTGTGTGTTCAATGGTATCTGAGTTGGCCTTAGAATGTTAAAGAATAACAAAGTAATGCTTTTTACTCAGTATTATGAACGTCGTGACTATAAAACTCATTAGAACGACTATTTCATTCAGCTATTATGTAGCCAAAGCTCATAGTGTTTAGTTAGTTTTTTCTTTCTGTGCCTCTGTTTGTAATAAAGATTAGTTCGTTATGCATGTATATTCTGAAAATATAATATGGGAACTAAATATAGTTTCTATGACTTTTGAAGTTTTAGAGATCATGTTAATACCAGGAGAAATGTATCTTTGGCCGCGTCTTGACATATAAGGTATTTCCTGGAGGACACCTGAAGCTCTGCCTGGATGTGACGGAAGGGATATGTGGAAAACAACCTCTCGAGCTCTGCTAAATAATTCACGAGGCTCTCAACTCTTCTGTAAATATTGTTGGATGAGGATGTATTCGAAGAGGATCTGCTATTTTTTTCTCCAAATCTTTTCCAAGTGCCATTTAATCACAAAGGATTAAAGACTCACTGCAATGCAATGTCAACTCCTTACAGAAATAATACTTTTCTCTCTCTATTAAAGGTTCTTTTTTTTAACTATGTTTTTATTTGATATTATATTTAATGTTTCCCCATTTTTTAATGTATATTTATTGTCATAGCTTTCTCCTGCTACTTTTAAATAAATATTTCTTGTTCAAATCATGTACTTACCACATAACGTACTCGTAAATTAACCGCAAAAAATCAGTTTTAGTATAGTTTGTCTTGTATTTTTGTTAAAAAAAAAAATTTAAATGTGTCACCTGTCATTGAATCATATTTTAGTTGGATATTTCAAAATAAAAAAATATAGAAATGTTTATCATATTATATAAAACGTGTATTATATATTGTATTATATCCAGTCTGATTAAATCATACTTTTCCTATTCTGGTGTGTCCTTCCTCACCGCTATATGTTCATCATATATGTATATTTTCTCACTTTTATCTAAAACAAGAAGCAGTTCTCTTATGTCTAAATTTGTTGTTTCTTTGTTACCATTGATATGGACTAAGGGTTAATAATTGTTAAACATCAAAATAAATGAAATTTATTACGATGAATAATTTTTACTCTAATGACCTAAATTAAGTTCGACAGCAGCCATTGCAGATCAATCTCTGCAATTGATTCTCTTGAAGTGATTATAAGTGTTGGTTTGTCTTCAAATTGGTCACAGTTGAATATCGCACTGGTCTCTCTTCAAAACGAAGTTGAAGAAGTAGAGAGCCTGGGAACTGTGACGAAGTTTGGGCGAATTTCATCGAGGTACAAACAAGCGAGCAACTTTAATAGCGTGTGACGTAGAGGCAGAAGTACTTGGTCAAGCGTGCCCCCCTCTACCTCTCATCCAGCTGACTGTTATCTGCCTGCCAAGGTTATCCGTTGAGCAGATTGATATATCCCAAGACAAATTTATTTTCGCTCGAGAGAAGAGGAAATGAAATCTTCAACGCGAAACATGATGGGATCGGAAGCCAAACTGATGATAAGGAAGAATATTTAAGGAAGTTATTATAGGCATCATTCGTTTTAAAAGAACTTTCTCAAATACCTTGGAAAGTAAAGGAAGAAGGCTGATTGGTCGATAGGATTATGTGTTAGAAGAAGATTTACCGGGTTTGGGAAAAAGAATTTCCAGGGAAATTTAAATAAAATTTCAAGAGAAGCAGAAAGTGGGTTTTCGAAGGACACAATTGTAGAGGTATGTCAGGAAAATGATTGCTTTTTAGGGTAGATTTCGAATTGTTAGCCCGGTGATTAGGTCATAGCCGGGTGCTTTGCGCTTAGGCAGATGGTTTATAATGTACTTGACCTCAGAAGATGTCACTGCCTTAATCGGTAAGGACATTGGTAATGGTAAATCCAGTGAGTCCTCCGCTTTATTGGACAAGTTATCGAGATCTGGATGAGGAGTGAATGTTTGCATTAGATGCTGGGCAAACATTTGGGCCTTGTCTTTGTCGGAAGAGGCCCAGGAACCATCTTTTCGACGTAAGGGGGAAGAAGGTTCATGATAGTTCAGAATCCTGCGAGTGGCAGTCCAGAGGGATTTGTCTCCTTTTGAGAGGCTAGACAGGTAGGCATTAAATGCCTTATTTCGTAAAGCACCTATTTTTGCTTTACGAGACGAGATAGCTGGTTGAACTCCCTTCGATCTGAGTTATGAAACAAGGCTGGAGATTGACGTTTAGCCTATATGAGGATCTTAATGGATTCAGGGAGGGGCTTAGCTGAATTTACAGTGTAGCTAGTAGGTTTTAAGTTTGCCTTTCAAAGGCACTGCTGAATTTTAACAGCAAGGAACACCATCCCCCAGCTCTTTAGAGGTTTAGAAGGTCAAACGACTCTTCTAGTAGAGTTCTAAAGTTTGGTGACAACTGCCTTGGGATGGGTATGAGAGACTGGGTTAGACAGGGGGGCCTGAGAAATTTGCAAGATGTAAAATGTTATGTATCTAATTCGTTTGATACAAATGGCTGTTACTTATCCATAAGCGTCTATAAAGTAAGGTTTGTTTACACCAAAACAACTTACATATTTGATTTTATAAAATAAAAAAAGTATTTTCTTTTCTGAATGGAAAAATGATGGCGCAACATAAAAATAGACAAAAGCTAGCGGCTGCTTATGATCAACTGATCATGAAAGATACAATTTTTTTCGTTTTAAAATATTTTTAATTTTCACTTTAAATAGTATTTGGTAATAAAACAGTCACAAAAGCAAATACCGATTAGTAGAATTTTCATTGGTTTGTCATTGATTAGACATATCTTTTTCCGTCGGTTTGACCTAAAGCGTTCGCAATATAATTACAAAAACAATCCCGTTTATTATTTAACTTATGAAATATGTTAATTTTGAAAGAAATTAAGTCCGTTATATAAAAATAGAATAAAACCGTTTCAATATTATTGAATGGCATTGTTATTTAACCATTCCAAAGGATTGGCGGCGAAGGAAACTGTTATACTGACGTAAACACACACTAAGGCCCTAATCGCCACCTGAAGACTCAGTTCTGGAACCCTGTTGCATCAGGAGAGCCAAGTGCAGAAGCGTCGGCCGCACTCTGGAAGGAATGATCATAATACATGTTGTGCTGGAATCAGGATAGCTGTTCAATATGTCGACAGTTAGCTTCAGCAAATATATTTTTATTTATTTTTATCTTAATTGTTCCAACATCTTTACTGCTCCAGATGTAGCAATTCATTGGATACATCACATTGTAAATGTAGTTTTCATTGACCAAGATGTCATCATTTAATAATTATTTTCATGAACTATGTTGATGTTCGGTAGTAAAATATATTTAACATACAAGGGATATTTTACTACTGGAAATCTTGAAGTACAAAATATACTAATACACGTTCTAGAAGTATAATATGGCGAGTTCTGGAAACAAATTTCCATTTCAGGGTTTATTTATCTAAAACTCGCACCTTTTTTTTTTTAATTTAAACTCATTCACTGCAAAAAAAAAAAAAAAAAATTAATGCCTACCCATAAATATTTTTATCTTTTGAGACATTTCTTAATTTAATCTTAATCTTAAGGACTTTTAAAATAATACTAAGCCCATTCAGATATAGCGAAATCATTTCCGAAAAATGTGATTTTAACAACTTTTTCAATGATAGAAAGAAATTTTACGAGAATTATAACAGACAAAAGTAAGCATATAAATTTGCTATAAGAGAGAAAGTTTACTTACTTAAATTAAAGTGACAAGAAAAAAAGTAGAGGCATAGTTGTACTTAGAAATGGATCTTTAATTAGTCAATCAATTAAAAAGGGAGTGAGTGTAAAGTGCTAATAGATTTCAGTCTCGTATATGTAATTCAATCAATTCAATAACATGTAAGCCCTCAAACCAATTAAAATACTGGCTTAATCGGTTTTAAATGCCTGATAAAAAATGATTGATAACTGTCTATAACATACCACGAACAGAAGTTATTATGTCAACTAAATTTTTACTTGTTTAATTTGTACTACAAGATTTCCCATAGCATGCTCTTCTATGTTATGTTATATTTTATTACCAGACATCAACAATCAACATCAGCTAGAAAATTACTTAATGATGACTTAATATCGCAAAATAACTGAATGCCGAGAGAGATATGTAAGTCATTCATTAATTGACAGCTAGAAGAAGTGAAAACCATACAGTACGTGCCTTTTTCTCAAGATGGCGTTTATTTTGATGTGGGTCACACCCATTTTGTACTAATTACAGAAATTCACTTGCTTAATGGCACTAAGTTAATTTGGTTAAAGCAATCAGTAATTAACTTAATTCGAATTTGAAAGCTATGTGACAAAGTTTAAATTTAGCCACAGTTAATATAAAAAATAATTCTTCTTTTCATTACATAAAGCATAAGGCAAAAGAGTGTTCGACAAGACCTCACCAAGTAACCAATATAATACTTATCAGGTTTTTTACCAAAATTTACATTCATGTTTAGAGAATAAAGTTCCAGTCAATCACATGAAATATTTCCAAATGTTTATTCAATGATTTATACTCAAATATTTTGTTAAAGTTTCTTTAAATGTTCCTATTTATTTATCTCTCCATTTTCCATTGGTATTCTACTTAGAAACGTAAGTATCTCCATTCTCAGAGGTAGTGCGATACTATAATATTTAATAAAAATGGGAGGCTTATGTTTGTTCACGTAGGCTTCCACAGCCATCAGATGTATGTAAAGTTTTTCCGGGTTGGACCGTGTAAAGATTTTGATGGTTGCCGAGCTTTCGCACATCCTGTGATGGCTCGGCAACCATCAAAATCTTTACACGGTCCAACCCGGCAAAAACTTTACATACAGGTTTATGTTTGTTTTGGAAACTTATTCTGTTAGATTAAGTATTCTCTTCATCAAGATAAGGTTCTAAATAGGTAGTCGAGTCTCATTTACCTAATTTTTATTTCATACTCTTAAGAGTGAAGGGTGAGTGCTACGAGAAAATAAATATAATTTCAAAGCAAAAGGGAAAACAGCTCTCAGATAATTGCTATCTGTAGAGATAAAAGAACAATCAATAAGGAATCGAAGAGCACCAATAGAGGCCTGTAAATTGACAGATATAGACGGATGCGGTAGCATCGCATTGGTCTTCTAACACAGAAAGCCTCTCAAAGGACCAATTCCCTGCATCTTTTGCATTTCTCCTGAAATTCTCTCATTTATTTGTTGTTTCACCTATAATTGATTCCGCTTTTATTTCTATTCTACAAAGACTATTTTGTTCATCTTACATTAGATATTCTATTAGTTCAATATACATTAGACATTTGTTTTGTTAATATTTTTTTAAAGTTTATATATATATATAAAACGTAGACTATAATTGAAATTTTAAATTAATATTTATTAGTTAAATATACAGTATAATATGCACACTGTACAGTTCACTATTCAGACAAACTCACTACATAGAAATGAGATGTTTTTGATTATGTGATTATGTCATTTTGCGACTGATTTGAAGTGTTTCCCCAGAAACTTTATTCATAAGGTAAAAAAGACTTCGTTATTAGCAGATTCCAATACCCGAAAGAAACGCCAAAAATAGTTTTAAGTAGCTTAAAAATAAAAAATTTTAAATGGCTTCGTGTGATAATTCTATCTGTACTCCTATTATAACTCTTTTATTTTTACACGATTAATGAGAGGGAATAGAATAAAAAAATCTATCTGTCCCAGCAAGGACTCGAACCTGGATTTCCTGCTTGCCGGGCCGGAATGTTTCCGTTACACACGGCAAGCAGGAGATTCATGTTCTTGCCCAGCCAGGGACAGATAGATTGTTTTTTTCTCTAATCCCTCTAATTAATTGTTTAAAATTTACGTGGGATAATAAACCACAATCAAATTAATATTTATAAAGAAAAATTAAAAAAGTAAATGACGAGAGTCGACAAATAGCTAGACAATGTCAGCTCCTTCGAGCATAAGACAATGTATTCGTCTTTCTCGTGGGCTAGGCTCTCGCTAGGGTGGTGGGAATTTAATAAGTTATCTAACTTGTCCCGGTTGTGTAACGGAAACATTCCGGCCCGGCAAGCATGAGATCCAGGTTCGAGTGCTGGCTGGGACAGATAGATTTTTTTTATTCTATTCCATCTCATTAATTGTTTAAAATTTACGTGGGATAAAAAACCACAACCAAATTAATATTCTATTTTTTACGTTTTTCGGTTTTAAACTATTGGTATGAATAAAAAAAATGGATAAATAAATTTATTTAAATGTTTAATAATTATTCTAAAAATTGAGAAATATGTACAAGACGCCTGGATATAGGTTTTTGTTTTGTAAGGTAATTTTTTTTTTATGTACTATATGTATGCAGCAATTTTTCGATGAAACATATATTTAGTAACTGAAATACATCGAATCCTATTTGGTAAAAGATATAACTATTCATTACATTTAAAAAAAATATATATAAATAAGGAATGAAGAAGATATGCCAAGAAGATATCTCTAACCTCTGTACCTCTTCATATCTTTCAGATCCCTAATTGATGAGATCTGCCGCGCGCGCATAATCTACACAAGACAAAAGGATCTTTTAAGAACAAGGCAGAATTGCTCATATAAAAATATAAATATTTGTTAGGATTCTTTTTTTTATTTATCATTATATTTATTAATTACATTCTGTCGTGCATACAATTTTGTGATTTGATTTTATAGGAAGAAAATTAACAAATAAAAAGTTTCACATGAAGAGAGTGAGTCCAGTGACACCACTCTCAAATTATTTAGAATCTGTGTTCCAAGGAGGAATAATTTTCCAATCTGTGTTCCAAGGAAGCAATTTTCGTTTGAATCGCTAAGGAGGGTTATAGGGATTACTGTTGGAGGATAGGGCCTGTGCTAATGAGTTTAGGCGGTATGGCAGTTGACTGAGGAGAAGGGGGTAGCAGTAGGAAATGAGGTCTTGGACTGAAGGGATAATAAAACCATGGTAAAGGGAATAATAGTTAGATGCGTAATAGGGAGCAGTTTCGACTATTCTGAGGATTTCGGATTGCGAAGATTAGATTCTTTGGATGTTGGATGACTTAGCGGCACTCCATAGTTCTGAGCTGGTTAAGTCAATTTCCAGATTGGACGTAGCAAATTATTGTACAAAATTATTTTGTTATCTGTTGAATGTTTTGAGTTCGTATTCATGTGACCTTGTCGTCGGTTAAGTTTTTGTCTTTTAGTCTTAATATGCTCGCCCCATATGATTCGTGAGTCAAAATGGAACCCAAGGTAGGGAACATAACGTAAAAATGATAGGATTTATTGAAATATATATTGCTTAATGCGTTTGTTTCTCTCATTTGCTCAAAAAATGAATTCCCCGTTTGAAAAATGTTCACAAAAAATTAAAAAGAAACAAATTATCGCGTCCCTTAGAGAGCTCATTTTACTGTCAGGATAATATTCAATATTTTGCTGAAAATCAAGGCGCACCTCAATCTTTTCAATAAAAACTCCTCTCGAATTTTAACTCCAGAACTCACACTCCAGAAATGTCACACCTAGAGCTCCCATTGTCATCTCTAATGCACTAGCATCCCTGATTTTGAATTCCATACGCATCCAACGAAGTTAAGGTAAACTAGTAGGTCGTTTAAGCAATGTATTCATAAATAAATTTTTGGTGCCGTGGCTCGATCTTGCAGACGTTCAATGTTGTACACTCATTTTGCTAAGTTTTACCTCTAGAACACTAACGTTCACACTCTTTCAGTCAACACACAACCGCTAAGGTTAGTGATAACAGGTTGTATGTGTATACTGTATAGTGATCTGTTCGGAGTTGTGGCGAAGTGCTGTGAGAATACTATATTTAATTCTCTTAGTGCTCCTTATCCTCCATTATTTATCATGGTAATTATGATGATTCAGGATGGCCTTATGCCTTGATTCGTCCATTAATTAATTTTTAACTCGGCCTACATTTTAAACAATACTGGTTATATGGGGAAATGCTATCTACATATGGCTATCCTATCGAATCACCCATGGTTCTGGGCAAGCTTTTATTTCAACAGCAGCGCCCCATGGAAGTTCTGCCTGGTTATCATCTGCCAAGCTAATGGCTGTGAGTTTGAATCCGGTTGAACATTTTAGGTTTTCTCTAAGGTGAATGAAATTATAAAATAAAGCGTTCTTCGGAGTACCTTAAACCAGTATGTCTCGAGTCACTTGTTTCTCAAGGGTCTTTGATTCCAACCTTAATTCAACTAGGAGAATATACACACATATAAGATAATTATATTTTAATTTATAATTTTTATTAAAATATAGGGGTTTATTATTTACAAAGGTGTATAAGAAAAAGAGCTAGGTATTTAAAACATGAAAGCCCAGATATTTATAACCCCCTTAAAATGTAGCTGGAGAAGGGGAGCGGTCTCATTCAAGTTTGCTGGGGTCGATGTGCTCGCCGAGTGGAAAAGGGCTTAAATTTCTTAGCTTTACTCCGCCATTCAGGGCAGTGCCCAGAGAATATGATACACAGAGCAATGATACACTTGTGCCGGTAACCAGTTCATTTACTGTCGCCTATACTGAATTAAGGATGAATAAAGTAATATTGAAAGACAAGTGTTCCAGCATATATTTTCGAAATTATGTTAGGAATTTGCTATTTTCAAATAATTGCAAATCATTCATCAATAATTTTGCACAATTTTCATCCACGATCAAAAAATTTGACATTGAACTTGAAGTAACTTGTAGTCCTAAATAAGTATAATGTTATAAATGATTTTTGATATGGAGATAAAAGAAAAAATAATGTTAATAGCAGGAGAATCCTCATTGTGCTTCTCACTACTGAAATTATATTGTTACGAAGCTTATTTTTTTAATTTTAATTTTACATATTTAAAACCGCACTGGTACCATTGATAAGAAGTGATATGAAGGAATGTTGAAATCGCAGAGATGGGAAGGAGGGGATAGCTGATACAGCGGTGATGCCTACACTTGGCATTGTCAATCCTCTTGTTCTTCAGGGGTGTTTCCTTAGTCTTCAGGTTAGGTTGTCTGGGAGGTGGGGAAATGTTATGTATTAGACTCCACGGTTCTCTCAGCCAATGATGAGACGATAAAAGTAAAATAAATATGTAAGCTAAAGTACATTGCGGTTATTTTTTTGAAAGCTTATTGGACCAAATGTCTGGAAAATCAAGCGACAACGAAATAGCGGGCTGTTACTATTGATTCAGCAGTGCTGTGTGTGCAGCGGGACTAGGAAGAGTGACGTCACAGAGCTGACCACAGGAGGAGGTAGGGATAAGACAGGAAAAAGAGCATCCGTGATAAGGGGACTAGAGAGAGATGGAATAATGATAAGAGCTCACCTGCCTTGTCCTCTCTCTTACCATTCTCTTTAGTCTTTCCTTTGCTCTCTTCTCTCGAAAATACCCTGGACCGAAACTTTCTTCATAACTCGCTGAAATCTCAAGTGTACCTTCTCTTTTCCCATCATCTTTTTCATGTGAGAAGCCGTTCCTTATAGCAGCTCTTCAAAATATAAAATTTCCTAATAAGCACCTGAACTTTATTTTTAAAAATAGTGTAACTTATGCCACTTAAGATCATTGTTAGTCTTAATAACTTGGAAACGCGAGCAACGGCGGATATAAATATACAGACAGACGTCTCTCAGATTAGTGACATATATGTATGTATGGGTTTATGTACGCTCGTGCCATATATTGTATATACATTTATATTTAATCGTTAAAGTAAAATAAATAATAAATAAAATAATAGAAACCATATCATCACTAATAGTCCTTGTAAATAGAGTCAGCACCCCTTGTAGAAGGTTCCTGTTGTTAAGTTTTACTGCTGTCAGTTGTATAACAGCAACATTACCTTCTTAATCATTGATTAGGAAGCAGAAAACAAAATATAGATCAATCTAACGTATTTTTTATTTTAGAAGGAGAGGGGAATGGGAGATATTTCATTGGTCAATTCAACATAATAAAATTAGCAAATTCCGACTATTATACGCTAATCACTTTTAAAAATTCTTGATCTTATCTTAATTTTTTCGTGTCCCATTTGTGGAAAACACAAACACACGAGCAGTTCAGTAGTGAAGCGGTGAATCTTGCTACACAAAACAGATTTGCTACTTTGCTTGTTAATAATTAATGTCGTGTGAGAATGGTCGGGGTTTCGGCCAGGAAGAAAAAAATATACACCACAATTTGAAGTAATATTTTTATTTATGCCAACGTTTCGGCTTAGCTAGTAAGCCATCATCAGGGCAATGGTGTTGGGTGGAAAAATCTCCCCAGGGCGGGAGATTTTTCCACCCAACACCATTGCCCTGATGATGGCTTACTAGCTAAGCCGAAACGTTGGCATAAATAAAAATATTACTCCAAATTGTGGTGTATATTTTTTTCTTCCTGGCCGAAACCCCGACCATTCTCACACGTTAATAATTAATAATAATAATTCTAGGCAGTTAGCTGAACTGAGTCGGCATATTGGCATATGGTCCTCCCTGGCTTGTCATTCGAGTTTCTTTTTATGACACTCATCGATGCGGCAGTCTGATTTGGACAAATCTTATTTGACACATTTTAAATGTACCAAAGTTGAACCAAGAATGAAGGAAGAAGTTAGGCATTTGCTCGGCAGATGGTTAACAATGAAGACACGGTCCGGGCTTGTGTATTTTCATTCTTAAATGCCTTATTTCTAAGAAAAATATGAATAATAAAATGAGATCTGCACATACGTTGAATAAAAATAATTAAAATTTCAACGATAATAATAAAGATATATTTACAATTTTTTTATTTTATCTTCCCTCTTAGACACACACATAGGAAGTTTGTAATAGTTTTCTCGAGTAATTTCATGGTAAATGATATTTTTTCTGCACCTAGGTTCCCAATACCAGAGGGCTTTACGAAACATCCTGGCCACTACAGGGAAAAAGCGGGGTTAATAAAACCAGCGAAAATCAGGATATTAATCAGCGAAGCAATCATAGATTCAAGCTTCAAAGTCGCCAAGAAGAATCAAACAGCTGCAAGAATTTTTTGAGTCTAAACAAAATAGGAGAATATTCTCTAAAGTCAAATCTATGGATTTTAAAAATGTAGAGTTTAATAAAATTGTGTTGAAATCCATCAAAATTTTCCAAGGATAACCAGTTGAACTACAGCGGCATATCTATCTTAAACACTATTCATAATGTATTTACAAGTTTAATCTTAATAGTTATTCACTACTAGGTGCCGGTGATCCAGAATAGCAAATTCTGGAGCACAGTTGGACTTGCGCTGAACTCAAGCTACGAATACTAGATATTAAAAACATCATTTTATTATAATAAATGGTAAATGTGTGCTGGGTAAGCGCTGATACAAAGACCTTGCCGAAACTCCAGTAAATAAGATTACATATCTTGGAGTTCCATTCACTACTTCAGCCTATTCGAGTTAGCCAATTACTCGATAATTAACTTTTCCATGTCAATTATTACAAAATGATAAACTAAGAAAATCAGTTCTAGCAATGAGACTGGACATTATAATATAAAAGTATGTGTATCTTTATCAGAAAGCTCACTTTAATGTATGTGTGAGATCTGAGGAATCATTTGGCTAACTTTGGCTCCATCTCGCTAGCCGATGACTCTCCTGTATTAGGTAAAACTAAGTCCGTGTCCGGAGGTGGAACACTAACTCTGAAATTTAGTGATTAGTGAAGTGATATGTGATGTCTTGACACGAAAGGAACTGCGAGCATACTCATAAATAAAATTACTTCATTATCTTCACCTCCTTTTTAAAACGAGATTTTGACTTCAATCACACATTTATAAGTCAATGTTTCTAATTCTCATTTCATTTTAGCTAAGTCTAGGGTACAGTAAAAATAAAATGAAAAAATCCTTTTTGATTTGCGTTGAAATAAATTAAATTGCCATAAACCAAATATTCGACTCATTTTTATTTAAGTATATTGATCAAATTGTAGAAATGATTGAGATTAGATAAATAATTTGAGGCACAAAATAAATCTACTGTAAAAAATAAGAATATAAAAATATATCAGAACATATTTCTGTAAATTTCTAAAACCAACAATATCGCTCATAGAAATTTTTGAATTTCAATGTGATTTGACTGTCTTCTAATAGTCGGATTGAGCACCTTTCAAATAACACTATTGTCATGGAACCAAGATTATAGTCCCTGTCAATAGCAGTTCAGCCCTTTTCGAAAAAGACAACAAGTGCACTTAAAAGAAAAAATAAATAATCCAGAGAAATTCTAGCACTATTACCATATATTGGATCGCCATTGATCTGTTACATGTATAAGAGAGGTTGCGTTCGATGTCTAAGCTGGTAGTATTAATTAATAAGGCATTAAGATCATTTTTATTTGAAATCGAGCCAAGATCAAGATCTTATTTCCTTCAGACATTTACAGGACTTCCTCGATTTGCAGAAAATTTCTCCCATGACCTTTGACTTATCAGTGTACGAAGTAATGATCATTATACTTCAGAAAGTTGGTATTACATATTGGCGATATAACTGTCATACTTGTAACAATTTAGGTTAAGGGAACCCACTTAAGTAGTAAACACACCTAACCTGAAGTAGCAATAAAATGCCTGGAAAACGCTATAATTTAGAAAGAAACATTGGGACTGCAGCTGGAAATAGCAGACTTTGAAGGTGAATAGCAGTCGACAATACAACACTCTTAGGCACGTCTGCCAGGACGAAGAGGAATTATGAAAAAAAAAAAACTCTTAAAAGATTCCCCTTCAAATGCTTACCCGATACATGTAATTCTGTTCAGTGGAAGTCAATCATGGTCTGTTGTGCTGGAAATATGATGACTTAGTCCTTTTATGGACCAATAAAGAAATTAGGTGGAGTGAATAGCTGAAGAGCAAATTTGGAACTGAATGCGTCAGAGATTCTGAAATTTAGAGAGTTGATTTATGAAATCTTATTTAATTAAATTAAATGAGAATGTTAAAATAATTTATTTAACTAAGACCCAATAAATAAAAATAATCAAATCCGTAGAACCATTCACTCACATGCAAATGGTCACCTATTTTTTACTTCATCGACAGAAAATATGAATGAAAATGCAATAGATTTCAGACTTGTGTAGCATGATGAAATATTAAAAAATATTCATCTGATCAGTACAATTTTTNATATATACCTATATATATTATTTCTGCGATTTGATTATTTTTATTTATTGGGTTATATATATATTGATGTCGTACAGAGACAATATCAATTTGAAACCTCCTTTTGAAGAGCTCTAATTATTATCGTATAAGACCTATTTACTTATTGACTTAAGTAAATAATTAATTGAATTTAAAACTGAGATTAACTATATCCATTAATTTTGGAATAGCTATAATCTCCATATCGAGGGACATAATCACGTTATACAGAGAACTCGGTGAATAAATTACAGAAGCAGATCCAGCTGAAGGCCCCCCTTGAGACCGAGTGTAACGAGTCAATTACCCTGAGTGCTCTTGCAGTTTGAGGAAGGCGAGAGGAGTGGTCAATGCTGGATAAAACTGGAAGAGGAGAGGAAGGCAATTGTAACGGAAGGGATTACATTAACTACGGGGAGAGTGGGAAGGGGGCTTCATCTTAATTACAAGGTAGAGGGAGGGATAAGTCTGGAGACATGGCGCAAGGACATATCGATTTCAAGGCTCTTGAGGATTAGCGACCTCACTCTCGCCACGAGATTCGGAATTTTTGGCGCATTCTAGCGCTCGTCTCATTAACTCGCACTGTTCCTTGGGGCAATCCCATCTACTAATTCATGGCCCAGCACTTTTAATTTATACCTGAATTTCATTAAGATTTTCGTCAGGAACCAAAGACATTTATGTCATAGCTGTTTAAACGATTCGTGACAGCACACTTCATCAGGTCCTAATGTGAAACATCTGTGGCCAACAGATGTAGCCTCAGATCGACGGATCTCTCAGCTCCATAATTTCCTGAACAATTTCAAAGCAGTTCATTTCAGTACTTCGTCTCGAGTTGGTAATTTGTGGGTTCTTCTTAGGAGAGGAAATAAAGGACGAGCGACCAGGTCGATTCCTCCACTCATATATATATCCATCGATATCTGATAATTTTCGCTTACATTTAGCATTAAGGACGTGCTTAGATATTTCTTCACTTTCCAATTAAGTATTGGATTCACCACAAACAAATACAAATCTCCTAATTTCCTTTCTTAATTTCCTGTGCCAAAAGCTCAGACTAGGTAACCGAGCGACTACTATGCAACAGCGGGTATACTGCCATCACATTGCCTGGTCGTTGAGCCTTAATACTCCCTTTGAAGTACACAATTAAGCTGCCACCTTAATAACCGGTGTCGTGCATGTAAAATGAGTTTTTAGGTCCTTCAACATTTATAAAGCAACAGTAACCTTAAGCATCGTAAAAGTTTTTATTACAAATAAATAATACATTTAAAAATTAAATATAAAAAATTATATGAAAAAATTACTAAAAAGAACTCTCAAACAATAAATTTTATAAATAAAGAAATTTAAAAGAAGGCTAATAAAATAAAGAAAACATTATTCCTATTTTATATCTTTGTCAACAATCTGGTTTATACTTGTTAATGCAAACTGAGGCTAATGTTAGTCTGACCGTTCGGAGGGCTGAAGGAACGTTGGCAATAAGATTAAAGGCCAAAATCGAGATAATCTTTGACAGCAGATATGACGAAGGTTAAAAAAAGTACGATCTGTTAGAGAGGTACGCGGGCAGTAGTGGATGCCGTCTATCGAGTGCAAGCGTACTTTACTAGGGACAGTAAAGAAGAAGCGTCCGAAGATAAATAAATGGTTAGATCGAAAGAATCTTTGCTAAGACAGGCGAAGAAAGTTCAGAAAGGGTCTAAATGCTAAAGAAGTGTACGGGTGGTAGCGCCGTCCTCTATCGAGTACTACCGCTGTCTTCTGGTGCTAAGGGAACTTCAGCGGACAAATAAAAAGCCACATTCGAAAAGAACTTTGGGAAGAGAGGAGAAGAAGGCAAGGAAGAGGACACGGATAGCATGACCCGCCATCTATACGATCAACTGGAAAAGGTTTCCCTTAAAGCTATAGACATATTTGGATGCTTTTCATTCTTATTCAACTTTGTAGCATGGTGTTGTTGAATATTTAAAATGAAATGTTATAATTTTAATAAATAACTAATGAGAGGAAATACCTATTGAGGTACTGTATTATGAGTCAAAAATTAAAGTTAATGTGCATTAATTATTTATCCCTGAAGACTAAAGAGACTAATTAAATAAAAAAGAAAGAACTGGTAAGAAAAGCAAGAAGTTATGTTTGTGGAAATTACAAACTGAAGGCTCCTGAAGGAATTTTCAAGTAATGGAAAAGAAAAAAAAGGAGTGGAGAGGGAAAGAAAGAAAAAAGGTAAAGGACTAGAGGAGCGAGAAAAGGGTCCTGGCTAATTTTCCCACAACAAATGGGCTTGCTGAGAAGGGGAGGAAGCCTGCTGAAAAGGAATCAATTAAACGGTCCTCGTCTCTCGCGCGAACGGGACCTGGAAATGGGCTACCGGGTCGCCCCATGCAAGTTCTCCTTATCTCTCTCTCTCTTCTTCAGCCGTCTCAACTTTCAGCTAACTACTTTTAAATAAGGAGAAGATAAGTGGGATTTACTCTTATAACATTTGAAAAATTATTACACCTTATATAAAGCATCATTAGTAAAATCCAGCGATCTACTTTTGATTACTATGTTTATTGGCTTAGGTATTTATCAAGAGAACATTTAAAAAGGTTACATTTAACTATTACCTTCTGTAACATTTCAAACAAAAAAAAATATATATATATCGAATAAAGGACTTATAGGAAATACTTCCTGTGTAAGTGTACTTATTAGAATTCAAATATCAGATAGGATTATTTCTTGGAGAAGTAAAATGGAATTTTGATGCAATTAAAATGGGATTTTAATTTTCTTGTGAAATTTGAAGTAAGTAACAATAATTTAAATATATAAAATATATGAAAAGTTTAATTGATTGAATGTAATAATGTTAACACATTTTTCGTTATCCAAACAGCAATGGGTAACCTAGTAGACTAATATCAATTGAAAATACGCCTTGCAGTAAATTATAAAATTTACAATAACCAACAATTCTTAGTCTAATAATAGCCCCCTATTATTAATCCACTTAGAGTATAATATGTTTGATAATTATAATCAATGCCTCTTGAAGATGTTTAGAATTCAGAATAATTTGTTTAGTCAAACATACAATAAACAACAAGACAAACTTTCCGCCATGATTTATAATTCGTTAAATTTATTGGTTTCCTATATGAGTTAAATCTAAATTGTAGCACCCACACCAAGTACCTGAAAGTAGACGGTCTACCATGGCTGAATATTTTCAAAACGTGAGCTGTATTGCCTGGGGAGCAGGTCATACAGCGTGCGTAAGCTATGCAGGTACCTCATAAGGTTAAAAATTGATTATTGGAGGGTTTGCCTCCAAAAATGTTCAAGAGTGACCACATTACGGGCCTAAGGATCTCTGCAAGAGCCTTCAGATTTAGTCTTGTGAAGGGCATATTGTACGAGAGCGGGGAACCGTCCCTGAAATACAGACGAGAACAATTGACTCTCAACTAACACATCTATTTTGGAAACGCCCACACCCGCTCAAAATAAGTAGGCACAAAGGAAGAGGTTCAAAGACTGAGTGAACGACTATCGACGGCCCAGTACCCAGGATCCAGTCCCCTACCGAGGCCAGAGAGATCTGTCGGGGGAAGGAGCGAACGGGCCTCTCTCCAGGACTTCGTCTTCACAGTACTCTTCACAAACCCTACCTCATCACCATTCCAAAGAACGCACTAAGCAAGGTAAACAAATTACATTAAAACTATAATAAATAAAAATGTAACCAAATTACATCTGCCTAACCAATAAGCTAAGTACTATAAATATGTATTACAGGGTTGACTGTAATAGGAGAGAAAAAAAGAATAATTTCATAATTTAATTGATCCTGCCCAGAAATGTAAAAAGGAGACTATTCAAATTTATGCGGATTAGCGCACACACAATACAACAAAATAAGCTCATAAAAAAAAATAGAATGACACTAATTTTCTGTGTAAATTCTAGAATATCCTAGAATTGATGAACACTTGAACAAAAATTTTCTAATAAAGATGAACGTGAATTTGTTCTAGCAAAATATCTTAGTAAGGAAGTTTTGTTATAAGTGTTTACTGTAGGTTTGTTTACATATAAGTATCTGTTATCGCTCTTACGACTGCAAATCATTTTATTATCGTTCGTTATCATGGCGATTCGACACTCACACAAGGTCCCTCTTTATGTAACTATAATTGGCGTTCTGATTTGGATGCGAACATAATAACAGGAAGGAGGAGTTAGTTAAAGGTTGAAAAGAAAGATGGTGTTCAGGACAGGGGTAAAGAGAAGACATAATTGAGATGATGTACGTATTATACCTATTGGTTTAATCGACGTGTATATATGTAATAGATATTAATTTTTTTAATTTCATAAATTTTATTACTTATATGTAAGGGAGAGTTTTATATACACACATATATGTGCATACACATATACACAGAAAGCATATGATAAATAAGAACAGGAAGAAGAAAGAGTGTAGTGAACACACAAAAAGAAAAAAATACAATAAATATTAAATTGTGAAGAGAGACTGGGAGTGCGGAAAGGGCTCAAAGGAAAGGAAAGGCGATTGGGTTTTCCCTAATCCTCCTAATGTTGGCAATTGATGCCAGGTCTTGTAGTGGCTTTGAGAATGTGGATATAGGCGCACTCTCTCGTCTTCGGTTGCAAATCTGAAGCCAGGTCGGGAAGTTTTCAATCATTTGAACTTGGAAAAGCTCATTAAAACTCATTAAATGACTCTGAGCATGCCTTGCTATGGGGAGAGGGGAGTTTGGTTCTACATAGGATGCTCTGTGATTATTAATTGTGAGATGTAGGGGCGTGAAACCTTTTCCTGCGTAAAAAGCCGGACAAAAATTGTATTAAAGCTGATATACAAAATTGGATTGGTTCTTATTTGTTAAGTGGTGTTGACACTGGAGAAGGTGTTGCTAGTTTTTATAATTGGACAGGATAAGCATCTGTTATTCATAGCATTTTGTTACAAGGCCAAGTATCTTGTTTTGATAAATTTGTGAGGGTTTTGAAGGAGTTTTTATAATTTGGAATGCACCTCATTTTATTGCAAGTACACTGTTTTTTTCTCCAATTTTTACACATAGTTTTTTCTGTTCAGTATATCTTTCCTGTAGTAATGCCAGGTTTTTTCAGTAGTAGGGAGCTTGTGGAAGGATTGATCTTAATAATATGGAGGGCTTCGTGTATCCTTGTCTTGATATCTTCTATACCTTCTACCGGGGAAATATTCAGTAACCAGGTTAGGAGTTTGGGCATTAGGATGGAAGGTTCGGTTTGAAGGAAGGATTTTTCTGTTGAGGAATTGGGGTGGATAATCCCTTTGAAGAAGAGATTCTTTTAGGGATCCTAAGTAATTCTCTAATGTTTCTTGAGAATTACAGATGCTGTGGCGAGAGGATCCCTTACTTACTCTCCTGAGTAAGGTAGGGACGTCTTGGTGAGTGGAAGGTGGCAGCTAGAATAATGTAGATACTGCTGTTTAGAGATTCTCTTCCGTTGTTGAATATCACCTGCAACCAATATTCTCAATCCTTCCTTCTTACAATAAAGTCACTGTCGAGCTCCAATCCTTTCAACCCTCCCCAACGACTAAAATGAAAATGGCCTCGCGAGGACCTTTTGGGCCTCGACACCTTGATTTATTGGAATTGGGGTCAATGGGCCCCTACTCCTTATAAAATAGGGTCCCTTTTCTCAAAAAAATAAACAAATTTGTATTTACCGTTTCTTCTTCGAAGAAGAAACGGATATAAGATGTAAATCCAATTTTCTAACAATTACGTATACATAATTTGAAAAAAAAAATTATGTTTCGGAATTTTTTAAGTATTGAAATCTTTTAAAATTTGGTATTTGTATCTTTTTAATGGTATTTTATGCAAATTACCGAAGAATTAATTTTTACCAGATATTGGTTTTCGAGAGACGAAATAGAATAATCGTCATGAAAATCGTTACTAGGATTATAAAAAAATATATAAACATAATGAATTTATAATGAACAGCATATAAAATATATGAATTTCATATTCAATTTGGATGTTCAAAATCTGAAAAAAAAGAAAGTGTAAAGTATAATTTTTTAGCACATATATTGTTTATAATCTCCCTCTCAGCGTAGTGGCTGTCTTTTCCCGAAATTAAATTTTTCCTTCAATATTCCCTTACACATTAGTCATTTACTATGTTTATTCCTACCTTTAGAGTTAAAAGATAAATCTGCTGAGTTATATTGCAGGACGGACTTGTAAAGAAACAGGGATAGAATCAATACACCGTTATTCAAATGGTTAATTTAAACTTCTGAAAAGTTGAATCCTTAAAGGACTAATTCACATTCTTTAGTTTCTAAAATCAGCTCTTCTGATACTTGAGAAGGGTAGTCAGCATAAAGTAATAAGCTTGATGATTCAGCTGGATCCAATAAGCTTGATGATGTATATCTAGAATTTTTTGAAGAAATGCATTAAGCGAGTGCATTAAGAATAAAGAGTGCAATGCATGGAAGAAAACAGCTGAATACCGCAGGGACTCTAAATCTGCTGAAGTGACTCTAGAAGAGAAACCCAAAACAGAGAAACACTGATGAAGGAAGAAGGACAAGGCTAGAAACTGCTAGAAAACTTCCAATATGGAATGAGTTATGTGGGGGGGGGGGCATGACAAATGAAAACCCAACCACTCCCCCTCATTTATCAAATTAGCGCTGACTAATCGCTCACTAAAAAATTTATTCATTCAACATTTGTCACTTTTCTCTGATATATAACCATATTTAAAAATGCCTTAATTTATTAATATTTACGCAAGGTATTACTGTTTCTGTTTCATACATATATTATAAAGAAGATAGAGAACATAATTTTTTTACATGGTTGGAGGTTCTTTGGCTGCCGAGTATTTTGCTGGAGAAATTAGTCGGGGTTTCGGCCAACATCAGAACAATAAAATACTCCAAAATTGTTGGGTAATTATTTTATTATTATTATTATTTATTTATTATTTATGCGAACTCAGATCCCCACTGAAGCTCTGGAACGTGAGTAGAGGCTGCTGTAACGTAGTTTGACAGATTCAAAGTTCATATACCAAAGTAGGTAGGTTTACAAAGGTCATTATTAGGTCGTTCTTCCAAGTTCCGATAACTCACTCAAGCCGGTCAGAGAGTGAGCCCATCCCAGGACAATTACTTTGCTTGATGGTGCCAAGGAAATATTGGGTGCTTTGTAATACTATTGTGGGAAACTATAATGCTCAAAGCATAGGGACAATTTAAAAAATGTGTGCAGTTTCATTACTCGAAATGTTTAGGCACTGCATTGATATAGAAGTACCTTGAATCTTTATTGGAAAGCGGTGGCGAGTGATAATTTTAACTAGTCAAATTTTTTAGCAGAGATTGAATTTAGTGGCGACATATGATTATTATTAATTATAAAGCACTGAGGTCCAAGTCCAAATAAGTATAACAGTTGACGGGACAAGTGAGGATGGAGAAGTGGGCTACCCCCCTAACGTCTAACGTGCGAAATACACGAAATTCATATTTAATTCATGAACATTTCATTTTCAGATGAACCCCTCTCTTAATATTTTCAATATTTTAAAATCATATTAAAAGTATAATATTTATTTTAAAGATATTGTCCAGATTATTTGAATTTAAGCAAGAATTACGACTGCAGAACCACTTTTAACCGGATTTAGAGTTTTAGGTAAGCCCCGACTCTTCTGATAGCCTACTCCAGCTTAATATTTACTCAAATATATTTCACAGTAAACCTTTCTGAGGGACGATAATAAATAATAAATGTTTTAAGAGTTTTTAATACAATAAATTTCATCTTTGGGTTTTGTTTTTATATTTTTACTTTTTAGCAAAACTAGATTTTAATCACATATTTAAAGTAACACCTACATCCTTCTGTGTTATCTGACTGATCTGCAGTTTGAATTAAAGTATTGCATGTCAAATTTTTCTGAAAAAAATGAGGCATTGTTGCAGATAACGTGGAATCTAAACATTATAATAATAGAAGTTTTATAAGATAAGGTCGAACAAAATTAACTATCTGTCATTTAACCAAAGTTCTCAATACATTCGATCAAAATTCGATACTATTAGCTTCACTATATTCTATATTTTCTTTATTTATTACTTATTTACTTTTTCCTTCTATGCTTCTTCGGAGATCTTTCAATTCTCCTGATAAGATCAGCCAGAGTCTAAGAATTTAGATCTTTAGAAGAAAAGCTTTGTCATTTAAATTCAGGATAAACTGACTTCTTTCTCTTTTATTACGCTTCTTTGCCCCTTCTTTATCAGTAGCCTGGAATAAAAGGAAAAATTTATGAGTAGAGAATTTTTGTTAGGGTTCGGTGAAGGTTGATCCAAAAATAATCAATTTAAAAAAAAAAAAAATACATTTTATTATCTCCTGAGGTTATATTGTAAGCCATCTTCAGGGCTATCGTGAATGCGAGAGGGGACGTTGCGGCCAAGTAACTCTCTGTTTGAACTTAAAGGAAAATATATGAGCTTTTCGAATATTTACTTAATTTAGATTAGTTTAACTTTTTCTATAAGATACCGTTTACTATCGTATTCAAAACGTTTAGCTGTCAATACATCAATAAAGACTAGAGCTTTCATGTCGAATTAACTAGTTCTAATGAGGACAACTGCAAGGTAACTGGTAGTAATGAATTCGGCCTACAATAATCAATAAATGTTTCTTTTTATTAAGTCTTAACCTCTTATCAACCACTCTGGGTCATTGAGGGAGTGGCTATTTACAGGCTGCCACCCCATTCTAAACATCCATGGCTCAGGACAAGCTTTTATTTATTGGTAAAAGCTTCCCCTGGGTGGAATTTGAACCCGCAGCGCCAGGTTTGTAAAACTCCGGCTAGACCTGTAGATCAGTGAACCCCATTGTCTACTCTGACGCTTCTTTGTACTGTTTACCACTAACCATACTGTCGTGTTTTTATTGCTTTTAGATGTCTCTCTGACTTGTTAAGTTTCTAACCTCATGATGCATTCCGTTTTGAATGAGCTTCATGAACTGACTTCACACATCGCTTTGTATCGCATCACATTAAATAAAGCTAATTATCGTGAGTTCGTATTTGTTTTGTTCCTTTGCATTTCTCAAAATGGAACTCTCCTATACCTCTTTGACGACTCCTACCGTCGTAACACGTTTTATAAGTTTGTATAGAACTATGGGACTGTTCTATATCTCCAAGGTTACATTCCTACCGAAACAACAGTGTAGATAATACACAAAGTAATTGCCGTAGATGTAAAGTAATGATATCCTAAATCATTATGGGATCTTATATATTTTGCTCAAAGTTTTTTAGACGACCTTCGCTTCAGTGGATAATGATTCTAGTTCATATTTGACGACCACTCGGAAGTTTATTTCCCTAATTATATCATAAGTGGTCGTATCAATCTAAAAGTTGAAGCTATAAGCAGGTACTCTCTCGCCAGTGAAAAGCAAATTGTGGTTTTCCAGTTTCCTGATCAGGAAGAAAGCCTCCGTGGGAGCAGGGCGATAGGGGATGATAGGTGAGGTTGTAGTACCCCTTGCGCTACTCCTCGCGGTATTGAGTCAGCCAACCTCCCTATCCCTCTGGAAAGAGTGCGGGGACGGGGATGATAGGGGAGGTTGTAGTACCCCTTGCGCTACTCCTCGCGGTATTGAGTCAGCCAACCTCCCTATCCCTCTGGAAAGAGTGCGGGGAGAGACGGCGGACGGGGATGATAGGGGAGGTTGTAGTACCCCTTGCGATACTCCTCGCGGTATTGAGTCAGCCAACCTCCCTATCCCTCTGGAAAGAGTGCGGGGAGAGACGGCGGACGGGGATAATAGGGGAGGTTGTAGTACCCCTTGCGCTACTCCTCGCGGTATTGAGTCAGCCAACCTCCCTATCCCTCTGGAAAGAGTGCGGGGAGAGACGGCGGACGGGGATAATATGGGAGGTTGTAGTACCCCTTGCGCTACTCCTCGCGGTATTGAGTCAGCCAACCTCCCTATCCCTCTGGAAAGAGTGCGGGGAGAGACGGCGGACAGGGATGATAGGGGAGGTTGTAGTACCCCTTGCGATACTCCTCGCGGTATTGAGTCAGCCAACCTCCCTATCCCTCTGGAAAGAGTGCGGGGAGAGACGGCGGACGGGGATGATAGGGGAGGTTGTAGTACCCCTTGCGCTACTCCTCGCGGTATTGAGTCAGCCAACCTCCCTATCCCTCTGGAAATAGTGCGGGAAGAGACGGCGGACGGGGATGATAAGTGAGGTTGTAGTACCCCTTGCGCTACTCCTCGCGGTATTGAGTCAGCCAACCTCCCTATCCTTCTGGAAAGAGTGCGGGGAGAGACGGCGGACGGTAATTTTAGGGAAGTGCTTCCCCCAACCTGAAATCAATATGTCTCCCTCTCTATCACTCCCTCTCTTCTCCGCCCTCCCCCTCAATGCTACTCCTCCAGGAAATAGGATTCGCTTTAGTTAAATACAAGCTAAGTATACCGCTGTCTTCGTCCATCCAATTCGCAAAACTTCCACGCAATGAAATTTAAGCTCTTCATTAGCAATATTGTTTTCATTGAACTAGAAGCCAATCTTCTCAATTATTTCTCAGAAGAAGATATAGAGTTCAGAAGAAAATACAAAATACAGAAGCATCGCCCTATTGAAATTAGTACTTATATTTATTTGTATATGAAGAGAGATGTATGTAGATACTATTGGGTAAAACTAATTTAGAACGATAAAATAAAATTTAGGAGACCAGTAAAGCCCAATCCCTAATTGTTCAATTTAGCAATTTATATGTGCCGCAGTGAACATTTTTAATCGCATTTAACTTAAGAGGTAATTTCCTACTCCTGTTATCCAATAACGAACATAGCCCTTACAGATATACTGTAGCCTGTAGAGAATTGACACAAACACACACACACACATGCACACACACTCTGGCACCTCTCCCCCCCCATGTATGTATTTGTGTGTGTATGTGTGCTTGTATTTACATTTAATAGAATATAATTTTTCATTAAAATATCAAAGACATTTTCATTATATACGTCTTTAGAACGGCTTCAGCAGTCTAGATAGCTTCGAAAATCGTTAAAATAAAATATGTAGAAAATTTGGCTTGTTTTACTGATTAAATAATTTTACCCAAACAACCCACCAATGAAAAAAATAAATGTTTTATGAAGAGGTATGTTTTACATGATACATTATTTTTAGACCAAGAAAATTACGTTAGAGGAGAGTTAACAAAATCATCAAGGTCTATAAATAATATTATTTATGACCTACTAATACATTTTCTAAGGTCCTTAGTGCAGAAGGACAGCTGAAAAAAATTTTTTTTTATACTATTAATCCAATTGCTTATATATATTATATATGTAAGAAGATAGATTTGTATAAAAAAACATGGAGCTGTTAGAGCTAGAAGATTGTAGGATAAATGGGGAGGAATGGTGGAGATCCGAAGTAAACTTTGTTTTGGTAGAAGTTAGCCGATTATACACCACACCGCCCTCAAACATGGCTTCTACACCCCTTAAGTGACACAACTAGAGCCACTTCGCCCCAATCTGTAGGGGAGGCTGTCAGTCAGCTGATGTGTCAGAACAACCCTTCACAAGCCTCTGCTTTAAAGAGGGGAAAGAGTTTCCCTCAGGGAAAGAAAGATTATCACATATCTCTTTATTTTTAATGATAATAATAGAAAATTAATTTCGAATCTTACTAATCTAATTTTTACCTAGAGTAAAATGAATGAAAAAAAATTTAATTTTGAATTATAATTTTTAATGTATTCAAATGCACTCACTTTGACATATAAATACATACTGTTATCATATGTAAACACACAGACAGATGTTAGGTCCTAATCTTATGCTCCTTTTGTTGATTACGTTCTTATGTTAATGTTTCTTAACCATGTCCTGCCCTAGTAAATTGTATTTCTCAGTCATTACAAAATGAAACTTATCCCTGAAGAACACTACCAAAATAACACCTTTAATCACATGTGCTCAAAACTTTTCTCAAATTATCGAAAAATTTTTTTTAATTTCTTCACAGAACATCTCAATATTTTAAATCCTTATTGAGTTACAGACATTGGTACCGAAACACTTTTGACAAATGTATTCAGTTCTCACACAAACAAACACATACCATACACATGCCCGCGCGCATATGCACACACACACACACACACACACACACACACACACACACACACACACACACACACACACATATAAAGTATACACTCGCGGCCGCGATGTATAGTAATCAAAAGCAAGTGAGATATAGAGTGCAATGAATACACAAAAAGAAAAAAATCACAAATAGTAAAATTTTCGGGATTCGATAAATTTGTTGTTTTCAGACCTAATTATTATATGCCAATTGTAATTTTATAATTTTTCTACATTGTAACATTTTTACCAAAATCAAACATTAAGGAAAGTTACTTGAGGATATGCGAGCTACAAAATAAATAAATAAATTATTTTAACTTAATGTTTGTTGGAATCATCGTTTGTTGATTCAAATTTAAATGAGTAGTCGGAGGGGCTTTATAATTAGACCTAATAGAAAAATTGCTAATATCGCTGTTAGTAATAATGTTATAAATAATATCTTTGAAATATAAAGGAAACTAGAATCATTGAGCGCTCTCCCCACTTTAACTTTTAGATTATGATTCTTCATTTTATATTATTCTGGCTGATGTAATAGCATAGTAAATGTTGATGTTGTATTAGAGTATTCATGATGTTCTTAGGTTGCGACAAGGAGCTGGTCACTTATCAAATAAATCTGTCTAAGTAATAACATGTACCGATAAGGATCGGATAATGTTTTTGGTGGGTTCGGACGTGAAGAATGAATTGTTGAAATCAGACATAAATTGTAGGGAGTATTAAGGCGGGAGGGAGCAGTTCGGCTGTACCTAACTAAACTAAATCCCATTTGTAAAGTGGCTTAGGGGAGGAAATGGAGTGGAGAGAGGAGGGTCTGGCATCGCATCTGTAGGGGTGGTCCTGTTCCAAGGGGTGTTCTCCTTCGTCTCGAGGAGTTTGGACTTGTATTGGAAGTGGAATCTGTGTAGCAGCTTTCACTTCTGTTAGGTTTGTATTTAGGTATCAGACTGTGAGACCGGTTCCTGGCGGTTTGATGAGTACTCCTACTGGCTAAATTCTTTCTGAAACCTTTTGTAAAGATCTGTCCTTTCCCTAAAATTCTTTCAGTACCTGCACATCATATATATTTCCTCCACAGGAATAGAGCAGATAAACTTTATATTCAATAGAATGATTAAACTTCTACCTAACTTATTTTTATGGGTCACTGGTCAATAATAATTTAAAAACATTAATAAAATAAATCCCTCTTTTTCAGAATTTGGTTGGTCAGACATCATAAAGAGCTTTGCTAACTGGTCAAATTAATTTTAAGAGTAGCAAACTCATCACCTAATCGCTATTTAGTATGTACTGATCTTTTTCTTGCTATTGCAGACGAGGTCAATACTAGAGGCATGGTGAATGAAAGTTTTCATAAGTTGATATATACTGGAGAAATTAGTCATTGTTTCGGAAACCTTCACTGATTTCACCAGCAAAAGACTCGGAAAACGAATCTCCAACCATGTTTCTCTCAAGTATACGAATGTTCACAACTTGGAAGCAGTTTTTTTCTCAGGCAATCCCATGCAAATATTTCATTCAAGTATAACAGGCTATTATTCGCAAATCTGAGAATTTTAAAACATCCAAATTAAATGGTCCGGGCGTCAGAAGCTGACTCTTTTGCAGTCGTCCCAACTACTAATCTTAGTATTCTGTTGAGGGGTAATTAATATGACGTAGGGGGAGAGCCCACATGTTTGGGGTAATTGATAGATGAGGGGTTCGGTGGTCTGAAGGGTAGCTCTCCCAACTCATGAGCTGCCCTAAACAACACACTATCTGGAAATGCTTGAGAAGTGCAAGACATGATTCATTTTCAATAAAAATAATGAACAGTTTGTCAGTGCAAGTTAGTTTTTGCTTTTAACTAAAGGTGGGAAGGAGAAATTAAATTAAATTCACGACGTAACATGCTAAAACAGATTTGTTGTCAAGATTTGTTAGCATCACAATTATTAGCTTATTTTCCGGGATTTATTTCTGTAAAATGAGGTATGCCGACACAGCTATCAATAAAACTCTTAAAATATCAATAATTTTTTACCAGTACTTGTACTGTCATTTAAGGCTTCCTGCTATCTAGCAGAATCAAAATTTAGTAGTCTGCAGGCCATTTCAGCCATCTGATTTCTTTCCCATCCAAAATGACGAATAGTACTTGATCTGTTTTTTTAGTTTGTTTTTAGTTTTTAGGCGCTCAACAACTATGGTCATTAGACCTTATATTATTATATCTTATATATTTATTATTATAATCCATATAACACCCAAATACACATATGCACGTAACTTAACCTGTTATGGGTATTAGCAAGTTCATATTAGGGATCATCTGGGTCATTAAATGATTCCCATGTAAGACCATTTCCTTTTCTTTTTGTGCATATTCTATTGATTAACAAATCAATTATCATTGCGATAAAGTATTAAACAAATTAAAAGTTGGAGGAAACAAACAGCCTTGCAGTACTCCAGGTCGGATTTAAAAAAATGAATATTTAGTGAGGGTAATTGTTTAAAATAGCGGGCAATAGGGAGAGGAAGAAAGAGTGAGAGAGAGAGAGAGAGAGAGAGAGAGAGAGAGAATAAGGAGGGGGACACTCGAGAGGTTGGTGTCCCTGTATTAAATTGGCTGTGATATAGTGGGCCTGCCTTCACCCTCACAACATTATCGCGATAAGAGCTCTGTGGAGGGGTGGGGGACATCGATCCACCCCCCTCCACCCCCTTCACGCTCACAGAGAATTAGCGTGGGTCTTCACACTCTCCGTCCTCACACATTCCCGACTTCTGCTTCGGCTACACTACTTGATAAGCCACTGATAAGCAGGACTGACTTGTAGCGTTCCACGCTCTCTCGTCATTCATACTTGTCTATCAACTCCCGCCATTTACTTTTACGAATAACAAGCTAAATGTGAAAAGTTAAAAGTACAGTTGTGATATATATTTGTATGAAATACCTTTTATAGATAGCGCTAGGGCTCTACCGATTTTTGGAAAGTTGTTTATTTTGATGAATGATGATGTTTGAGTCCCAGGTCCTTTAAACATTAATTTATTTAGACATTTGCGTTTTTCATGCAACTAATGTGAAATAACATATATGTACTTATCCTTACTGAATGCAGCCCAGGAGTATTAACTATTCCGAGGACATGCGATAACACTAGATAATACTCTTTATTGCTAATAATAAGTTTTAAATCATCGAAATAATAATTCATGCATACTTCATCGAAACTACTTCCACTATTATTACTAAATAACAAAATATTATACATTCAAATAGCTATAAATATAATTAAGTTACATATTTTATTTTGAACAATGATCTAAAAAATACTGAAACACTAGATATTATATAAAAATATAATTTACCAAAACCGATGGATATGCATATAGAGTACATTAATCAATAAGTACATTTTGTATATACCGAATGCATATGGGATTATGTACGCGTGTGTGTCTGTTTGTGTGACTGGTTAATAATTTTTCTTGAAATTACTTATAAGAAGACTGTAGACTCTTCCTCAGGAAAACTAAAAAAAATATAATAGTAAAGATATTAATTATAAGATTAAGCTGGGAATAAAAAACACACAGGGGATTATTTTTAACGCGGGGGGGGGGGGAGTAAGTTTTGAATTTTGATGGTAGATTTATATTGTTTACTTTTGAAGAAATTAAACTACTCATACTAAAGGTGTTCCTAAGATTCAAGAAGGAAGAACTCCTTTAAGATCTCCTAAGAAAAAGAGGTCATTTTTTTTTTGTTTTCAAAATTATTATAAAAGAAACCACCAGGTGTAATGTTCAAATGTATGATTTTCCATTGTAGGACTGCTGAATTGAGAATATTATGTAGCTTCAGTGTCTGATGATCACATTGACTATACTTCACTTCATAGTTTTCACCTGATCCAGGGTACCAATGTTAATAAGTCATTAAAGCTTTGTTAAAAATATTTTCAGTGTGAATTGTTCTTCAGTGAATAATGTTACTTAGCCACTGCGCAATCGCATTAGACAACAGAATGTACATATTATTCCGGGGCCTCTACGTTACTCATTCACAAATTTCGTCTTCGTCCGGCTTTTACCTATGGGTACATGCACTCACTGACCGATTTTAGAAAATTTATTGATTTCAAATGATATAAAATGTTGCAAACGTAAGACTTTATGGTGGGTACTGTATAATTGAGCGACTGAATAAACGGAAAATATTTCTATCAAGTCCTTCTAACAATGTTTAGTACAAGAATATGAGTAAATAAAATCGAGAGAATTAAATTTGATTTTTTTCTTTTCTTATTAGGAAATTTACATCCGTTCCATAGTGTTATCTGTGGAGAGAGTTGAGTGGTGGTAGGAGTCCTCGAATTCCATAAAATGTTGCTTGTTAGATTTGGTTTGCTTGGGCGGATCTACAGAGCAGTTTAGGAGCGACTCGAAATGATCCCTTAAGCAATTAGGGGAAGGTTTATTGTGTTTAAGGCGACAAGGGGGTGAGTAGGCGGGGTCAGTAAATCACAGTCAATTGAGCAGCAACTGCGCCCCCAGCAGACTCCTAGATATTGATTCCATCGGGGTGCACACAGACAATGCGAGGGGTTGTTGCATAGGATTACCTCTGCATTGCCCTCAGCTCGTACCCCTGCCATCGGCATCGTCTTACTTATTTCACACTCAAGCACAATGTACGCTTAAACTAAACGAACGCATTTTATAAATCATTCAACGAATGCAAAAAACATATTACATACCCTAACGTAAAGAATTTTATCCTAGGTAAAAGACATATTACGAAAAAAGGGGAGGAAAATGTCACAAAATGATAACTTTTCAAATAAATCCATAAAATTTGTGAGGACATGACCTATTTCTTGTGATGGTTATATAAAATATAACTTATAAAATTATTGGTTATTGTTAAGCTAACCTATTTTAAACAATACATATTGCAACTTTCTGATCAATTTTATTTATTTACAAATAATTGGAATGATTTTGACATTTTATATCTTATTGAAATAGATTATATGAAATTAACGGAAGCAATTGTTGAAAATAGATTAAGCTAGTATGTTCATATATTTGTCAACGTGAAGAATCAAACCCTGTCTCAGTGAAGATTTAAAACTACAATCTGAATTCTTAGATGATTTTAGTTGGGGTTCGGTCAAGGTAGATACAAAAAACACAAATTTAAAAAAAAATGTATTTTTTAATAAAGGATTATTTGCCAACGTTTCGGCTTACATTGTAAGCCATCTTCAGGGCTGTAGAAATACAATGCCTTTTCTACAATGTTTTTCTACAATCTGAATGTCAGAAATAGAACTGATACGGAAATGTAAAAAATATTGTTTATTGCAAATCTTATAACATACTTGAAAGGATTTCTTACTTCTGTTTTTCTTGAAATATTTATGTTTATCTATGCAAGTGTCATTTGCATCTTCTCTATAAAGTCCAGATATTCAATTTTAGTTAAAAATCGCCGGAATCCAAATTAAATAAGGGAAAATTAAAGAGCATCTAGGTGTGTATCATAACTTCTATTATCCGTCTTCATTGGTTTCTGCAAACCATCTTCAGAAACCAATGAAGACGGATAATAGAAGGTATGATACTTTTATATTCATTGGTAATTGACAATAACCCTTTAGATTATTTACCTAAATAGGGGTGCTTGAAAGGACTGGATTCGTTGGATTTTGAAAGGCTTGGCGGGTGCCGCTTGGGGTGCTTAGATTTCTACTCGGTAAGTCTAGATTGGTCGTAATAAGGTTTTGTAGAGCGTCAGTTTGTTTTCTACTGTAAGATTGGAGTTCTTATTCATGAGTCTGTATAGAAGTCCATATCGTCGATTGAGTTCTTGTCTTTTAATTTTAGTATGTTCTCCCCATGTAAGTCGTGAGTCAAGATGAAACTCAAGTTAACGAACGGAATTTGAATGTGATAAAGGAATATTGTTAAATTGCACAATTTCAGGGGTCTTTTTTCCGCAGTTGAAAATTAACTTGAACGCATTTTTTTTCATTGATTTTTATTCTCCATTTGCTATACCATTGTTTGATTTTTTCGAGGTGATCGTAGGTTTTTAGAAGCAGTTTTAGGATCAGGATGGGAGCATAGGATAGCTTTGTCGTCCTTAAATAGAGCCTGTGTACAGGATAAATAGGATAGGTCTAAGCACACTACCTTGAGAAACTCCCTCTTCCACTTGGTAGAAATCGGAGTAATCTAATCCTTGCCGAACCCTAAAGAAACGGTTGGATAAGTAAGACTTAAGGATAGGGTTAAGTGTTACTAGGAAGTATGGATTTCAGTTTAAACAGAAGACCACTGTGCCAGACTCTATCAAATGCTTGGGAAACATCCAAAAAAGCTCCTGGATAGTACTCTTTGCGCTCAAGGGAAGAGGAGATGTAGACTACGACGCGAAACACTTGCTGGACTGTAGAATGCTTACTACTGAAGCCGAACTGATGACTTGAAGAATATTGAAGGGTTCAATGGAAAGCATCATTCGTTTTAACAGTATTTTTTCGAAAACCTTTGAAAGTGTAGGAAGGAGACTTATAGGACGATAAGATGAGAGGTTAAGTGGTGATTTTCCAAGTTTGAGAAATAGTATTATACCAGAATATTTCCAGAGGAGAGGGATGAGGGTAGTTCTGAATATGCAATTATAAATGTAGGTCAAAAATACAATTGCTTTATTGGAAAGATTTCAGAAAATTTTGTCGGTGATTAAATCATATCCCGGTGATTTGCTTTTAGGCAGATGAGAGATCATATACTTGACCTCAGAAGGTGTTACTGTCTTGAGTAGCAAGGACATAGGTAATGGTAAGCTCAGGAACTCCTCACATCTCCGCGGCAAGAGATCTGAATGAGGACTAAATGTTTGCTTGAGATGCTGGGCAAACATTTCGGACTTGTCTTTGTCATAAGAGGCCCAGGAACCATCTGCTTGATGAAAGGGGACCAGGTTGGTCAGTAGGGATATGAGTGGAGAAATGAGGGAGTTGGTGTGAGAAGAATGAGTGAAATAATGTACAGATCATTTGATGTGGGCGGAGTCGGGACTTTGGGGATAGTGGGTCGCTCGCTCTTGGGTGGGGGATGCGGTTGTGGTTGTGGCTCGTCTTGTCGGGGTTGTTGCTGGGTTGATTGCGTCATTCGAGCGTAGGACAATCCTGGCTCGACAACTCTGAAAGGCTCTACTTTACTTACTTGAGTTGTAGTCTGTACTTGACGAGTAGGCAGGGTCCGCGGTTTCAGCTCTTTATAAATGTCAGATAGACTTCTTTTGTTACTATCTAAGTTACGCTATATTAGTGATAAATATGTGAAATATAGGCTTCAGTTAGTTAGTTTAATTACATTATAAGTGTGTAATATTAGTGTTGTATATTTAGGTCCTGTTAACGCGCTCTACTGTAACAGCATCTTTTTTCGTTGATGTCAGAGTTTCAAAGATACCGGAGAAAACAACAGACTCAAAGTTTCAGAATGCAGTTCTGAACGAATACAAAATGAAAATTAACTTTTTTCACAAGGACATCGGTGACGTAGACGGCTTTTTGATTTTTAAGAGCGTAGGCTTCTACTCATTAGCGGAAGTAATTGATGGCCTGAAGTATGTATAAATTTCCTTTGTATTACAGAGGAAATAGACCTGCCACATCAATTGCTATTCGTTCAAGTGGGCTCCTCAGATTGTATTTCCTCATTGGGGCCTTCTGCCTCTCCATTGGGCTATCAGAAGTTGCACAAATCGTATAACTTCTAAACCAGTCTATTACATCCTCCTTAAGGTTTTACCAATAGAATCGATCAAGTACTCTTTACAAGGTACGATGAGTCTCCAGGAGACCTTCAGAAGATCAGTTCTGGAGCTCCTTCAATACTCGGAACACCTTAAATTTCGAGTTGAAATCTTTTATGATTTTCTTTTGAGTTTACAGTCCTCTTCAACAACCTATTGTTCACTGCAATCGAGTCCCATTAAGCCCAGTAAGTGTTCACGTTCTTCGATAGAGAAGAACCTCTTGCCAAGATAGTCTTCTTTCCTTTGATATCTTCCACTGCTTTGTCTATTTCAAGTTAGGGTCCTCATCCTATACTTTTACTAGATCTTCACGCCGCCAATCCCTAACAACGAATGTAGCGTCTTCTTAATGGCGGGTGTAATGTTTGACAACGCATCAGCGTTTCTGTGAGTTGTCCGACTCAAAACCATATTCTCTTAGTCGCTCATGGTCCGTCCTCAGAAGTAATTTCCTAACGTATGAATAGTTATGTATAGTGTTCTATAGATTCAACCAGAACCAATAATTTCTTCCTTTAAAAAAAAATAATTGCGTTCTGGCGTTGAGAGGGCCTTAATAATATAACCGATGACTTTTTCTTTTCCGTCCTGGAGCTAGGAAAGGTTGCTCCCGATTGCAATATTGCTAGCATCGGCGTCGAGTATAAATTTGTTTTCAGGTTTTGGATAAGATTGGAGCTGTGAAAAGTATGATTTTTCAACTCTTCAAAGGCAACTTGGCAGTTACGAATCTAGAGGAAATTTTTTCTCCTAAATGAACGGGATAATGCCTTCGAAATATCGGCAAATCCTTTCACATATTCAGGTCCTCTGTAGTATCCTGGTCTAAACCACTAGGTCATAGGACCTAGACAGGGATTTGTCTTCAAAACAGGGTGCATTTCTAGGTGTTAAATGTTAAGTTGGTAGCAAGACACTTTATAGATTCTTAGATGGTGTGCGGAGGATTTGCCGAGCACGGTAATGTCATCAAGGTGTACAAGACAGATTTCCCAGAATAAGCCCCTTAATGAATAAAAGTTGCTACTAATACCAAATAGCGTCAATGTAAATTGCCAGAGTCCTGTGCATGTTGAAATTGCTATATTTTTTTTTGTCTTCTGGAATCATGACAATTTGTCAATATCCACTCCTGATATAAAATATTGAAAATAACACCATAGTGTCTAATGTGATGCCAATCCTTAAGAGAGATTAACTATCCCTCTTTGTGACGTTCAGGAAGTTTCTTGATCCTGATAACTAACGTGATAGTCGACCTGGTAGGGGCTTGGTTCAGGCGAGGAGGATTAGGGGCCAAGAGATGGCTAATGATTATTAAATTTCGTAAATGATGACACATTTTTTAGTAAATAAAGTTTTAGTCTTCGGGTTTCTTATTAAGCATTTGGTTGTTATTCATATTCTATAAACACTCATGCCACTAAGAAGAAGGCATATGCACCTCTTAACAGGTTGGAATTAGGATACTATTTTCAAAAATTCGGCTTGACTTCTTATTCTGTTTAAATGCTACATGCGGTCACTTTTCTTTATTTTTTAGCAGCGATACCATTGCTGTAGAAGTGAGGTGTTCTTATAACTTTTCCCTAGCTGGAGCAGAATGGGAAGATAGAATACCTTGGTAGTCGGCATAGGCCACCAGGAAGGTATGGATATCGTATGAGATGTAGACGTCCGGGCTAACTGGTGCTGATATCACCGAGGAGTTAAGAATAGGTGTGTTTTATCTAGAAGAAGAGCCAGAGTAATAGATTCATTAATGAAAATAATTATTTAGAGCATTAATATTTGCTGCTTGGGTAGCAGCAATAATTACTTAATTAAATCGCATTGGTTTAAATATTATATTTATATATAACTTTTTTAGTTTATGACTTATATTTGTTTCATTGATTGAATGTCTATAACGCAGACAACAAGCTTTATATGCTTGTAATTTGTGAATATCCTTATTACTTTCACTATTATTACTATTCGTTTGTATTACTTAGTTCATATTATTATTATAGCTGATCTCATCCTTGTCATCAATACTATTAATAGAAGCAAAACCTCTAAGAATTTTTTAAAAAATTCATTATTATAATAATCTTATATACTCGTATTCTATAGTAGTGTTAATGACCTATATTAAAGATATTAATTATATAATGACACGTTCTGGTGTGTGTTATTTATTTACACGATTGCCAGATAAAGAATAATTGCGATTAAATGAACCCGTCGAACGATCAGAAACAGAAACACGTTAGATTTAAAACAATTAATGCGGAAATCCAGATGTCGACGGTCGAGGTTCGAGCCCTGGCTGGGACAGATAGATTTTTTATTCTATTCCGTCGCATTAATTGTTCAAAAATTTACGTGGGATAAAACAAAATTAATATTTAAAAACACGTAAGTTATCTAGCTAGTAACAGTTTGGTAGGCTATACTTAAACTGTGGTATCATTATTTGTTTATAACTTTTTTAATTTAATTATATGAATGAAAAATAGTAGAATATCGAATTAGTAGATACATTTTGGAATACTAAATTTTATCAAAAAAATAATTTACTATAAGACAGGCCTGCTCAAGGAATGAAATAAAGAAATGTGTCTCGAAGATTAGTTCAAAATCTTATAAATAGTTTTCTTATGCACAATTTTATTATGCTCCTACACTTCTTTCCAAAGCATCTACGTAAATAACACGTGCTTATGAGAACTGAAAAGGCGAGGTCAATTTCAGTTTCCATTACAGTACCCTCCAATTTTCCAGTTCACATTTCACTGATAACAGGATTCGTTCCATGCAATTTTCGTGGATCAAAGAAAGGGAAGAGTTGTAATTTGTTGTATGATTGCAACAGTATTGCTGACAGATTTAAAAAAAGAAATTCTTCCATATTTTGAATTGGTACGACAAAATGTCTCAAAAATATGTACTATAATCAAAGTAACTTTATCTGCAGATGTAGCAATCGCCAGGAATTTACGTCAGAATTAAAATTAATTGAAAACTTCACAAATAACATAAGGGAAATTCTAAACCTTCTTTAGAAGGTTAGAATTAGAAAGGCATATTAAATATCCCACCGTTTTGGAATTTAAACTTCAAAATGAGGAAGAGATTGGAAAGATTGGAAAAAAAAAGTCAATAAATAAGTAATAAAGTCAATAAAAAAGTAATAAATAATTTTAAAAAAACTTCTCATTTCCGGTAGTTTTACATAATTATATGCAAATAGCTCTAAATTAAGACAAAGAATATATAAATAATTGAGAAACAAATCAAAAGACTATTGTAATCAGAGAATAATCCTATACATAAAATCTTCCTTTGAAATATTATTTGGCAAGTATATTTATTATTTTAACTAAGATTTAAAAGCCTTGTAATTTACCAAGAGGTTATTTTTATGTGAGAATGTCTATCAGAGATATATATGAGTAGTTTCTCTCACTGAGTTACTGTTGACTCCTTTTTACTAAATGGCTCCTCAATTTTTCCTGAACTCAGTGTTGATATTTAACTATAAACTTTATTAATCTGACTCTAAATATAAGTGTGTTGGGAGTTAATGACATCTTTCTCCACCGTGACAAGGGCTCTGAGAGAGTCTTAGCTGATTCTCAATAGAAGGTATTTCCCCAGCCTTGTTTAATTACATTTTTAGTTTAGTTATTAAAGCTTATGAAATGTTTACTTGCCTCAGATATTAACTTCCATTTTATTTGAATCTTGCTGGTGCTCAGAGGACATTGCATATCTCTCTAGATTAGTCTGGCCCACCTGTCCCTGTTATTTTGAGAAATTTCTCCTTTGTCCCACCACATTGATTTCCTTACATATTTTTGTGAGAGTTTGTGTGTCCATTCGTCCAAATGAGTGTGTTAGAATCATGTGGATTCTGGATGCATGAGCGCATGTGTTCGCATCAGATGTGTTCGTGTGGTGCTCCTTGCGGCAGAAGGCTAGCTGGCCTAGACAAAAAGCTACTAGACAAAATTTATTATTATTTAAAAATTTAAAAGAAAAAACATTTATGTTCATAAGGAGAGTTTTTCGACCGTATACATTATTCTGAGATGATTTTAGTTGGGGTTCGGTCAAGGTAGATCCAAAAAACACAAATTTAAAAAATGTATTTTTTAATTAAGGATTATCTGCCAACGTTTCGGCTTACATTGTAAGCTATCTTCAGAGCGATCATTAACCGTCGTTAATTTCGTCAACATCAACATTTTTGGCTGCCAAAATCGCCCGATGAGTGAGCCAGTCATGATTCAAGTAACTATTCTGTATATCCGGAAAAATACTCTGAATCAATTCATTTCCTGAAGAACAGTGCAGAAATTGTCTGGCAGTTTAATGCATTGCGTATTTGGTTGCATTTCTATTTTACCGTTCCCAATATCTAGTAATTGTTCGGAGAATATTTGTGCTGATGGATCATTTTGCAATCGTACGCGCATCTTTATGGTCAATCGAAGAGTTTCAACACTTCGCCATAAAAATGATTGTTTCAAACATGCATTAATCTCATCTGGGAAGGTAGAGCGAGGTATAACCGGTAAGGTTTGTCGGAAATCACCAGACAAAAGTAAGATAGCACCACACAAAAGTTTATTATTGCCGTTTAAATCTTGACTAAGTTGGTGGCTGGACGATTAGGTGACGGTATACCATATATTGAAGTGGTAAATATGAAATTAAAACACATAAATCCTCGATCAACCCTAACTCTTCATTATACATCTCTGGCGTATAATCTATGTTTCGGCATTGATCTGTTTGTCTTATTCGATGCAATATGTCCTCGGTCATAAAATTTTTATATTTTTCCCACAAAGTTTGTGCTTGCGATGGATAACATGTCGTCAAAATAATTGCAAACAGCTGACGAACATTATTGGGCGTTGATGTCAACGCAGCATCAGCATGCGTTAAGTCCCAATGGTTATCGTCTTCTAGCAATTGCAGTTCACGACATGCGTCTTGGTATGTATTGAATACACGACCATTAACTGTTCGCAGAAATTCAAAAGACGTTGGTCCGGGAACATTCACTAATAACAAACGTAAATAGAAGCACTCACGTTGCTTTGGATGTACCGTGTAAAGTCGCCCCAATATCTTAGCTTTAAATATGCCAGTAATGGAAGGATGTGGTTTTCCTTGTTTCCGCGGCTCCCATTTTTTACTAGATTTGTTCCATGTAAAATAACGTGGAACATCAGCATATATCAATGTCTTTGCGAACTGACCAAAAATATCAGATTTTTGACACAATGTAAAAAATTCATATAGTGTCGTTTTTGGAGCCTCAAGTGCACGTTGAAGAATATTTTCTTCAGTGAAGTATACACGTTGACCGTTTTCAAGATTTATTGCTAGATGCTGGACAGAAGGATCTCTTTCGTGTATGGGAAAGCTATGAATATTCCAAATAGCTTCATTACTCTGCTAATGTATCTGCCCATTTGGTATCGTGCTATTTCGTCATTTTTATTTATGTTTTGTACTTCAAATATGGCCAAATCACTGCCTTTGTTTACATACTTACAAATGTACTTAATTGATTTTACAGAACTGCAAAGCTCAACATTGATATGAGCTTCATAAGTTTTTAAAAGTAATGGTGAGCATGGTACCACCCACTGATTATCAAATTCTACTTGATTTGGATAATTCGGCAATCGCATTGTGAATGTGTGGCCACCATTCGCAGTATTTCTGCGGCGATACATTGGATAACCGTCAATATCCGTGATAGTGTCATTGGTATGCGGCTTTGCAAAATTTTTTTTACATCTTCCATTTTCCATACATGGTGACGTCATGTTGAAAGCACCACACGGCCCATGGATCATGTGTTTGATAACAATATCAAATAATTCTTGATCAATTTATGGGTCTGGAATTTCGGCTGAAATTATTTGATCAATTTCTTCTGGACGAATTTTATCTTGAAGCCAAATTAAAATGTGGGCATGAGGCAAACCTCGCTTTTGCCACTCAATGGAATACAGACAACAACGTGTGATACCAAAAACTGAATATTTAACAATCAAATCATTCTAGGATTTCAATTTTTGTTTGAACACACGCGCAGTTATATCATGACGATGAATTGCTTGTTGTCCTGGTAATAATAAAGTTTGTATCTCTTTCCAATTCGGATTACATGTGAATGTAATAAACAAATTCGGTCGACCGTAATAACGTACGTAAGTCATCGCATCTTGTATGTATTCCTGCATGTTCCGTGGACTGCCGATGTAGCTTGAAGGTAAAATGAAAGCATTGCCGATGTCATTGGCATTTAAATTTCCATCGATGTTCCCAGCAACAGCATCTGGTAAGTGAATATATTCTTCCGATCGTAATTTAGCCTGGTTGTATCGAATAAATCGTAAGCGTTCGCTTTCAACCTCAGCAAACATATCAACAATGTATTGATGGAATACCTGACGATATCGTAGAATATAGTTGTTCTGATTTAGCCTAACCATCAATCGGTGTGCGTAGTAGTTCATTGAACTAACTTTCTTATTTCCATAAGCACCTGAAAAAAAGTTTAAAAATAAATGCAATACGAAATTAAAATCCGTACATACAGTAGGAAAATAAATAGTTAATTGTCAAATTTACCAGTATTTGGATCACATTGTTTGATGTTAAGGTGATATTCATTTTGTCCTTGCCAAAATATTAATGGATATTGTAGTGCGTCATATGACCTTTGTATATCCTAAATCGTACTGACAGTGTTGTCTCGCCGAGTAATTTTTATAGCTCTGTTGTCAACTGGATCACCAACCATAATAACAGCAATCTCATCAACAGTTGGAGCGTTGAATCTGTCAGCATGTTCACCTAATGGTACTTCGTCGGCTTTTATGACGATTTGATAGTTGTCATTTTGCAATCGTGGCGAAACTCTTTTAATCAATCGAATTAGTCTGATCTTCTAAAAAATTTTCCAGCAACATCACAATTGCTCTTTCTTCTTCTTGTCCAAAGAAATTATACTGGCACCGAGTCGTCACGTGCTCTTCACAATTGCCCATAAAATAAATTTGAAGAAATTTCGGATCATCATCAGGCATTGGCATTAATGACCCGATTTTATGGTACACCTGGCCTTGTATGATGCGAGATAGCAAATTTTAGTTGCCCCAAATGACGTCATTTGGAAGCAGGAATTGAATTTGCATCTCTCACGCAAAAATAATTTTGAATCATCTGAATCGCCAGCAAGAAGGGATAATAAAGGTTCCGGCGGAGTGGGTAGAGGTGACAACACAACTTTTCCTGATGCGCAGCACTTGCCGGGTGTTTCAGTCCGAAATTTCAATGCCTGACAATATTGACATACTTTATCCATTGCACCGATAGCAATTTTTGAATGCGCAGAGTAGTTAATATCTGGTGCATATTCGAAAGCAAGACGAACAAATGATGTACGTGTTAATGAGCGGCTGGTCTGCTGCCTCTGTCGTTCTTGTACTCGTGCAGTAACTATGTTTCGTTCTCGTGCCGCTCTTGTTCTTCTAATTGTCTGTCGCAGACGTTCGTCACGCTGTTCCTGAGATTCTTGTGCACGACCCTCTGTTGTCCTGATTCTTTGAGCTGCATTTCTTGTTGCGATTTGTTCTGCCGACTGATCAGCTCTTTCAACACGTTTGCGTCGTGCCTCTCTGCTCCTCGCGTTGTTGAGGTTAGATTTTTTCGGTGGCATTGGACTGAAAATAATAATTTAAACGTTCAAATATTAAAAAAAAAAAAAAGCTGAAAAATATGCTATTATAGCACATTAAATTGAAAAGTGCAAAATAATTTTAAAAAATATTTGTACAATTATTGAAAAAGCGTGGGGAGCTTTGTACCATTATCTCATACAAATTTTAATCAACTTTTATAACTATGGGATAATACTTACATGTATATATTTCAATTAAATATTTTTGAACAATGAAGCACAAATAATAAAAAAGCAGGAATTATTTCACTGTATTATCTTCAATATATATAAATTTAATTTACACTTTAGTCTAAGCAACACGTATAGCAATACCAAAAATTGGAAAAGTAAAAACGATTGAATTTCACTGTATTTCGTGTACTACAAAATAAATTTAACCTATACTTTAGTCCCAACAACACGTAGTGGTTATCCTATTAAATTGTAGCTTATATAATACGTTTGTAGGTTAAACATAGAAGCGCCATTTATTAATTGTTTACTCAATCCAGTCAACAGATGTCGGCATCTGTTAAAATCATTTGGAGCTAACAAATAGACAAATAATTAGCAACGCCATCTATTAACTGATATCGGCATCTGTTAAAATCATTTGAAGCTAACAGATAATAGGCAAATAATTTGCTATAAAATAATTTTGCGACCATAATTTAAAATATAAGCTATCCTATCTTTCAAGTTGGATCAAACCGCACACGGTGTGCAAATTTGGTTCAAATCGGTTAAGTAGTTTAGGAGTCCATCGCGTATAAACAACGTGACACGTAATTTATATATATTAAGATGCGTAAGTTATATTGATAATGAATTGAAATGTGTAACGCATTCTCACAACATTCATTACTCTACTTGAACAAGAACAAGTTCAAGCGGGGGTGGGCTGGGCTTTCTCCGAGGCGTCTTGCTGGCGCTCATGAGGCGCCCTGGGGGATGTGATCGGCTTGGTCCAACCGAGCACATCCTCTTTCACAGGGCTGTCGCCTAAAGCAATGACGGACCTTATATTCTATTAAAATGATGGGCCGCGAGGCGCCGCGGGGTGGGCTCTGTCTGTCTCTGTCCGTCGGGATGCGGCCTGTGACAAGATCAACTTAAGGTTGATTTTTTTTTTTTTTTTTTTTTTTTTTTAAATAAAATATGGAGGGCGCTGATAACCTCTGCAGTTGAGCGCCATAAATCCCCAATAAACAACAACAACAACAAGAACAATTTGTATTAGTAAGAAGAATTTCACTCTTTTATAGAAGTATTTACAATAGTAGTATATTTTAATATTAATTTTTATTAGACTGTTCGAAAATATTTTAGAATTACCTGATTTTAGATTTATTTGAAGTAGATAACTCAATTAAAGCTTTCCCCTTACAATAACATCCAATATAATTGGTTTTCGTCAATCGGTGAACATTTATTAATAAGGTTGATTTGTTGGTCACTAAATTTTAAATATCAAGGTGTTTATATTAAAAAGGGTTCTTATAAGCTCGTTTAATCCAAATTTTCGGAAATTTAACTGCCTTTGTGACAAAAAAATTATCTTAAAATACTCTGCTCAGTTTAAAAATCCCAGGTGAGAGGAAGTTCCCCAGGACTAATCAGAATATTTATGAAGGGCAACTTAACCTTTTAGACATTAATAATATTTGTTCTATTTGCAACGTGAAAGAAATAGAAAACCTCATTTATTTTTCAAATGTCGAATATATTATTCTATGAAAAAATACCATGGCTACTATGAGATTTTGGAAGTGCTGCTCAACACTAAAAATCAAAACCAAATGAATGAAGCATATAATAATGCAGCAGTTTAAAAGTTAGGCAATTTATTTTAAACAAAAGCCACTTTAAAATTAAATGCATTTTCATAATAGTAAAATATTCTTATTTGTCTGTGTAGTTCTGTTTCATAAAAATAAATGTACCTTACCTTTTACATTTGCTTATTGTAATGAACGTGTGTGTTAAAGTGTATTTTGTTATATTAAAAAATTTAGGAATCACATATATAAAATAACTTAACTGCTTAGTTATTGCTACTTAAATATTTATATTTTTACATATTTTAAAAATATCAAGGCTCGCGAAGAACGACAAACTGCTACCCTTGGAATGGTATTGCTGTAAGGACTTCATCAATTTCACGAGTGCACTGAGGCTGACTTCATCAGGATACTCACCACATACTGGAGAAAAATCTGCAAATTTTCGAGTACTCTACGTTCTACCTCCACTTTTAAATAAAATGCAATATTAAACTGAGATTAGTGAGGTCATCGCGAAGTGAGACCATGAACTAAGGACAGTAATTAGTGATAATCATATTGCAAGGTTTTCCCGTGTGTCCTTACACAAGACTTTGCATGAAGGCTATCATTACATAACTGAAATATGAAACTTGTAACGGAAAGCTGCCCTGGCTGTTGTCGGAAATTGAAACCCAGGTTTACCTTCGCCAAAGAGAAACCACAAAAATTCTATTGAGGTAGCTATGATGTCCCAAACGAAGGCAAGTTAATTATCACTGTCTGTCTTGGCACTGCACTACGCAAGAGGCCCAAGGACTCGTCGGGAAGAGACAAGGACGCTCACCCTTGGCAGTAGGAATGTCATGGTCGCTGAGGAAATCCTGGGGCATACCTTAAAGGAGATTACTACCAGAATTCATTAGTTTTATTTCTCTAACTTCTTCGTTGTTTCCTGAAGAACTATTTGTTCACACTGGAGCCATTATACCTCCTGACAAAAGAAAGCCGTTATAAGCTGAGAAAACAATTTTGGTAGTAGCTATTGAGGAAGAGTTATAATCAAATATAAAGTCAATATATTAGTCAAACTATTCGTCAGCGATGCCCTGCATAGCAGTTCAGTTTTCTCTTCAATAGCCTCTTTTAAAAAAAAATTATTTTATTTCTGCAATAAAAGCAATCTTTAGAGCTCTTGAAATACAATGTCGTAAGAAAACAAGAGAAAACAAAAAAAATATATTTTTTATCATTGTTACCTAAACTTAACGTAACTAAAAGTAATGTGATATGAAATGCTTCGGAAAAACAATTGCAATAATAAATCTTTATTGTTCCTATGTGTAGAAAGTTGAGTGTTGCGTTCATGTTGCTATCCAATGTGTGGTGAACTTTCTACAAATATTGATATTGTTTTTCCGATCAGCCCTGAACGAATCCAAACACATTCTACGGCCAACAACCCCCAATCTAATGTAAAAACTTGGAAGAAAAAAAAGTATGATTTCATTAATAAAGAAATATAAATTGTCTATTTGGAATATGAACCCATTTTTGCCGGACATTCTTATATCGCTCTGGGTGTCAGGAACTTTCTCCACTCTGTGTAGGATTTGGTGAACACCTAGAACATTGTTAGGACTTGCGAGACAAGTTTATGGTATGGTTAGGTGCTCACAGTGTGTGTTCAATAACTGTGTTTCTCTGCACTCCAATCTCAATATGCTACGAAGACATCGAATATTTTTTGGTACATGTGGATAACTGCGATAATTAACTTGGAGACAGTTATTATGATTATTTTTACTCTAATGAAATAATTTTAAAATATCTTTTACACTTAGTTCATTTCTTTTAAATAAATAAATTTAAAAAATGCAATTTTTGCTACGGTTATTCAAGTTTAATTTACTTTCCTATAAATTGATTTTCAAAGCAGATTTGGTATGACTGTGATTACTCCAGACGGTCGCTGGAGATATTTACGCCTTCCATACAAGTCTAGAGCTGCGGGACCCGCTAGAGAGGATCACACAATTGCCGTCCAGAGACACCTGTTGAGGCCAGCCACAGTAGCCTACAACAGACCTATAATCAATCCATCTTGTTCTAGAGATATGGTAGTTTGCTGGTCTTTTTACAGCTCGCCGTCTCCCGTATGCTCCTGCAAACAGCTGGCTTCTTATCACCTGTTCCCACTCGCTCATGAAGGAGTTATTTGCCATGAAAATGACGGGAAACTGCCACCTAAAATAGTCACTTATAACCTTATTCCTCGCGATTTCCGAACGTTTCTTTCTTTAGCACCATTGAATACAATATTAATAGTTATTGTTCATTTAACTTCTCGTAAATATTGTACAACTTAAGTGACTTTCTCTATAAAGACTCGAAAAATTAAAATTCAATATTATAAATATTTAATTTGGTTGTAGTATTTTATCCAACGTAAATTTTAACAATTTTTAGTGAAAGGGAACAGAATAAAAAATCTATCTGTCCCAGCCAGGAATCGAACCTGGATCTCCTGCTATCCGGGCCGGTGCACTTGCCAGTTATGCTACCAGGACGCGTTAGTTGTCTCACTCAATTCCCTCTACACTAGCAAGAGCCTAACCTAGGAGAAAGGCGAGAACTTCGTCTTGTACATATTTATAAAGAAAAAATTAAATAAAGTAAATGACGAGAGTCGACATAATGTATGATAATGTCAGCTCCTTCGAGTACAAGACGAAGTTCTCGCCTTTCTCTTGGGTTAGGCTCTTGCTAGTGTAGAGGGAATTGAATGAGACAACTAACGCGTCCTGGTGGTGTAATGGTTAAGCACGCCGGCCCGGATAGCAGGAGATCCAGGTTCGATTCCTGGCTGGGACAGATAGATTTTTTATTCTATTCCCTCTCATTAATTGTTTAAAATTCAATATTATTCATAATGATATTTACTAAATGATAAATATTTACAACTTAAAGAGGAGAAAAAGGGAGTGTTTGGAACTGCCAGCATACCGGCAGTAAAATTGAAAAGTTTTGAAAAGAATGGTCCAATGAGAGGAACACATAGACAAGCGCATAAACTTAGCCCTTTCCAGCGAAGAAGCTTATACAGAAACACAGGAGAAGAAGCCCTCATACCGTATCAGGTGCCGACTGGTGGGATTCGGAATCCAGCTTTGGAAAACGTTACTAGGATTTCCGTTATCAGAATACTAATTAACTAAGAGTGGAGAATGTAGCTAAAAACTATTCATTTGTATTATAAAACAAATACTGATAATCATGTGTGTGTGTGTGTGTTGTAGTGGACAAGGATTCACTAATTTAACAAGAGTGCTAGCCTTCCTGACGACATGCAAATATTGTACCTGGGTACTGTGAATGGTTGACTAATACAAAGCTGACAAATTTAATGACAAACAAATACTTGTTAGGATGTTTGAGGTTTCTACCATATGTGTGGGATTATTTCGAGATATGACGTGAAGTAGCGTTTCTTATAATCTTTCCGATACTTTTCACTCAAGCTCACGTCTTTACCTATAAAATATTTAGAAGGGTGCACTTCGGCTAAATAAAACCCTCTTGTCATGTGCTGAGGTGATCTAGGATGTTAAATCATACTTCATTCAATAAAAAAAACTTCTAACAGAGTAAAGTAAAATGCCTTTAACAAAATTATCTTATATTATCTTATATTTTATATCTCACTATACTTTATTATATGCGATAAAGTGTAAGTGTGTAATGTCAACCTGAAATCGCGGCAAACAATGAAGGTACTCAACTATACAATACAAGTGAAAGGATCGACATTGGCACATTTGATCCTCACATCGAGCACTGGCAGTACCATTCTCAAAGGGTGGACCTATTTCTGAATGCCATTGAGGAAGACGAAACCAGACGATGGTACCTGCATCTAATGAAAATTGGTTCAGAAGCTTTCAAGGTATTAGTTGACTTCTTTCGCCCAGAGCCTGTTAATTCTAAACCTTTACGAGTATTAATGTCTGTTTTAGATACATACTACACCAAACCACTATGTGTTTTCGCAGTTTCGGAGGGAAGGCGAATCTGCCCGGGACTCTATTATTACAGGCCTAATGCGTTGCATAAAAAATGTACAATAATTGAGGAAATTTAATACTTTTTATTCTATGAATATTTATGAAATAATTCAATCTGTTGGGAATTTTTCATTTTATTACAAGTGACATTCATTTTATTCTCATGGCAGATTTTATCGATATTTACTTCGATGCTAGCTCTTAGAAAACAAAAGTGATAATTAATAAAATGTATTGAAGGACTATAAATGAATTTATATAATATCAGCCCAAGATTTCAGTTTTTCTAAATGAAATTCAGCATGCAGCTTTTAAATACAAAACGGAAGTCAAAGTTTAATAAAATTGAGTGTCTTTTTAAATGATAATTTACAAGTATTATTTTATAGAAAGCTGAGTTTGTTATTGAGAAAAATCTAATCTATATAAAGATTATTGCAATGTCAAATGCCAGTAAACAAATTTTTTTCATGTATATGTTTCGGGTGTAATATTTATTTCAGAGTAATACGACTCAACATATATCTGTTTTTTGTTAAAATAAATATTCTCTGAGTGGCACACAGATAAACCTAAACAAGTAAGTGATTAGTACACGACCCAGAAGCCACAGTAAGTTGTTCAAGTACACCAAGGAGGCTTCAGGTTTAGCCGTCTGGAAAGAAAGGCGTTCCTTATTGATTGGAATTAGAGGAATGGGAGAAGGGGAAAGATTTTGTAGATCTACCAGGTATAATATTTATCTGGTAATGACACTCATAAACTGTTAAATGACATATTCTATAATTGTGAAGGATTATATTAAATGGAAAGTTATATACGAAAATTACAATACTGAGTAATTTACTTAGTTTGCGCAAGATAAGGATTGTTATCTACTATTGATATTTAATTATAAATTAACTGTAATATTCCTAAGTAGTAAGTAATAACTGAAATAAGCTACACAAAACAAAATATATTATGCAGTTCATAAAATTAATTAATAAATATTATAATTTCATAATAGAAATTTGACAAAGGACATTAATCTGTTGTTAGTGCCCATTAGATATTGATTTGTGTAATATGGAAAAAGATAAAAATTTATATGAATTTATTTCAAATGGAGAATTTTCAACCGTGGAGCTTATTAATAGAGATTTTGTTGGTGTCCAGTCAAAGTTGATTTTAGAAAATACAAATTAAAAAAAGAAGGATTATGATGACTGAAATCATGGAAATTTGAACTTAGGGACAGGACTTCCTCTCTCGTCTACATGATAGGCAGCCCTGAAGTTGTAAGCCGAAACGTTGGCAGATAATCTTTTTAAAAAATACACTTTTTTTAAAATTTGTATTTTATTTTTTTTGGATCTACCTTGACCGAACCATAACTAAAATCATCTAATAATAATATCTACGGTCGAAAAACTCCTTTTGGATAATAGCTAATGTCTGATTGAACTGATTAGGCTATTGCAGCAGATTTATCTCAAATAGCAATCACCTATCCCAGACTTGGGGAGCAGGGCTTTTCCCGAGTGAAGGGTGCACCTTATAACTTATTACAGGAATTTCAATAATTTGACAGCTTTCATATATGTTACATCAAAGAGATGAGGAAAAGACTTTTAAAAAATTTACCTGGAAGAGCTAAAAGAAAGGAACTATTTATTAGATAGATATTCTACAGATGTAATATGTGTAAGTAGAAAGTCATTTTGGATGATACTAATTTTGATAAATTTCCTATTTTGAGTAGAAAATAAAGTAACACTGAATTAGGAGGTTATTGGACAGGGCAGGTGGAGGGAAACTCCGGGATCGGTTATCTCCGGGCATGAGGGTGGCGAAGGTTCCCGAATCTTAGGTATGAAGGGGAGGGGGGCTTGCGGTTCTTGCGGATAACGGGAGGCGGCCTTGGAATCGCAATAACTGCTACTCTGTAACAGTCACTGCCTTCTCTGAGTTCACCTGAGTTACTACGTGGCTGTTGCACAACACAGGACTCTTGGCTTCCACAATATATCTTTCAATGGACACGATTGATACATTTCAAGTCATATATTTAGTGGAAGAAGTAATAATTCTTAAAACTATATTAATACTAGAAATTATAATCTCGAATAGAACAGTTGATAATTAAATTTAAAAATAGTTGAAACAGTTGTGGTTAAAAAATTCAATGAAGTCATAATATTTTATTTCTGATTTGGGAATATTTTCTCCGATCGTAACTTATAGATACTTAATTGATACTCTCAAAAGTGTACATGTGTAAGTATGTGTATGGAAAACTGTTGTGGGTATTTAGTTTTCCGAAATGATGTTCATTAATGTTTTAATTCAGATTAATTTGTTCCGTCAATAATAGTTTTTCCGACTGAAAAATTTCCAAAAGTAAAATAAAAAATAAACCAAATAATGTAATGACTAAAAGCCATTAGATCTCAAGCAATTATTAGATCATAGTTCTTGAAGGTCTAAAGAGGCACAATAAAATTCACTCCTAAGTATTATTATATTTTTTGCTTTGAACCCTAAGAGTAAGGGGAGACTCTCCTTGACATTTGTTAGTGGAAAAGCTGGTGTTCCGAAGATAAGGGAAAGTACTATCGCTCTAGACAAAAGGGTGGGCAAGTGTGACTGTAGGTGACGTAAGTTGTCTTATCTAACGCCGGTGATTGGTGGATTTACAAGGGATTGATCTCTTCTCAGACAAAACTTATTTGTCGAACCTTCCACAGCTCTACATAGAGAGCTTTGCACATCTCACGAAAGAGCGTCATTCTGTCCTTTTCCAACCAACCCCTATTATGCTTGACATAGTTTGGATAATGAACTGACCAACAACTACTTCTATTGGCCTATATAAATACTCTTAGATCTTAGTTTTCGAAGCTCTCAGAATTCACAGTGAAATCTACAAAATAATATAATATTTAAATAACCTCTAAGTTCTATTATATATTGTGTTGTAGATTATTGTAGAAATATTATTGATTTATCTTAGTGAAAAAGCTACTGCGCTAAAGATAAGCTTTTCTGGGATAATTTCTTCTGATCTTTCTTAGCTTTGTTGCATAGGTATTCAATCTTTATTCTTATTTAAAATCTATTTTTTTAAAGAAAATCAGTTTACATTGAAAATTCTTTAAATCAAATAAATAACGGAGAGTTTTATTGACCGTAGATATTATTATTAATTTTAGTTTGGGTTCGGTCAAAGTATATCCAAAAAAAAAAAAATACAAATTAAAAAATACACTTTTTTTAATTTGTATTTTTTAAAAATCTACCTTGACCGAACCCAACTAAAATCATCTAATAAAATAAATAAGCGCTCTTACTAAAGCAAAGGATTGGTTAGGGAGAGAAAGGTCAGTCTCCTACATGTTTTCCATTAAGTTATCTTATTATTTTCGAAGAATGACTTATTATAGGACTTATAAGACTTATAGAAAGTGGTTAGTTTTCTAAAATTGATTATAGGAGTTACATGAACAATAAAAAAAAAAAAAAAAATACCTATTTTGCAATTTAATGTTATCAACTACTAATATTATTTAAAATTATTGCCAACTTAGGCACATTAAAGCTTCAGAAGAAAAATTAAAAATCGGGAAGACTGGTGAGATTTAAATTGGATGGTACATAGGAATTATCTTAAAATAGAAAATGTGTTAGGTTTTCGTTCCTGTTATTTTATTATTAAGCAATTATTTTCAAAATAACGTCAAAAATATTTTCCATGTCATACTTTATACTGTTTCAAATTTTCGTTTATAGTTTGAATTTTTTGAACAAGATCGCCTTCATATTTATACGAAAGTCGCTGAGGAGAGTCTTTTAAAATAAAATACCCTTAGCTTAATCAATAAACCTGATTTACTTCATCAATAATGTTTAATATCACTTGCTTTCCTTTATGTGTGCAGTTTCTAATGCCAAACAACCATATTTCTTTAGAACGTGGGAATGTATGAAAAAAGACAGGATCAAAATTGAGTTATGATTTAACAAACATTTATACTAATATTGATAAATCAAAATTTATAATTGTTGGATTTCAAATATCTGGAAGAGAAAATCAACAGATATGTTTTAAAAAGTACAAGTCACTGTGTGTAGTTAGCAAAGTACTTAAGTATGTATGTATGTATGCCTGAAGAAATCCATACCATTCTCTAATAGTAGGAAAGAAAGGAAACCAAATGAAAGAAGAAGAAGAGGAGAGGGCGAAGGATACAGCCCTGTAGGGGAGGCTGGAGGTCGTTGACCGTAGCCGAATTTCCCGAGCTGTCTCTTGCCACAACATGGCGAATAATACCTTCCTTGATCGCCTTTACATCTTCCTTGTCTCCTTCCTTCCTTGTCGCATCTACCATGTGTTCAAATATCATATAACCAAATGAATCTCATATTTTTCGTTTCTTTTTATCGTTATCGTACACCAGTAACGTTTGGTCGAATACGTTGTATATATATTTATTATTATTTTGTTTTTACATTAAAGAGAAACATTGTTAAAATCGTATAAAATGACATAAATGAGAACTGACCTACGCAAAAGTTTCTTATATTTTGGAATATAATTATACTAGTATTAAGGCATTATTTTCAGACGAGATACTCTTTTTGAGATAGGTAACTGTCTGTGACTGACCTGGCGCACATATCATTTAAAAAATATATTGCAGATCGAAAAATAAGATTAGACTTAGGGCTCTGATTAATAGCAAACTGCTAACGCTTTTAATAAATGTCGCCGTTAATATGGGAATATTAATGTCAAAATTTATTTATAAATAACGTCCGTTAATGTGAATATTATATAATAATATGGGAATTATTGGGACCCTTACTGGGAGACTATTTCATCTAAGATTATATTTCGAGTCCTTATCATCCATAACAACGAGGGAATTTTTCTTTCTATATGTTATTAGACATTAATTGTGTACAGTTAAATCTCAAACCACGATAAGTATTTAAATAAAAAATGTATTACATGTAGTCTTTTTGCGTGATTTTACAAGGACTCTTTTGAAATTTACTCCTATTTAGTTACTCTATATTAACCGATGGAATAAAACAAAAGAAAGAGTGGATTTAACTCATCCTTCACTATAATGAGTATCTCAAAAGTATTACCAATGACTTTTTACAATGGTTCTGAAAAGAATTACTTGTATTCCTCTCTCTCCAACTGTTTCGATCTTTCCAACTCTTCTTTCCGTTTAAAGCCTGGTTCCATTCAGGTAGTTAAAGCAATCTATATCTTGAGGTCCTAAATAAGTTGAGTATAATAGTTATCTACCACATTAAAGCACCATCATTTCACTCTCACAACAACCTAATCTGAATCTCTTCCCCATGAGTCCTTTTTCTGCACAATCCACCGTCTTTTGGTTTAATATTTTAAAGTGACTCGTTTTTAGCGAATTTCCCGTAAGGAAATCCAGCGATTTGCGTTGGTATAATGACATTTTTTTCCTAGGTATTTTTCAAGAAAGGCAATAATATTTTTAAAATGATGTACATATGTGTATAAATAAAAATAAATATTCATTTATAAAATGTACTTTATTCAAAATTAACAAAAATATTACTAGTAGAGAAATTTTGGGGGTTCAGTAAGGATAATTAAAAAAAAAAAAAAGAAAAAAAAAAGAGAGCATTTTCTATGATGTCTATGCTGCATTCATCAAACTGATGCCCTAATATGCAGCGACTCGTACAGCTCTCTTCAAGCGATCATAAACAAGTTCACGAGGGATTCATTACTATGCGAAATTCAAAATTTGATGGAAGAACTTAACACAAGAAAAATAAATATAAAACTCCTATGGACCCCCAACTAAGTTGGGATAATGGGAAACGAAGAAGTTGACGTCCTAGCAAAGGAAGCTACGATGCTACCCGTATCCTCGGATACATGCACACATCTCAAAGACGAAAAACACCATATAAAAAGAATAATTGGAATCAACGAAGATGGGACAGAAGTTTAACACGACTGAGATCTATATCACCACAAGTCCGGACTTCGGTCTCATATGAAAAATTGCCAAGAAGAGATGCAGTTGTCATCACGAGGATGTGAATAGTACATACACGTCTAACCCACGGTTACCATCTTGTTGGTAGGCGACGACCCACATGTGGCCTGTGTGGAGATCTTCTCACGGCGGAACACATTATATGCGATTGTCCCCAACTACAAACAACAAAGCAAATGTTTGGCTTAAAGGGGGATCCAAAGGAGATGTTGCGAGAAAATAAAAATTTTAACAAGATAATTGAATACTTGAAATGCATCAAATTGTACCGGAATATATAATCTATATACAAATCACATAAGTGTTTTTTAACTATTAAATGAACTTAACTATTTAAAAAAAATTTTTTTGTAGTATATAATCCCACATAAATTTTAACAATTTTTAGTGCAAGGGAACAGAATGCTTACCTGTAATAAAATTAATACTGTGCTTACCTCCGGAAAGCAGGAGATCCAGGTTCGAGTCCTGGCTGGGACAGTTAGATTTTTTATTCTGTTCCCTTTCACTAAAAATTGTTAACTATTTTAATTTAATAAATTGCAATATATATCTAATAGATATGTGAGTAACATTACTCTTACATTTGAATCTAAACTATATTTTGGTACACAAAATAATGAGTATCTAATTGCTCAACATGAAACTCACACTTATTATGAATTGCTAGACGACTAAAATATTATGTCATAAGTAAAAACCTAGTAATATATTTGTAAAACAGAATAATTATATTACCTGTATAACATTGGGAAGGAAACACATGATATTATAGGGGCATACACAATATGTATTAAATATATTTAAACATTTGAATATAAACATTATGAAATATAATAATAAACAAAATGGTATTACATACATATATTATTGCATAACACTATAAATCGCAGTAGATATCTAGATAAAAGTTTTTATTTGAATCATTTACAGGTGCAAAGACATATAATGCCACAATAATAAAAACATAAAGTTTGGCTTTTGTAAGCCGTTAGCTTGAGTTTGTACAGATAAATATTATCTTAATTTTCCTTTTTTTTTTTTCTTCTCTTTTTAAAC
>KZ807267.1:179257-192762 GCA_000696205.2 Oncopeltus fasciatus | reverse complement strand
ATATATATATATATATAAATGTAGTTTTCACCCTAGCCTTATTTCAACCCTTAATAAACTGCGCTTATTTTTATAAAGCAGTTTATTAACGAACTACAGAACAGAATATAATGAATAGAATAAAATATCAAGGAGTGTTTCTTTATAAAGCATAATTCAGGAAATCGGATACCAATTTTTTACAATATAAAAGGTATCCACTTTTGTAGCTGTTATTATCGTAATTTCTGTCCAATATTTTTTAACAGCTAATAATAGCTAATAGAATAATTTAACTATGATTCTTTGCATTTACTGTCATATAATATTCATGGTATTAAAAACAACAACATGGCTATAATTATAGATTTATGAATGTTAGTCATTTAATGAGACAATTCTTAGGGAACCCTTCATAATATATAAATTTTCTTGATTGACATTGATGGATCAAAATAAAACAATTATTAATCTTCGTATATAAATGTAAGTGGGAACAAATGATCTAAAGTGCTTTGTATCCTTATCACTTGATTCAGTAAATTCCGAGGTATAGTCCGAGAGAATAAGTTGAGACATTATTCTGTTGAAATCTATCGAGAACCATTATGAGTGAATACTTGTGCATTGTTCAAACAGCTGACGGCATGCTGTTCTTTCACTATTGAAATGGGTATAGAAATCAATCAATGAGAACAAATATCAATTACCTTCTTTAGACGACGAATTTATGTCAAAACCTGTATAAATAAAACAATCAAACAACGGCCATTATCAATCAATCATATATAAATAAGAACATCTGTTATGTATAAATATATAAACACAATTTTGCACTTTATTAGGATATCTTAGGATTCTCTTAGGGAAGTGCACCGAGAAAAAATATGTGCTGAAAAGTGTGTTTACTAAGTAATGAACTATATATTTGTACTAGTTAGGATTCAATTTTTGTTAAAGAAAATTATTCAGATATCTGAGTAGAGGAGGAAATTTAAGTCAACAAATTTTCTGTAGCTTAATCTGTGTTCATTTTACGTAGTTTTAATAAGCAAAGGGCTGAATTAACATAAAACATTAAAAATTGAGTAAAAATTAAATTTATGGGTAAAAATTAGATTAATTAAAAATTCTAATTCTATAAATTATAATAATAATGTGATTTTGATAAATTAATATTTTTGAGTAATTTCGTAAGAAGATCAACACTAGTAAAATTAGATAATTTTTAGTGCAAGGGAACAGAATATTCTGTTCCCTTGCACTAAAAATTATCTAAAATTACGTGGGATTAAATACCACAAATTAAATAATATTTATACTAGTAAAATTAATTCTTTACCTACGTTCTGAAACTTTTTGTCCTAACAAAAACAATAATGAATATATTGACGATTGTTCAATTTGGTCTTCGACTGAACCACACCTTTTTTTTCAGCTGAAAATTAAATCCTTCTGCAGCTAGTAATATAAAATTCTTCGTTTCGGGTTTCATATTTTCATAAAATGGGGTTAAACTACCTCTCGAAATTATATTACAGAATACTCCAATTAGCAATAACGAAGATACTTGGCCCTTTTCTAACCCCCTTCCCATCGATGAGATTTCAGTTGTAAAAGAACTTGAACAGTTAGTAAAAATGACTTTAAATACCGACTTTAGTATCTTTATTTCAAAATGCCTGATAGTGTACAATACATAAATAAATACATATAGTTATACTGTACTTAATCCAACATTTTAAAGTAAATAACCAAATGAGATTCCTCAAAGTTCGCTTCAAGTTAGTAGAATCATTAGCTCCATTTTCTTACGAGTAAATTACTAGCCTCAACCAATTGGATGCTATAAATATCGAATAATTTCCGTAATCGTTCAGTACATGTATTTACTACTCAATGTTGTTACTATACAAATTTATTGCTCTGAAATTGCAATTTGTTACCTAAAAAAGTCAAGCTACTTTCAGAATTACAAATGGAGAGTTATTTGACCGTAGATATTATTATTAGATGATTTTAGTTGGGGTTCGGTCAAGGTAAATAAAAATAAAAAAAATATACAAATTTAACAAAAGTGTATTTTTTTTAAAAAGCTTATTTGTCAACGTTTTGGCTTACATTGTAAGCCATCTTTAGGGCTGTAGAAATACAATGTCATGAGAATACAATAATAATTGACAATATTATAATATAGAATTGCCATAACTTAATTTGATATCAAAAGTATGAATGTAGAAAGATATGTAAGAGAATTTAAAAACATGCAAACAACAACCTATTAAAAAAAATATTTAAAAAAATTAAAACAGTAATTGACCACACATGCCTATCATGAAGACGAGAGAGGACGGACTGTCCCTAAGTTTACATTTTCATGACTGAGTGGAAAATATAATTTTTGAAAAAAGATACCGTGTGTGGTGGAACCCTTCCCCCCACCCTGGGGTAAGGTAAGAGGCGGAAGGTACAAAGGGAGAGCGGCCTGTTTTAAAAGGGGGCAATAAAAACAAAGGAAAAAATAAAGGGTATTATTGGAAATAGGTAACTTTGGAACTGGGAAAAAGAAGTACTGGATAACAGAACGGACATAGAACAAATTTCTTCAACTTATTCAAATATTTTCAACATTCTAAAAACCATTAGCCCTCTTTCTCAATAAACCTTACAAAACTATATTAACTTCTGAATGTAGGTAACATTCGAATTGAGGGCCCGACATTTGCATAACTTTAATTTTTACTACTTCTTTTATAAATAATTTTTGTTTTATTTATTTATAATAATGTATATTTTTTGAGCCAGAAAAGGCTTTATGTAAAATTCAAGGGGACTCTGTTAGTCCCAGAATAAAAATTATTTTCTTCTTCTTCTTAACTTACTTTATCATCTGATTGAAGTCTAAACCTCGGTTCTAAATATATATGGAGAATGTATTAATAATTTGATATTTTTAAGTCACTAATGCACTGAATAAAACTGGGATATTTATGAGGAACTCAATCAGGAAAAATAATTTGTTCAGTTCATACACTATCCATTTCATGAAAATTAAAAGCTTAATATTCAATTGGGGTTAAATAAAAATAAATCGAAAATTTTCCCTTTGTACCTCAGATATATTGATTGTTTGATCTAATAACTAATGGGGCAATGGAAACTGCTAGTTCTCACTTGTGCTAGCTGCTGTTAATTTCCTTATGGCCCTAGGGAAGCGTAAAGTTACCTTCTTTAAATTAAAAATTAGCTGGGAGCATGGAAAGTGAGCAATCAATGGCAGGTTTCTGCCTATGAAACTCTGTTGCACCATAACATTCACAGTATGTTTACTCGGTAAATCCATATTCAACGCTCGCCAGAGTCTAAATGCAGAAACACGAAGAGCCTACGTGCTTTGGATTCATTTTGTAATGTCAATCACTACCACTACATTGGAAATTAAATGAGCTCTTGAGATTGACAGAAATATCCTATCAAGTACTCTACTGATATCTTACAACATAAATATAAGACCTTGAAATTGTGATATGATTTTGCCATTAAAAAGGAAAGAGGTCACACAGTTTTAATTCAATATACAGGCAATGAAAATTCTTCGAGGGATCTCTATTTATACTTTTTCGGTACTGTGTATAACGCCAGTGAACAGTTAAAACAATCAAGATGGCTGGCCGACCGTGTATTAAGCGTAAGAAATTTATCGGGGTTTGGGCCAGGATGAGAAAAAAAAAACACTCCGAAATTATTGGGTAATTATTTTATTTTATTATGGTGCAATTAAACTCCGGAGATTTCTCCATACATCGTTATCAGTACACATAAGCCTTGATAATGATTTAAAAGTTAAGTCGAAAAGGTGGCTAATACGGTATTATATTTATTATTATTCTAAAATAATATAGCCAATAATTTTGGAGTATTTTATTTTTCTCATCTTGACCCGAACCCTGACTAATTTCTCACGCATAAAATATCGAGACTTAATAATAATGAAGAAGATTGGGACGAAGGATCTGAGGAGAGTGGTCCTTAGAGGATGGTACAGATCTGTGGCAGTATCCTTATGCAAGAAGTGGCGAGCAGCCGGGAAGTGGAGACTGTACGAGCTGTAGATTTCTCCTGACGGTTTCCCTACTGCAGCCTTGTTCTGCGATAATCGATGTCACGCTCGGATTCGTCATACGTCCTGACCCAATTTCACCTCTGCCACAAAGCTCTCCTGCGCCATTCTACACTCGTTCCATCAGCCCCTCTGCAGTCTTCTGTCCCTGCGACCTTCTGTGGCTTCTGCCCTTCTGGTCGTACGGGTCAGCAGTGACCGTATCACTGAACTAGACCCTGCCCTTTTCCCCACGAGAACTTTTTAGTGGCCATCTTGATCTACCGTGAGCACTGCAATATACTTTTGTACATACATACTACCGTTACTACTACCTTATGGGTCCTACAGCCATGATAGAAGTTCAGACCAGAGGAAGGAAATGTCGATGTATTTCGCCTTCCCCGCTTTTCTATTGGCATAGAAAAACTAAATGAAAAGTAAGGTCTACTTGTTGACTGTTGATGAGTGTTCAATACATCCAAGCAATTTCAAGCAATACTGCAATTTATGCGCTTAGTATCATAATTATTAATGATTATAATTTTTTAAAAATATTTTCATAATATTTCTATGTAATTAAAACATAACGTTGAGAAACATTTGAAAGTTTTATGATTGAATAGATGTACAGCTTTTCCAATCGGTTCGATAACGGTTTTATCGAGGGAAATACTTTATTAAAATATAATAATAGATAAAATATAATATCTAATTTGGAGCTTCAAAGTCTGATTCTAATTGGTTTGACCGAATAAGAAAATTTTTAAAGCTTTCTACAGTTTGTAATATTTGTAATGGGAATTTCATTTGGTTAAGCATTTAATTACAATTTAAAGGGAGCATTAATCATTATTCAACAATAGTCTTGAGAAGTTTTATGTCATCTTGAACTACTGCAATATTTTCGGACCTTTCTGATGACTTGAAACTTCGATTCGTGATACAGAGATGCTAGTCCTGTCGCCAGTACCACTCTAGTACCCTGCTTCTGGAGTACTAATTACATCTCTTAGTTATCTTTCTTCGTTTTCTCCCCTGAGAATAGAGTCTGCTGAGCAGCGGCTGTTATCAAGATGGAGGAATAGGTGATAATCCCCTCAGAGATGTGAGTTTTATGAGGTCTCTTTCAACTCGTGCCAGATGCCGAGCTCTTAGTTCCAACATAACACGTAACATAAAAAACAAAACTTTTTATCACGCGACCAGAAATTCCACGATGTAAGTTATGTATTGCCCCCAGAAAGATCAGTTTACCTTTATTTTTTTCATAGTATATTTTATATTTCCCTTCTAGTGAAGATTTGTTGTTATGAAAATGCACAATACACAACTATGCATTGCTTTCGTAGGAGTAAATTATATCCAACGTCTCGAGTGTGAGCTAAAAATCCTACCTGCTCTGTGCTTGATTTACGTCGGATGCTGCGCTACACAGTGCAAATGTCTAACACTAATCATTACATTCCTCGAACATCGTGACTTACATGGAATGTTACGCCAATGTTGCGTGTATTTGTCTATTCCTCGAACAATGATTAAGAATCCTCGCTTTCCATGAGCGTGCCTCGTGTAAGGGAGGCATCTGATAGGGGAGTGAATTAGTCACAACAAACATCCAATCCAAGGAATATTCATATAAGACAATGGATTAAACTTTACTACCGTTCTACAACAAATGTCCCACTAAAGCTTGTCTAGAGATGTTGAATTCCACACGGGGACCGACCGAGACATGACGGCCATCACTGGAGACCATTGTAAGTCCCCAATAAAACCCTCAAAGAGACATAACCAGCTTCCAGTACGCTCCTCAAGTAGGTGCCTCCAGTGGAATGAATATTCTCCAGGAATCCAATTAAATAAAGGAAGGATATTGGAGAAGGTTGTCTGGAGGGAACAGACGTTTCTCTTAACTTTTTTACGAGGAGCCCTCTCCTGGCATTATGTGGACGAACGACCGGCCCTTAAGCCCCCTTTAAATCAAGAAGGCTTTATCCGTGGTTCACTCTTGACACTCTCTCTCCCACTTCAATCCCACTTCCTCTTCTACGCTTTTCACCTTTTTCTTCTTCCCTACCGACTTCCCTCTCGCCCTTTTTTTTCTAATCTATTCGTTTACGATCATAGTTCCTTCTCGCCCGTTTTTTTATGTATGCCTTTCTTTATCTACTGGAAATTTTGTACTGCAGACTGATCGTTCGCAAAGTTTCTTCATTATATTTTTAGTATTGCATTCAATGAAATAAGCGAAACAAGGGCGTGGTCATGGTTGAGATACGTTTATTTATTCCTCTAACAGTTACAAAAATAAACTAATCACCAAATTCGGTTTCGTTATTTTAAAAATTACGAACAGCTAGAGCAATACAAATACACACACACATACACAGTGTTATATTCTATTCCCTTGTATTTATTGCATAAACTTAATGTGGATTAAATACCACAATAAATTACAGTATTTAAAAAAGAAATAAAAGCAAAAAAAAAAAACAAACGAGTCTAATAAATAGCTGACAATGAAAGCTCCGAGCGTAGGACGATATATTCGTTTTGCTCGGGGGTTTAGACTGGGAAGTTGAGTGCGTGGAGTATAATGAATCCTGACTAGCCTCGGTGGTGTAATTGGTAAACAAGCCAGCCCGGTAGGTAGGAGATCCGGGTTCGAGTCCCGGCTGAGGTATAAATATTTTTTATTATATTCCCTTGCTTTTATTGTATACACATATTCTGTATTTCAATGATTTTTACACCCTCAACACATCTGTGTTGTGCGGATTGCCTACTATAAACAGCAATAATTAATGTAAGGCGATTATCGACAGAAATGAAATAAAATATGTTATACGGTAAGAAATTAATACAGATGCAAAAATATACGAAAACTCCTAAGCAACGGCTATTTTATACATATATTAAGAAATCAAATATTTTTTACAGATCAGTTGGTGAACTTTTGCTGATTCAGATTCAAATGACGTTTGTCGAAATTCAAGAAAATTATAACACATAACATGTTAATATATGAATATATCAAAAATAATAAAAAGTTGAAATTTAAAGTAGATAGTTTATTGTTCTCGAATATGTGGAATTTTCTTATTCATATATATANATATATTTTTATAAAAGTTTAAATTAAAATAATAATTGCTAGAAAGTACAAATACAATGGGGCATTAACTATTGGTGTAGTTAATTGGTTTTTGAGTCTTGGTGTTTTGGTAAGGGGTTGCCAGCATTTATCATAGTAGGTTAGTTACATTACATTTTTCCCCACTATTATATAGTTTGAACTGAATTTACTTTAAAAAGGAGAGTTTTTTTGACTGTAGATATTATTATTAGATGATTTTAGTTGGCGTTCGGTCAAAGTAGATTTTAAAAAAAATTACAAATTTAAAAAAGTGTATTTTTTTAGAAAGATTATCTTTAAACGTTTCGGCTTACATTGTAAGCCATCTTTAGAGCCGTAGAAATACAATGTCATGAGAAATACGTCGTCTACTAAATTCCCTGTTCCACACCTAATTGCTATGGTTTTTACATTGGACAAACAAAAAACTCTATTTCTCGTAGAATCAATAACTCACTAAATATGTTTTTCATGAAGAACACACATTTGACTTCGAGAGCATCACCATTCTTTCCACTGAACCCTATCAACACAAACGTCTTTTGTCTGAAACCGTTCACATCAACTTACAACACTATCCAGTTAACGACAGAACAGACATAGAACAAATTTCCTCAACTTATTCAAACATTTTCAACATTCTAAAAACCATCAGCAAAACTTTTTTACAGTTCCAAAGTTACCCATTCCCAATAATACCCTTCATTTTTTCCTTTATCCTTTTTATTGCCCCCTTTTGAAACAGGCCGTTCTCCCTTTGTATCTTCCGCCTCTTACCTCACCCTCCACCCTATATAATATCACAGTAGCTAGACTGCTATATGACGGCAATATTCGAGAGTGATAACTTTGCACTCAAAACTGAATACTTCAACGGACTTATTCGTTGCACACAAGAGGAAAAAAGAATTCTGTAGCTACGGAAACCAAGCAGATAGATTGGAATCAAGTATTCCTTTTCTGTTGCGATGATTATGTAACAAAGTAATGCATAAAGCTACTTAAAGGCTAATGAAGAATTGAAGGCAACTTTAGAAAGCTGTTGAAACATCGAAATTCTTTTTAAATTTGTTTCCAAAGAAAAAATAATGAATTATTAATAAATGCAATAATAAGCTGTAGATTATGTACTTATTAATTGATTATTACATTATTAATACAATTATGAATTTAAATAATGTTTGCTAATTGATTACTAATTATACATTATTTTGTGTAAAATTCCGTTTATTTTCCAAAGGGAAAAATATTATTCAGAAGTTGTAATTAATAAATCATCAATTAAAACAATGGTAAACTACAGGTTAACTAATTATTTTGTACAAAATTATTATTATTTTATTCAATGAATTGCAAAAATACTTGGAATTATTCAATGTTCTCAGTGGATATTTTTAGCTTGCATCTTTATCAATATAAGAATCAGGTGTGATTTTCTGAGGATATTTAGTCAGAAATGTTTCCGCCGGTGAGGGCTCGCAGACAATTATCCTTGACTGCAAGAGTGTGTGGGTGAACAGCCTCTGTTCCTCCCCACTCTCCTGCAGCCTGTGGGATTCTCTACAATCAAAATGGGGGTAGTCCATCAATTTCAGGAGTATGGGATTACACCGTAATAAAACGTTACACTGCTTCACAATTAGTCTTCGTGTGCAGTACACATACCACACAAATCTGGCAATTGATGTTGAAACACTGTTTTTTATTAATTAGAGTAAATTTTTAATATTATGAATGAATATTAATATTGTGATAGTGAAGGTATCTTTCTCTTCCAAAGGCCGTTTCCTTATTCCGGCACAATTTAAGTCTGAAGCCTTAGGGAATTACTGGGAAGATTGATGATGTCTTTTGGTGAACGACAGAAACAGAGTGCTTGGCAGGTTTAATTTTTTTCTTAGGACTCACAACTTGACTAAAAAGTAAACTCAAATGTATTCAAAATCAGTATTCAGCGCGTCCCTTCTGATCCGACTCATCTCACAGTCTGACTCATGACCCAAGCATTATTCAGCGGCATTTGTTTCCGGCCCACGCTTTAGAGTTATGTCCCAAAACAATCTGAATATATGCCTTTTCGACGAACAGATACTGCAGCCATCTTTGTCTCAGATAGATCACCTTTAAATAGAGTTGGATATGGATACTCTCTAATAGCTAACAAATAATTTGATGTACTACAACTAAAGTATCTTTTGGACGAATAAGGATGTAGGAATCCAGGCTGCTTTTCGGGAACTTCAGCCCTAGAATGAAGTAGAGGTAAAAGCGACAATATATAAACATATATAGTCTGTAGCTAGGGAACAGAATAAAAAATCTAACTGTCCCAGCCAGGACTCGAACCCGGATCTCCTGCTATCCGGTCCGGTGCATTTTCCATTTATGCTACTGAGACAAGTCAGATAAGTTATTATCACTAGTGCGGGGAATTTAATCACTAGGGACAGGCTTTTATAGAGTGGTAGTGATCTTACCATAAAAGGTAAGCATACAAGCTTACTGTCCTCTTTAAATTTATGATAATATACGTCATTTAATCTTATCTATGACTACCATTAAAGAAACATGGGAAATCTGTTTAAATCCTGCGGCTTTTTTTCGTATTTCAGAAACTTGAACCGTAGTTTAATATTTTGAGGATTTGATGGAGGTGGGGACAGCAATTATATTTTTTCAGGCAGAATAGACTAAAAAATAAACCACTACCAACTGCAGTTGTCAAAACGCAGGAAGTACCGCGTCCATTACCAAGGTCTTACCACCATTTTGCCTTTCTCTAACGAGCAATACGGCTATCCTACAGGGGAAAGTGAAGGTGACCAGAAACAAAAGGAGGCTGTTGGTTGTAGCCATGAAATTTAAATCTTGAGGGGCCGAATCAACATTCAACTATTCAACAGGAGGATTCAGTCTCCTCCCATTTCATTTACATCAGGGCTGCTGAAGGTGTAGTCTCCGAGGGTGCTCTGTTTTAATCCCAGAACTCTCGACAACCTCTTTGTATACATTCACATTTATACCTCTCTCTTTCCTATGCTTGATATTCATAGTTGTTAGGAACGGGAGTCTACCATGAGAAATGTTGAGTTCAATCTTTCGACGTAAGGAAAACAGGAGTATAACACTTTACTATTAGATGATTTTTGTTGGGATTCGGTCAAGGTAGATCCCCCCCCCCTTGGTGTAGTTAATTGGTTTTTGAGTCTTGGTGTTTTGGTAAGGGGTTGCCAGCATTTATCATAGTAGGTTAGTTACATTACATTTTTCCCCACTATTATATAGTTTGAACTGAATTTACTTTAAAAAGGAGAGTTTTTTTGACTGTAGATATTATTATTAGATGATTTTAGTTGGCGTTCGGTCAAAGTAGATTTTAAAAAAAATTACAAATTTAAAAAAGTGTATTTTTTTAGAAAGATTATCTTTAAACGTTTCGGCTTACATTGTAAGCCATCTTTAGAGCCGTAGAAATACAATGTCATGAGAAATACGTCGTCTACTAAATTCCCTGTTCCACACCTAATTGCTATGGTTTTTACATTGGACAAACAAAAAACTCTATTTCTCGTAGAATCAATAACTCACTAAATATGTTTTTCATGAAGAACACACATTTGACTTCGAGAGCATCACCATTCTTTCCACTGAACCCTATCAACACAAACGTCTTTTGTCTGAAACCGTTCACATCAACTTACAACACTATCCAGTTAACGACAGAACAGACATAGAACAAATTTCCTCAACTTATTCTAACATTTTTAACATTCTAAAAACCATCAGCAAAACTTTTTTACAGTTCCAAAGTTACCCATTCCCAATAATACCCTTCATTTTTTCCTTTATCCTTTTTATTGCCCCCTTTTGAAACAGGCCGTTCTCCCTTTGTATCTTCCGCCTCTTACCTCACCCTCCACCCTATATAATATCACAGTAGCTAGACTGCTATATGACGGCAATATTCGAGAGTGATAACTTTGCACTCAAAACTGAATACTTCAACGGACTTATTCGTTGCACACAAGAGGAAAAAAGAATTCTGTAGCTACGGAAACCAAGCAGATAGATTGGAATCAAGTATTCCTTTTCTGTTGCGATGATTATGTAACAAAGTAATGCATAAAGCTACTTAAAGGCTAATGAAGAATTGAAGGCAACTTTAGAAAGCTGTTGAAACATCGAAATTCTTTTTAAATTTGTTTCCAAAGAAAAAATAATGAATTATTAATAAATGCAATAATAAGCTGTAGATTATGTACTTATTAATTGATTATTACATTATTAATACAATTATGAATTTAAATAATGTTTGCTAATTGATTACTAATTATACATTATTTTGTGTAAAATTCCGTTTATTTTCCAAAGGGAAAAATATTATTCAGAAGTTGTAATTAATAAATCATCAATTAAAACAATGGTAAACTACAGGTTAACTAATTATTTTGTACAAAATTATTATTATTTTATTCAATGAATTGCAAAAATACTTGGAATTATTCAATGTTCTCAGTGGATATTTTTAGCTTGCATCTTTATCAATATAAGAATCAGGTGTGATNGCTTTGTACCATTATCTCATACAAATTTTAATCAAATTTTATAACTATGGGATAATACTTACATGTATATATTTCAATTAAATATTTTTGAACAATGAAGCACAAATAATAAAAAAGCAGGAATTATTTCATTTATTATCCTCAATATATATAAATTTAATTTACACTTTAGTCTAAGCAACACGTAGCCGTCTATGCTAATACCAAAAATTGGAAAAGTAAAAACGATTGAATTTCACTGTATTTCGTGTACTACAAAATAAATTTAACCTACACTTTAGTCCCAACAACACGTAGTGGTTATGCTATTAAATTGTAGCTTATTTAATACGTTTGTAGGTTAAACATAGCAGCGCCATTTATTAATTGTTTACTCAATCCAGTCAACAGATGTCGGCATCTGTTAAAATCATTTGGAGCTAACAAATAGACAAATAATTAGCAACGCCATATTTTAACTGATATCGGCATCTGTTAAAATCATTTGAAGCTAACAGATAATAGGCAAATAATTTGCTATAAAATAATATTGCGACCATAATTTAAAATATAAGCTATGTTATCTTTCAAGTTGGATCAAACCGCACACGGTGTGCAAATTTGGTTCAAATCGGTTAAGTAGTTTAGGAGTCCATCGCGGACAAACAACATGACACGTAATTTATATACCATATATTAAGATGTTCCTATAGTAAAAATACCTCAATAAAACTACTGCCCCTATTAACTAACTCTAAATAATAGAAGAAAACACTTATCAATCAATCTTAGAGGAAAACTATTTCATAATTCATATTGAATATTTACATGTAAAAGCAAATTTTATATACATGTACATTACATTAAATGACAAAAATAAAATACAATTTAAGTTAAGAAAAAACGATACCAAAAAAAGTTCAAAAGATTAAATCAATTGTAAAGAAAAACTAAAAAAATACTTAACCTATAAATGTTTGAGTACTAAATACGTAAATTTTCATCCTTAAATATGGTGTGTTTTAAAATATCAATTCTGTCTAAAATACGTAGAAGAAATATTTTTCCTCTGTCGGATCAATTGGTGATATGTCACTATGTTTTAGAGGGATGTAAAGAACTTCCTGTGATCACCTTCGTGAATCCAGAGGATCAACCTGTGTCGATCTTAATATTTGCTATCTATTTATTTCAACTGATAATATTAAGAGAAACACATTTGTATTTATTAATAACTGTTAAATCAAATAATTTATATGAGTATGGTATACACATACACAACTTTGGTGTCCCTCCTCATAAATAATTTTCTTTATATTTATTATTTTCATTAAGAATTCAACGATATCACAGAAAGTCTAAAGCTGCAAAACGGACCATAGAGCTTTATGGAGGGCAAATGTGCTCGTGACTCCAGTTGTCCAATCTACGAAGTTGGAGTATTATGCCGTTGAATACCATTTATATCTATCAGATGAAGTTAATAACAATTTACAATTACCCATTTAAAGTTATTTTACTGGATCATATGTATAAAACGCAATACAATTAATTACAATAACTGCCCTCTTGAAAAAGCATTCTTACTAAGAAAAAAGTGTCGATTTTTCATAAAGCAAAATATAATATCTCACCAGTAACTAATGAAAAACATTTAATATTACACCAAAAAATTATTATCTAATATGAATAATTATTCGAAATAAAGAATGACTGTGATGAATAAATAAATTATATATATATA
>KZ807267.1:168323-179247 GCA_000696205.2 Oncopeltus fasciatus | reverse complement strand
TATATATATATATAGAAATTTTTATTGAGTGTAAATATAAGATTGCAAAATTAACTTCAATACCACTACTGTACATAAACTTTTATAAAAAATAAATATTTTTTTATGATATATTTTGTCCTACTATACACTTTTTTTTTGTTTGCATCATGAAGGGTGGGGCTACCTACAGGTTGCCATAACATCCATAGCATAGGATAAGCTTTATTTATCGATAAAAGCTTACCCAGGCGGGATTTGAACCCGCAGCGCCAGGATTCGAACGAGTCCCATGTGTTAATTTGGCGCTTATTATGCATTTTATATTACATGTTTCGTATTCAAACTGTCACTCACCTTAAGAAATCTGAGAATGCCCTTCACTGATGTAGGTGGCGTCAAAATGGAGGTCACTGTGAGGGAGTTGGAGTTCAGGAGTGTCATCTAAAATTTCTGATGTGCATCTAGAACATAGAGGGGTTAAGAAAGGCATAGTTAATTACTGGGCTTGAAAAATGAAGTTACTATTAGAAAACTTGGTAATTAAACGATTAATAACACGGGAGGCATGAATACGGTGGGACTTAAAACTCAAGAGTTTCATAACGCATGTAGATGCCTAGAGCGGTTGTAGGTTTACATGGGAGCTTCCATAGCTAGCTTGTAGTTCAGGTTGAGATATGAAACTGATTCTTAAGGGAGAGAATTTAACCGAAGAAACTATCCCTGAAATAGAACTTCGTGGTTGGATTGTTGGACTCGTCATTCTGTACCAATGAGAGGAATTTATCTCGGAAATATTTTATTTGGTTGTGGTTTTTTATCCCACGTAAATTTTAAACAATTAATGAGAGGGAATGGAATAAAAAAATCTATCTGTCCCAGCCAGGAACCTGGCTGGGACAGATAGATTTTTTTATTCTTTTCCCTCTCATTAATTGTTTATCTCGGAAATTTACCAATGATTTTACCTCTCTACTGAACTGAGGAAGGTTAATCTAGTTCAATAGAAAAGTTTTGTCTGCAAATGAAGACTCTTCGAGTTGAGTTCTTGCGATGTTAATGCGGGCGCAAATGGTTTATCTCGAAGATGGATCTTAACCGCTTTAATCATGTCAAAAGTATCGAAAAAGGTAGATTACGAAGGATCTTCTTAGATTGGGAAATTAACAGCTGCTGGAAACCAAGAAAATCATTATGTGTTTTCCTACTTGAATCGGCAGATCTTTCTCTCCTGTCTTCAAGCTATCTTTGCGAACAGATGTTCAATAGTGCTACTGATATTGTTTTAATATAATATAATCCTTGATGCATGAGGCTCGCTACTTCTTCTAAGTTGGGTATCAGGGGGATAGAGAGTACGATAAGCAAGAATTATGATTAAAAAAAATTAATTGATGATACAGGAATATCTTTCTCATTGAAGAAAATTGGATTACTCATTTGCCGAGCGATACTAAGAATAAACGACTGTAACAATAATAAAAAACAAAAGACAAATAGAACAATAATGCACATGACGAATGCAGAACAACAGTAATTAATAATCACTGTGTTTGTCTAGCCGAAGAGACTTATAATATATTGGCTGATGGTTAAAATTTACTAAATTAAAGCAGAAGATATTTTTAGAACTTATAGTAATGAAAGTATATTTACAATGAATGACATTTCTCAACATATTTTATTTGAAGTAAAAAAACAAAAATTTAATAAAGTACTTTGTTAATAACAATGCGAAAAGTGAATTAATTTTCTCTCTCCGGAGAAAGATTGAGAGTTGAAAAGGAAGTTACAGCTCTTCTCACTATTTTGTGTTCGATCTTGGCCTCATCAGTTCGTTACCTTGCCATCTATTCCTGGGTATGTTGCGAAGACGATTCCTCGAGTCCTTACCGCTGACTTTTTCTGGTAGGTAGACCATTAGATCAATGTCGGCTGAAGACAATGCTGCAAAACAGCGGCTACTCTTTGCAAGTGTGGGTAAGTGTTCACGAATCCACCGTCTCCAGCACAATCCCGCAACATTTTGAGCTTCTCGCCAGTCTTAGCGTAAGTATTTTTCATGTACGTCACACCAGAGATCGGAACCACCACTCTGTCAATAAGGAAGTGTCCTCTCGATACCTTCTTTAGAGAGCGACTATTTAACAGATGTTCCACTACACGCAGAGTAGTTAGCATGACATCTTCCCTTTTAGCATGCTCTCTCGATGTCTAGTTCAAGGATTTTCAAGCTTCCCCCATGCGAGGAGCTTAAGGTGGGATGATGTGCCGGTTGATATTACCTTTCAGTAGGGTTTCCTACATTTAAGTGCCTGAGAAAATTATTTATTTCCCGCTCGACTCCTCAATAGTTTTTGGCGAAGTCTGACAACAGTTCTTCCAGAAAAACTCCTCTAGCACTCATTGTACAAAAAGCTAGAATTGTACTGGCTCTAGTCAAGTGAGAAGCTACTTCTAAATTTGCTGCTCTTGTTTTGAGGTAGGTAAAAAATCTCTACGGCCGTATCTCTTTTTCTTATCTCGTTGACCATTAGTAATTCGAAGAGGACTAAAGTAGTCAACGCCCACACTGGAAAAGTACTGGGCTTGTGTCATCCTGACAGCAGCTTATCCATCTACTGAATAAAAAGTTAGGACCTAGGAAGTGCACAATTTCCGCATCATGGCCAAAAATGTCTTTCCATTTATCCAAAATCGCTGTGGAAGTATGCTGATAATATATTGTCGTCCTTGATGTGCAGCATTTCTATGGCCACAGTCAATCATAAGTGCTACATATTCTTTGGATTAACTCTTTAGTAAAAAAAAAAAAAATTATCTGTACATTTTTACACTTAATTTTTTGATGGGGTACATGATAAGAGTCCTAGCTCGTCTATCCCGGGACGTAACCCGTCCTCAGAGAGGAGCCCGCGTAACCCGCGATAGGCTATCCGGCACCCATCTATAAAAAAAGATAGAACATAATGATAAGGTAGTAAGGTTGTGCAAGGATAGACTTGAGTTTAAAGGGCAAGCCCCTATGCCAAACCCTATCGAAGGCTTGAGTCACGTCAAGGAATGCAGAGGAGCAGTATTCCTTACACTCAAGTGTGTGGGAGATGCGATCTATAACTCGGAGACCTTGTTGAATTGTGGAGTGTTTATTTCTAAAACCAAATTGGTGATTAGGAACAAGGTTCGTGGAGTCGAGGATGGGAATAATTCTCAGCAAGAGGATCTTTTCGAACATTTTGGACATTATGGGGTGGAGGCTGATGGGACGGTAAGAGGAAGGAAGGTTTGGTGGTTTACTGGGCTTAGGAAAGAGGATGATGTTGGAGAGTTTCCAGAGAAGAGGGAAGTATGTGGTGCGGAGAATGCTATTGTAAAGGTAGGTCATAAAGCTACTTTGGGAAGTTGTCGTAAGATACGAGTGGTAATAAGATCATGGCTTGGGGATTTGCGCCTGGGTAATTTGGAAATGAGGTATTTGACTTCGGAGGGATTAACCGCTTTAGGAGGGAGGGACATGGGAAGAGGAGCATTATGAAATATTTCTGTTTCAGTAGGTTTGGAATGATCAGTAGGATCAGGATGGGGGATAAATGTTTGTCTGAGATGTTTGGCCATTACCTCAGCTTTTTCGGCGTCGGCACGAGCTCAAGTTTCATCATTACGACGAAGAGGTGGGGAAACAGGCTGGAACTTAAGGTATTTTTGGGTGGCCTTCCAAATTGAATTAACTTTAGTTGTAAGAGAAGATAGGTAGCTGTTATAGGATTCTGACCGGTGAGAATTGAGCTCACGCTTTACCAACCGACAAAGCCGGTTGTAGAATTGACGGTCGTCTGGATGACGGGATCTCTGCCATGTGACTCTCGCCTGGCGCTTGGACTGGATAAGGTCTCGGATATGAGTGGGGAGAGGAGGTCTGGTGGGTGAGCGGCTTGGTGTTGGGAAAGAAGCGTCCCAAACACATCTCTGGATAAGGGTTGTGAAGTGATAAGTAGTATTATCTAGGTCTTAGGATGTTTTTAGAGAAACGTTGAGGTCTAGAGAGTCAGAAAGGAGATTGCGGAAGAGGTCCCAATCAATGGGGCCCCGAATAAAAGATGGAGGAGATTCTTTGGGTAAAGGTGATAAGGATAATTTAGCGAGAACAGGACTGTGGTCTGAGGAAAGGTCATTCAGGGATGTGGCTGAAGAATGAAAGGAATTTAGTCCACGGTGGACAAAGAAGTCTAAGATGTCTAGGATTTTGTTGGGATCAGTTGGCCAGTATGTAGGAGAGGGTTGACTAATGTAGGAAAGGTTAAGGGAGGATAAGGCATTATGTAAGGATCGACCACGAGAGTTGGTCGTCCTAGAGCCCCATAACAAGTGCTTAGAGTTATAGTCGCCTCCCGCAAGAAAGTGTGGGCCGAGGGAAGAGAAGAAATCCAAGTACTGACGAGCAGAGGCCGGTTTGTTGGGTGGGCAATATACCGCTGAAATAGAGAGGTTAAAGGAAGAGGATGTTTGGGATATTGTGGCAGCTTGGAGGAAGTCAGAAGAGTGGGGAGAGAGTTCGAAGTGGGAAAGGGTGTTTTTAACTAGGCATTGAGCTTCTGGTAATTGAGGCAGCCTTTGTAGTTTGCTGGATGAGCTTGCTGGCAGAGTGCACAAGTAGCAGGTACGTCGGGAGGTTTAGTGCATTCAGTGGTTGGATGGGGTCGCCCGCATTTACGGCAGCGATGTTGGCGTGTGCAGAAGGCCTTTGTATGCCCGTAAGCTTGACACCTGAAACATTGCGCTAAGTCGCGTTTCTGATAGGGTTTTTCTATCACAACTTTGCAACCTAGGATTAATTTGACGTCGTAAATCATTTCCGTCTTGTCATCACGATCCAGGTTGACGTAAAAGAGTGGTGTGGTCTGAAGTCCACCTAATCGTTTGCTTTGGGTGTCTCTTCGGGGTGCGTAAACATTCACGACTTGGCGGACCTTAAACCCGGATTCTTCGAGCTCTTGTTTTATGTCAGTGGTGGGTGTGTTGCGGTGCAGGTTCCTCACAACCATACGCAGAGCTCTGTTCTCTTTAATTTGGTAGGTATGGTACTGGGCCTTAACTCGATCAAGATACCGGATTATTTTCCTGTAAGAGTCTGGGTCATAGCTGACTACTTTCGTGGGGTCCGTCCTATTTATAAGGTGGTATTTATCACTTCCCACCTCTTGATTGAGCTTTTCTCGGAAGAGTTTAAATTGTTCTAATCCAGACACGAATATAGGCGGTGGTCTACTAGACCTGGCCTGTTCGGTTGGAGTAGTGAGATCTTCTTGCGGGAGGTCCCGAAGAGGGCGAAAACGGTTAACCGTGGCAAATGGTGACTCTTCTTCATTATCATGTTCAGCAGGTGGAGCAGTGTCCATGGACACGGTGTTATTTATTGAGAGGTCCGCGGCGGGGGCGATTGAAATGGCTGTATTAGTGAGAGAAGTTGTACTCTGGGCGGGGCTGGTTGTGTGTGAGCTATGCTCGGAGAGCAGAGAGGTGGCCGAGGTACTACGCCCAAGTGTATTCTTGGAACGTGTTGCCTTCTTTGTCGGAGGCTGCTTTTTCGGCGAGTTAGAAGGGGTTCTCACCGGGCGGGATCTCTTCCCCATTTTTCCCCAGATAGGAGCTGGTGAAACCTATCACTCATTCCGCGTCCCCGTAATTAATAATTTAAAAAAAGAAGAAGAAATAACAGTTTTAAATTTCTTTTAGATTTAAATGGGACATTACAATCTAAACTGTTATCTCTCCTACCTGGGGCAGACAGTTGGGCCGTTATCCGGTAAGCCGTTTCTGGAGATAGTACTTATCCTCTGAGCTGATAACTGACTTGGAACTGGGCTGTACTCCGTAAGTTGTTTCACTCCTACAGCGATAAATGTTGAAGAAAAACAATTGGAAATTCACGTACGTGATCACTGTCTCCACCTCCTCATATATGTAAAATTTCAACGCAAACTGAGTACTTTTTCACATATAAAAAGAGGAATCTTCAGGAGCACGATATTAACACTGCCGCGGACAGAGCGGCAATAGTGCTACATATTAAGATTATAAAATTACATGACGCTTTATTTCGTCACATACATCGGAGATGTTATCTATGCGTCATTTTCCTCAAATTAAACCCTTCTTGTGTAAAAATGGGGTTAAATGGCAAAATATTATAGATTTAGAGAAAGGTGATTTATTTAAAGAACAATGAATTTCCTCATCAAAGCAGGAATACGGAATTATGGACATGTGTCAACACCCCCTTCTCGCCATCACGATAGCCCTGCAGATGGCTTAAAATGTAACTGAAACATTGGCAGACTATTAAAAGTACACATTGTTTAAATTATATATTTCGGATCTACCTTGACCGAACGCCAACAAATAAAACACCTGCTAATAACCTTCACAGTCAAAATCTCTCCATTTATGTTCTATACTATTATTTTCGTTGTAAACCTTCTAATACACATTGCACCGGCAACAAGAACTGTAAGAACTGTTGGGTTTCCTCTTGGTCGAGCCAGCTGTTTTCTTCAGCCCGGACGAGGACTCATTTGCTTAATTATTCATCGAGCCTAAGATGTCACTATTCATCAAGATGCAGAAGACTTAATGACATCTGAACGTTGTACAAGGAAAGACTGTTTTGCCCCATCAACTTAATTCTGAAGGGAGCAACATTTGCATGATACGGCTTGGCCGATACTTCGCCTCGAGAGAGCTCTAGGCAATGAAAGCAGTTCAATACCGCTGACAAATGTCCCTACTATAACTTACTGGATATGAATATTTGATTATATCTGTTTACTTAATTTCTATGAGAGCCGTTTTGCCATCAGAGAAAATTTAAGGGGAAAAACATGTATAATTGTATGCATTGCAAAGAACTTATTTCTCAAGTCGAAATGTTGGCTTGCGATGCAAAGCCATTTCAGGAAAATGATCAAGTCAGAGTCAGTGCCAATCCCTGTCAAGAACATTGGTACTGATTTTTCGAAAAGAAATTTTGTTGAAACAATCGAGATATAGTTGTAAAGCATTGTCCATTAAAAAACAATACAACCTACTTTCACTTCTATAATTATAACTTTTTATAATTATTTACAATAATTACAAAATAAATCTCCATTAAAAAGAAAATTGCTAAATAATTTGAAAATTAATCTACGATGAATTTTGCATGTTATTATTTTAAATAATTTTTACTTATGAAGAGTGAGATAAGGTTATTGGTCATGAATTGAAATTACTTGACATTTTTGATATGTTAAATTTATTTTTCAAGGCAGTTAAAGCACCAATGTTAATACGTTTTAAATACAATTATGAATATAAAGATAAATATAATAAAATATGGAAGACCATTGGAAAAACCGGCCCGAATGAGACGCGAGCACAGAGCTTGTATAAAACCATCTGCTATTCTAGGGATGAGAGACATTAGCTCATTTGAGAAGGAAGCTCATTACCAATGAAGAGGGATCGCTACTTTTCCATAACCGTAAAGTTCTGTAGGCGGCACTTGCTTGCCCAACATGAACTATGCCTTGTGCTCTCGTCCCTATTGGCATTGAATATATACTTATTTGTATACGCATGGAGAGCCTGCCTCCTTTGTTGTGCGACATTTCCAGTTTGCCACTTCAAATGGTGAATTCCTTTCATGAAGAAAATTGGCGTAATGGCAAGAAGCGATTTCCATCTGAATGATGGTTAGGCCTTTGCCCAGTCAGTCGGAAAGCCTTCAAACCAACACCACTTATACGAGACATTGATCTGACAGACAAACCTAGTTTCTGAAAGACATTCGGAAGATATTTCTTCTGATTCGAACAGCCAAGGCTCTCTCTCTCTACAGTACTCCTCCATGGACGGCATGGCCTCTCACATGTAGATGTGGTGTTATTTTGTCTCCTTATAGTACGAAACGTACTACAGTCGATACCGAAGGATTTAAATGCGCTAAGAAATGTTCTAACCTTGTGTAAACAGCGATCCTGTTTGCTTCAGCACCAGACTCCATGTAAACTGAATTTTAACTAATAAGCTCAAAATGAGAGTTTGTTGACCGTAGACATTCTAAGATGATTTTAGTTGGGGTTCGGTCGAGATAGATCCAAAAAAACACAAATTAAAAAAATGTATTTTTTTAATAATAATTCTAATTCTACACTTAGACCTCTAACCAGACGGCAGGCACGCAACGGGACCTCACAGATCTTCCCTGCGGACTCCGGTTCAAAAACTTCACCAACAAAAAGTACATCGGATACTACCAGCCATGCAGACATCAACACACCTAAAAAGCCCTGAAGATGGCTTATAATGTGAGCCGAAACGTTGGCAGATAATCCTTCAGTAAAAAAATACATTTTTTTATTTTGTGTTTTTTTGGATCTACCTCGACCGAACCCCAACTAAAATCACCTTAGTTTAACTAATAAGGAATATTATTTGACGACTAAAGAAAACTAAAGGCTAAGTTTGTGTAATACCCAAGGACCTAATCTAAGCAATGTTTCCGGAACATTTGGAAGATGGCGTGAAGCGTAAGAAACATTTATGTTTTGGTGAACTTCTATTAAAGGCAAAAGCTGAGTTATTTCACTTCAAATAGTTATCTTCACACGAAGAATCGCATTTTGGACGTCTTAGGGTTTTGTTAAATAACAGTTTTATCAATGCATAGGGAAATATTTATTAATTCATCAGGGAATAATAAATATAAAATTTATATTCTTTGGGAAAGGTGCAATATTCTTGCCTAGACGAATCAGTGAAGAGGAGCACAAGCAGTAGATGATTTAAAGGTCCGCCATATTGACCTGAATCCGGTATCCATTTCGGCAGAGGTGCTGGAAATAACTGAAGTCTATCAGGCGATCACGGTCCACTTGTCAAGCTGCATTCAGTCCACTCTCGTGCAGGCTTTGTTCAGCAGGGGTTCACCTCTACATTTACCCGCTGTGTGAAACTAGCTCAGCTCATTTAGAGGGCACTTTGTCATCTCACCTTTTCTTATTATAAAGTACAATAATTGTCTTATTACAAATCTCTGATTTAGCAGGAGTAATATTTAGTTTAGAGAAATAAAACTAAGCTTAGATATGTTTTTGCTTACACAAAGAAACTAAATTAGGCTTTATTATTGTTTTAAATTTTATTTTTTCGGCTTAGAAGCTGCAATTGGTTGTTTTCCTTTATACAATTTAGTATATTTCTTTTAAGTTTTCAAATTGAAAATAAAAGACTAAGTTGTTTATTGAAAGAACAATGGGAGCAGGAAGATGAATTATCTGAACTGTCAGGTGAGAGTAAAAAATATTTCATTGCTTAGATAACGTTTAGGGCGATGAGACTGAATCCTGCTGTATTTATTGATTAGATATATATTCTATAGGTGTAAAGGCTTCTATAGGATAGCAAATATAAATACGAAGCACTTGCGTGACGGACTTTTTCATCAATGTACTATCATAAATATCGGTGATGGCATTTTTTCCTGAATTTGTCTATCCTACCATCCGGAATGAGTTGGATAATCGAGCTGTTTCAGTTTCTGGAGGGGTAGCTGTCTTCAGATAAGCTGATGTTATTCATAGCCACACCATATTAATTAAGAGATAAGAGGCACGCGACTGCTCGCAGGATACAGCCAGCTATGACCTAATTGTAAGGGAAAGTGTACTGTGCTTAGTCTTCTCGTTCTTTTGAACGCCATCCAAGTGGCATACTTTTGTAACAATCGGGAAGAAACTCTTACATTTCAGTTGCTATGGAACCCAGAAATCTATCCGAACAAATTCAAAGGTCTTCGGTATTCCGACAATACTACAAATCCAGGTAAAGAGTGGGGTTCTCTCCGAAGTTAATACTGAACTTCGGACTGAATGTGAACAGTGAATAACTGTCACCTCGCTTGCAGGAGATTCGGAACACAAAAGTCTACATACATAAAGACAAAGGGTTGTGTCTGAAGCCCGCCAATACTACTAAACTTTTTGTAACTCATTTCGGAATCTAAAACCATTTTCTAATTTAATTTTTTTTCAGGTTCTACAGGTTTTGTTGTTCAAATTTTGTAAGACTGATGAAGCCTTAAAACACCAATGTTAAGTACACACAAGGAACACACCAAACCTCCTTCACTCACCTCACATGGTGTTACATTTATCTAGCTCTGTTCCTTATCACTCTACTTTTGATATATTGTCTTCGAATTGTCTTTCACTAGTATTACCCCTATAGATCCATGAAAACTGAAATGTGATTTGCTTTTCCTGAATCGAGACTTTCCAAAAGTATCCAGTGTTCAGATTTTCAGATGTGGAGTTAAAAGATTCGAGAAGGAAATTCGTCAGGTGTAAGCCAGTCGTAAATGGTTGTAGTAGGGGAGGATTGTGAGGTAGTTCTGGCGGTGGAACTGTTCCTGCCATCACTGTGATCGATGGGCGGAGTTCCCTCCTGGATATTTGCCTTCAGGAAATAACGACTCGCTGAAAACCTATTTGCCAGCTATGATCATGATACATCGCTTTTCTCTCCAACTTTCCACTCTCCAGCTTGTGCTATTTATATTCGCAAGATCTTTCCTTCTATCTAACACAATGAAACTTCTCTTCCACTGCTCAGAACTTGTAACTGGTTAAGAGTAATAATATAAATTTTGACTATATGATAGGAACAATGAATGATCATTTCATAAAATATGCGCATATTCACAGACAGATGGTTACAGTATACCTCCAAGCTCTGCCTCTGTGCGGAGGATTATTATTTTTTGCGTCTAGTAGGTTGGATTGGAGAAAATATAAAAAATCTCTCAAGAGAGCGACCAATAGAAATATTCCCTCGGACTTTGTCAATAAGAATTTAAAATAAAATATGCTATCTGAGGGTGAGAAGTTCCCTCCCCCCCCCCCCC
>KZ807267.1:146816-163221 GCA_000696205.2 Oncopeltus fasciatus | reverse complement strand
TATGCCCCTCGCTAATAAATAGAAATGAGTATTTAACTCACTTGCTGTGGGCTTGTTCCTCGGTGAAATTCCTGGAAACTTTGTCAACGTCTTCAGGCTGGCTACATCTTTAACTGTGACCAGTTTGGTAACAACTGAACACTTTTAATCACTTCAAAAGAAACAATTGCAGAGAGCTAACAAAACACGTCCTCTCTCTACAATGGCTGCTGTCGAACTCCAATTACAAAGCAGATTAAGGATTATATATTTTACTGGGAAGAGTTGATTTAAGAAATAACTAATCTCGCATTTGGCGCTGCGGATTAAAGTACACCCTTTTGAATGCTTTCGACCGAGAAATAAAAGCTTGCTTCATTCCATGGGAGTTTAGAATAGAGAGGCATCATTTGGATAGCTCCTCCCTCCCTAAGTTTTTGTATGGGATATTATAAAGTAAAAACAAAATATATAATTTCTTTTAGTAGTTTTATACCAAAATGTTAAGAAACTTGTAGTCCTTGAAAAATAAACAATAACTAAACTTTTATATTTATTTTTGATGTTACTTTCTTATATTTTTCACATAAGAAAATAAAATCATATATTAGTAGTATTGAGTAGATATTTAATACTAATTTGCTCTGGAAAATGGTTAGTTAGTATTAACCCTTTAATATTCCAAAATTAAAATGAAAGTTCACAGTTTAATTTAAATAAAAAACAAACAAATAAATATCTAACCAGGGCTTGTTTATTTATTCTTTGTTTATTATTATAATAGTGTATTTATATACATTGACTACGAAAGGAGTATTTATAGTCATCAAAATCATTAAAAGACTAAGAGAATGTTTTTGAGTGTAGGTTGTCAGTTACTGCCATCAAATTACTATCTGCATACTATCTCTCTTGTTGTAGGTTGTACCTATAATTCTATTTATCCAAATACTGTACATTGTTTACAAAAATTTACATAATCTACAAATAAGCGAAATTTTTTTTTACGAATTTTCGATTGATATCTTGTAATCGGGTCCAAGCCTCCCAAGTCCTCAATAACTGCGATATCGGTGAATCCTGTTACAGACTCCACTGACGCTCGCTTCAATATCAGATCAGCTGGCCTTGCCGGCTATCTTTAGCTCCCTCGTGAACTGCCTGACCCCCCACTCTTCGTAGGGATGAGACTACTCGTGGTGACACCTGTTTTTGCGTGTATGGGATGGAGAACTGCCAATGGAAGGAGACAAGGAAATGTTGACTAGGCCTATCGATGACTTACCTAAACCATTCCTAACCATACTGGCATTCCAAAAGACAACGTAAAATGTCTTCTATACTAACTAGAGTTAATAAAATCCGTCTTGATTTCGTTATTTTGAAATTCTCGATCTGACTGGAAAAGTTACTTATCACTCAGAAAAAGAGGTTTTCGAATGAGCTGAACCATTGGAGTGTGCCATTCCTCACAAGTTCTTAGTGAAATAGTCTCGTGCTAATCCATCAACTACCCAAAAGCAAAACATTTTTCAAGTAATCGATGATAGGATCTTAAGGATTTTTACACAAAATCTCCATTTCGAAGGGATATATTTTAGTTTAAAAGGTAAAGTAAAGAATATTTATAAGCATTACTTTTCCTTTGAAATAATACTTCCACGTATTGCTACACTTGGAACACTAACATCATTTTTCAGCCTGCTTATTACGTTAACTTCCCATGTATTTTAGTTTTATAAGTAAACACATTTATAATTTATAGTCAGTTTAACATATACAAATTATTTAAGGGAATTTTTCTTTTATTTAAAATTTTGAAAGCTGACATTTATGGCTGTTTACTAGGGAAATTACGATTTTACTTTTTAATTGTTATAATAAATATTAAACTGATCATTTTAATTAAATCACTTATCTACACAGGTGTGAGTAAAATTACTAAAAGATCAAGTGAGACAGAAATTGATTTCTTTTAAAGTTATGATATACAGATTGTAAACTAAGAATTAATAGTTAGAATTAAGAATTCGTAACATAGAAGTTAAAAGTAAATTTGTTATCTATCTATTCTTGAAAAGCATCTCCTACCAATGACTCGAGACTTCGTATTTCTCTTTTTAAACGGGTTTCTTGAATACACACAAAATGTAGCAGTTCGTGATTACAAAATGTGTAAGTTCCATCTTATTTGGTATTAAATAGAATTATAATGGCACTTCATCATTACATTTATATTAAATTGAATTATCGTGTGTAATTTAACTGATATATGGCTAATAACTAAATAAATAAGCTATAAATAATATTTAAAGGCTATAAATTTAATGTTAAGCTATAAATAAATATATAAATTTCTCATTATTTCAAGTGTTTTGGTTTTTGTTGATTAGATAAGTAGGTTTTGTGTTTACTTGCAGGTGGGTTGTTTATTGTTAACTGAGTATTTCTATTTATATGCGTTATTACTTTATTTGTTAGAGTATTTAATACTTCAACTAGTCAATATGGGCGTTTAAAGGATTAATGAAGTTATTATAAGTTGACCAAAATTAATCTGTGAATAAATGACACTATTTCTCCTAACATTTCTTAGTTTATATATATATGTATGTATCGGCACTCAATACTTCTAGTTTTTTTTAATTAATTTTACAGTTAGTTTATTACTTAGCCACTCTGTAATCCAGGATGACCAGGATCCCCAGTTTAATGTCTCGCACACAAACTCTTTCATGAAGGGTATAACCACTTTTTTTACTCACTTTTACCTGACATAAGTTAGAACTGGCTTAATGCCTAAACTAGTCATATGTTATATCAGTGTACTAGAGGTTCGTTGGGCTTAACTTTTTCACTTAACAAATCAAAATATTCAAAAAATATTGATACCTCGGATTTTTTCGTATTTTTTTTTACTTTACTATACCCTCATCAATCAATTAATCACTTATAATCAGTACAGCAGACTTTGAAAATCAAAACATGAATACCTAACTCTTGTATAATTCAGAAATATTTCAATATAAGATATAACCTAATAATAACTTGCATAAATTGCAACAATTTTCAAATAATATATATAAAAAAAAAGAGTTCTCAATAGTTATATTATTTGTCCATCTTCTACCATTCCCTAAGAAACTTTACATTTGCATTAGTCATCAACTAGAAAGAGATGTTTATTCATTATTATTTCTCAACATTAAGAAAAGAAAATTGGAAGACAGCTATAATTGTCCCGAAATTCAAGAAAAGAGACAATGCGTGAAATATATCTTTTGAGAGTTCTAAGTATGGTTTATTCACAAATTTGAGAGAGTAGGATAAGGCTGATAACAGAGAACTGATAATGAAGGAGGAGTAGTAAGAGACGCACTCATGACCTACTTTACTAAGAGAGCTGATCTAGAAAAGGTCACCGACAGAGTGTTTAGACAAGACAAGTTCAGAACACAGAAATAAATTGGCGTGAGAGGTTGGGATATTGTACAAATGGCTGAGAACCACATCCAGTGAATGCCCCCCCCCCCCTGAGAATTCGAATCAGTCCTAGGGATACAACAAGGGTGCGATCGTAGTCCTTTTCTACTCATGCCATGCTTTGGATACGCCCCTTTCCAAAGTCTTTCAGTGGCCATCTTTTATTAAGAATATATTATTTTTNACAGTTAGCAAAAAACTGTTTGCACTATTACTTTTACAAAAAATTGAGGTTTAAAAAACAAGATCTACATTATACCTCATAATTGTATTTCCCACTTCAGACCTTTCAAAATGGCCCTATTTCAAATTTTAAAAATTAATTTAAAACTAATGAATAATATTAAGTATTGCAAATAATCAATAATAAAATTGCCATTTAATGTGAATCAAACAATGAAAGTTTAAAAACTAATAAATAAATCACACATATCCATTATGTACAAATAATGCCATCAAAATAAATGTATACCTTTGATACCTAGGAAGAGAAAAAAGCTGAAAATAAAAGTGAATTTGAAGAGGAATGCCCTTGAAATAAGTAATTGAGGACGAATGTGATCAAAGACTTTTCAATTCTTTGCTTGGCGTTCAAAAGTGCTTATAATGACAGCTGTTTTGATTTATCTTTCTTTCTATTTTCCTCGAGGTATTTCCACCGATTGCGAACCCCACTTTTCCCTTTTCCTTCTCAAATATACAATGGACTTACACAAGTTCAGATCCTCCCTCGCACTCCCCTTTCATAGTAAAACTGATCATTGAAAGTAGTACCTTATTTCTTCCTTTATTTTCTGCAAGGAATAGATTTTCACGTTTTCTTTGGTCATATTCCAAGGAATATTCAGCAAAACGTCCCATTATATTAACTAGTTATCATATAAACTGAAATAATTACCTCAAGTTTGCTCTTTCAGTTAGTTTATTTTTAAGGAGTAAAGGTTGTAGAATCAGTTAATCCTTGATATTCAGCAATGTTTGGAAATTTACATCAAGTGAGATAACATTATGGCAAATATTGATTGCCATTTATGAACAAAATTTCACAAAAATATACAAATACCAAAGCGATCTTAGGTGCCACGTCTTCGTATATGTGTATTTGGTCTAATTTAATTTTCATATTGTCTCTTTTAGGATGTTTTGTAGATTATCTGTATTACAGTTTATTGATTGAGTTAGGTTTTGTCAGATTTTTTATGTTAGCGATACCTTTCCTCTGAGAATTTGTTAAAACATTTTAATATTTAGAGTCAAATGTTTTTTCAAAAATTGTTGAACTCTAAGAGAAAAATGACTTTAGCTCAGGTTATTTTCAGTATTTGGTATTCCTTTTTTAATTAACCAGTCTGGACAAACTCTTAGTAAAATCCATAGAAGATGTATTTTCGAGTATCGTAAATGTTTCTTTCTTAAATCAACCAAGTGACATTAATTGAAATACATAAATCTTCTAGAAAAAAATATTTTCTGCCATTATAATCCCAATCTAGTTACATCTAGTAGTAGGTACGATTTCCATCTTTAGAAAGTTTTATGTTTTCTTTTATAATTTTCAATATGAATTTTAGACTATATTTTGCATTGAAAATTCTAAATATCCGATCAGTATTTTTGAGGCAAGTTTGTAGCATCTTTGTACTCTATGTAGGATGGGGAAAATGTAAAGAGACACTAGGAGAAGACAAAATAGGATAGGAGACAATGGTAAGAGTATATAGAAACATTAGGAAATGAGGGAGGGGGGGGGGACTTTAAAGGGTAAGAGAGCTCTACCATGAGAAGAGTTTGCAGAGAAACTTAGGGGAAGGCAGTATGGTGTAATAGAAGTATGATGAGGAGAGTATAAAGTGACAAGGAAGGGGAGGAATGAGGAGGGGGAGACTGTATAGGATAAGGGAGGTGGCAAGAACAGAGTATAGAGAAACCAGGTGAGAGATAGACCTCATCGGAGAAAGAGGTATAGTATTATATAGAATACCAGCAACAGTGATAAAGTCCGTTTCTACCTGGGGGAAGATAATCAAAATCTCGGCAAGCAGAATCCATTGATATCTTGATTGCTCATGGAGTCCATACCTACGAGCCGTCTCTCTAGTCTATTTCCATTCTGAAGTCGGTGGATGTGTTGACTTTATTTTCAACCAAAATGTTAACGATTACAGTAAGTTTGTTCATATCCAGCCCTTATCCTTACAATATTTTACAAGTTTAAAGAATATAGAAAAATTGATTAGAACAGAGTGCGTGATTTGGACCATCTGGATATTATGGAAATTAATTAATAAATTGTATAAATATAGAAGCTGCTAAAGACGATCTATCAGGATTCTGCCTTACTTCTTCAGCAGCTTCTATATTTCGCTTCTTTATATCCTATGACAAACAGGAGAGAACACAATCGCCGCCCTTAATATGGAAGATTAGTTTTCAACGCTCCGTCAAAAGGTTGAAACTGAAAAAAAAAAAAGAAGACAGCTACGAAATTTAGACTGTAAATAAGTGTAATTTTAAACTAGAAAATCTAAACGGAAAAAAAATTCGGTTTTTATGCCGAATATTTTGGGGGTTTCTAGTGGTCTAGAAGGCCTTTTGAAAAATTATATCCCTCTGGACTTGCGCAATTGACAAAATCATTTTCACTTTAAAATTTTGAGCAAAAATGGTTTTAACGATTTTAACAAAACTAGCAAAAAACATTCTCCTTAATCTTTGCAGCGTTGGTAGCAATAATCGTATATTTTGTGGTTCATACTTCCTTTAAGAAAATCAAGCAATTCACTTTAGTACTTAGTTTAGGCTAAAAATATAGTTAGTTCAACATTTATATATAAATAAATAAATATATATATAAAGAATCAGTCCTAGAGATTTTATTTTTTACAATTATTGCTTCTCCATTTCCTAAAATCAAATTCATTGCTCTCATTACTCCTATATATGCCAAAACTGGGCAGCAAAACATGGGAACAAAAATTAACGAATGGTCTAAGGGGTTAAAGCTGTTGTTTTGGCCTAAACGTCTAGAGTGCGTAATACTGTTTACATTACTGTATATATATATTAAGCAATAAGGATTTTCTGGAGAATATCACTAAGTATATATCATTAAAAAAATTAACAGATTATATTTTTCTTGTACACCATGCTTGTTACATATTGTTATCAGTGTCGAACAAGGTACAGGTTAAACAAAGAAAAAACATAGCTTCTGTTCAAAAACTGAATATAAGGAGGGAAAAAAAAATTAATATGCTTAAAAGCGGTCAACCTAATTGTGAAATATATTTAAAAAATTTTCAAGGCAAGAGGGACTTGACTAAATGATTTTTTATGAGTTTAATTTTAAAGTTGAAGTATCCTATCCAATGATTTAAATAAAACAATTCCATATTTGTTTCCGGGTTTATAAAATAGCATTATACATATTATAAAAAGACATGAAATATATGACAATATTACTCAAATAATTTTCTATATTTTCTAAAAATACATGACATTTTTGGCAGAATATTTACAACAAAACATGATATAATTTAAAAAAAATGTATAATGTATATTTTAGATAAAATCTAAAAAAAATACATACTTGTGATAAATACAACTCATAGAATAGATAGATATATGTACAATCATTTGTTCACAGTAACCCTTGTATGTTTTACAATATGGAATATATATATATATATATATATGTTCTTGATTGTGATGAGTCATAAACTTGAAGTCCTGGTGGCACGACGTCCCCTCTAGCCTTCAGCCCTGAAGATGGCTTACGATGTAAGCCGAAATTTCGGCAGATAGTAAAAAATTTTTCATTTTTTTAAAATGGTATTTATTGGATCAATCTTGACCAAACCCTAACAAATGTCATAAATTTTATTTTTGTAGTATTAAATCCACGTAAATTATAACAACTTTTAGTGCAAGGGAACACAATAATAAATCTAACTGTCCCAGCCAGGACTCGAACCTAGATCTCCTTCTATCCGGGGAGGTGCATTTTTCATTTATGCTACCGAGACAAGTCTGATAAGTTATTATCACTAGTGCGGGGAATTTAATCACTAGGGACAGTTAGATTTTTTATTCTGTTCCCTTGCACTAAAAATTGCCTAACAAATGTCTTTTCTTTTGGCCAGGCACCACTTTAAATGATAGATAAAAACATTAAAACTTACTTATGTCTGGTTAGATAAATTTTATAAGATATTAAGTTATGTATATTGTACAGAATTTCATTCTTAAAGTAATTATCACTTTATCCACTTACAATAAGTGGTGGATTTGGTAACATTTTCAAAGGAAGTAGATAAACACTACTCCGAAATGGATGCAATAGATGAGGAGGGAGAGATGATTTGCCCCTTGAAGTGTTACAAATTAGGGCTGGGGCTGACTTATTGATAGGGTTTATCAGAGCAGGGGAGGAGGGGAGGTCGATATGGGCAGAGAGGCCCACAATTTTCTCTCTGTCTCCCCTCGTGTAGGCCTATCAGAGGCTGCGCTGGAGGGTGAACACAGATTCTCAAAGGGCAGACCTTACTTCATTGCAGCGAGAAAACTTGCTTTTATATTTATTATTTCGTCCCCCCATCCATCCTTCAATACTCTTTAACTCCCTTCAAACATGACCATCACAGACTAAGTAAAACATATACTAAATACCAGTATTTCATTGTTGGATGTTCTTTAAATTAAGAGCATACAAAATGTACGAAGGAATGTTTTGATTTAAACGAATTATAGATAAAGGGTTTATTAAGCATAGCTGATATTTTATTTGTTAATAACGCCCCTCTAACCCCAAGGTAAAGAAAAGAAAAAAAGGATAGCGATCAGACATTCTAACATTTTTATAAGTCTGAAGTTCTTCTCCCATAGTATATAATTATACAAAAGAAGGCTAGGCAGCAAAAGCAATACAAAAAATGTATCTCTTTTACATTTCATAGATGTCACACGCATTCCTAAAATTCGGCCCAGATATGAGTTTAAACTTTATGTTTTGCCCAATCCAAAAAAAAAAAAAAAAAAAAATAAAATAAAATAATTTTTCGATTCATTATTTCTGGAAGAAATAAGAGAAAGATCACAATAAAAGCTTATTTTTGAAAACTAATGACAGTAACTCGAAAGACAAACAATATCATTGTAAATAAAATAACTCTACTATGTATAAAATAATTTATAATTCTATAAAAATCATTTAATATATTAGTGATGAAAACATCCCTCTAGATACGGTGAGGTGTTCAGGGGGGATAGAACCACTATCGTTTAAGAGAGGAATTAGTGACGAATGCACTTACACGTACACTAGCATTACTAGCATCTGTCGCAAATGTAAGGATTTTGAAGTGCCTTTATAATTTGGAGATGCCTCTGAGATAAGTCTTTCTTCGGTGATGATTGGATCAAACATCTTTCTGTACTGAAGGAGTTGTATCTTAGTAAGTTTAACTAACTGTATCTTTTAACTAGCTGTATCTTTTTAATTTTATAGCCATTAAATGAGTAAAATAAAGGTCTTATGTTATTTATTTGAAATTAATTGCAGGTAAACAATATTTAATGTTTTGTAAACAATGAAAATGACCACTAGCTTGCTTTAGCTTTCTAGAGTACATATAATTCCGATACTTGTATCAATTTTAGTGATAACTTCTCCCATCAACATTTTTATATCTGGGATATTTTCTTGCAAAATTGCTTAAGAATTCCATTCGGATATATTTATTTCTCCTTCTCTTATACAATTGTAACTTTGACGATTTCAAAAGAAAAGTTGATAGCAAATATGAATTCTTTAGAAGAATTGTTTTTTGATTCTGTAGAATTAGTCTATTTTATAAAAGATTCCTTACAATTTCGAAAGAACCTACATATATTGTTTATATTTTATAGCGGCTATTGTTAATGGCTCCGGGACTCTAATCGTTAATTTTTTGTTTATAATTTTTCTGTATTATCTGTTTGGGTATTAAGGTTCCATTATTTTTGATTTTATAGGATAGGGATAGGATTTTTGATCTTTATCGCTTATAGAATTTGACGGTTAGGCTGAATAATTTTTCAGAAATCACTCAGAATTCGAATTTTCTCTTAAAAAGTTCTATTTTTATTACTTAAATTTTAAAATAAAAATACTTTGGTGTTTTTTTTTCTTCAAAACACACACACACACTAACGCTTTTCAGTGCTGAATAAAGTTTTATGGCAGGAATTTGGGACTACTTCAGGTTGATTAGAGCCCAAAATGATGAATTTTCATTCTTGAGGTGAAGTGTTCTTGCGTAGTGAGTACGATGAATATGCTTCATTAGCGTGAAATATAACATAATGAGCGTTTGTTTAATCCGTTAATGATTTAAAATAAGTTTGGCATAAAGCTTAAGATTCAAATGAACAGAACTCTCCTCCTGTCTGAAGATTTGAACAGTTTTGTATTTAAGCTGGTTACCTGTTTGTCACCATTTTTCTTTTGGATATCTTCAAGCTCTATCGTCCTTTTGAATCCTATCTAGGCCTATTGTTCGGGTATCACCAAAATAGGAGGGGATTGCTCTGGAATTATCCTGAAGCCCGGCGAAGCAGATCCATTTCGAAAAGTTGATTGCTATAGGGGGTAAGAACATCCCCTACAATTCGCTGTAGTTCGCAGCAATCGTCACTAATGGCTGGAGTTGTGGGTGACTTACGAATTTGGTTGGTACATGTGCGTTTTCTGAGTGCACACCGGAAGAATAGCGTCCATGAAGCGCTCGTGTTTTCAAATTCTTTTCATCCCAAATACTAGCTAACTTCCTCTTTATCCTAGCTCTATCAACTTTAACTGTTCAACAGTAGAGGTAATCACATTTATACATCTTTATTTTAATTATTTCTATCAATTTGCTTCAAGAAAATATGTATCTACTTCTTAAATCTGCGTTTAAAGTAACTTAACTTTTGTGACAAATTTTTTTTTAAGGCATGATGAGATGTAGGTCTGCTATGGCAACAGTAGATAGAATGAGTGGTGGACCTCACACCCTCTCTCTTTGGGAATAGTTAAAAATAGCTGGTAAGAGGATTGTGTGGCTGTTTCTGTGGTAACCCCGGAGAAGGTTATATCAAGGAGGAATGTATCGTTATAAAAGCTTGAAATTAGTTTGCCTGTAGTTGGCTTTGTGGAGTTGACTTTGCAGTATTATATGACTAACATTGCTGTTTCCATTGCTTTATTTCCAAATCTCATTTGTGCTTCTGTTCATCGGAAGAGTCCGATCGTGACCGGTGACAAGCTAGTGACCGTACAATCTTCTTCTATTTATAGCAAGGAAGCTACATTCAATAGTGCATTTATACTTAACTGTAGAAAGAGAACTAGGACCGGTTGGAGACTTAAAAAGAAAAACAACTAATAATAATCACAAAATGACACAATAATCATGTAGGATAAATATGACTTATGAATAATAACATATAGGATAAGCATGTGCTGGCTAAAATGAAGCGACTCTAACAGCATTTCAGTATAAGTTAAATGAAAATTTCGATCTTAAAATATGGGGAAGGTAATAACGGTTTATCAAGGCTGTTCACGAGGGATGTGAGAGAGAGGCACTCGACATGTATATGTACACATTTTTATTCTTTAATATACATTACAAATACAAATATTTCACATTATATATTCTATAACGTTATTATTTTTTTATAAGACTGGCAACAAAGATATTGTGATGATTATTATATTTTGGTTTCCTGTAAAATTCTTATGCCCGCACTTCATCAATTTTAGCAATGGAAAAGCCCAAAAACTGAATTTGAGACCCTATTTCAAAACCATTCAGAATAAAATTATAAAATAATTTTCTTTTCTTTACGTACTATTAAATAGTGGACAAAAATTTGAAAATTAAATTTACATACATTTATATGAATTTCACTCCGATCCTTGAAAAAAGTCACTTGAAAGCTTTTAAAACGATAGAGGTAGACTCAACCATCCACGGACTGAATTAATGTCTGAAATGTATTGTTTGTTTTTTTTAGAGAAAGAGCGACGAGTAAAACCGAAGGAAGTATAGTTCATAAATGATACATAATAGTAACATAAACTCAAGCAGTGTTGCCTCTACAATAATAACAAAAATACAAAACATATTTAATTTTATAAATATTATTTTTTTGTGGTTTATAATCCCACGTAAATTTTAACAATTTTTAGTGCAAGGGAACAGAATAAAAAATCTAACTATCTCAGTCATATTCAGTCATATTTGGTCTGAAATTTTATTATTTTCATCTGTTGGTTTCTTTTTCGGTTCTTCTTCTGGAAAATGTAGTGTCATACAACTTGAAGTCAGCGGAGTCTCATAGAATATAATTTCTCTTGAACGAAACTGTTCATATCCTACAAGCACTCCTCCAACAAGCGCCGCATTCACAACCTCATTGGAAAGATTGCAAAATACATTTAATTTATACAAGCCAATATTATAACGACAACACTTTCCAAGTAGTGTAAGTTACCCATTAATAACAAATCTACATTTTTAGCAGTCTAAGCAAACTTACTGTTACGAACGCCCCGTAGAGACTCTAAACCCGGCAGAGACAAGGCCCTGGACAAGTCCTTCCCGGCCTGGACATCCGCAGATATCAAAACCTTTCTATTCCTTTTAGGAAATAACTTGAGTTTGGACGGTTTGCCATCTTTCTTCCACTTTATACAGTTTACACTATATCATTTTCTTCCATCTTTCAGTAATGGAAAATAATTTTTTTTTTTACTGAAAGTTTTACTTTTGAAGAATAATGCCTCTTGAGAATCCTACTTGAAGTTTTATTTGTTAATGCTCGTTCAGCAGCACATAACTGACTAGTCAAATTGTTAGTAGTTCGTTCACACTTTGGCATCCGATGCCAACTTGATTTAAAATAAAAATATTCCCGAGGTAAAAGTTCTAATACTTTACAAAGGAAAAGGATTTCAAGTAATGGTTGTAATACATCGCCTTCTGTCATCTTTAAATTAAGATTCTTCCAAATATTTTTTAGTCTGGACAAATGGTTAGCCATGTTATCATGAAGGTCAAATTAATATGTGAAAAATTGCATGCACAGATTACAAGTTTTATCCATTGAGTGCCTTAATATAGTCTGTGCTGTACAAGCCAAACATTCCGAGCAGAAGTAGTCCTCATGACTTAGATCATATTTCTTCAGTCATGTTCCTTGTTACCATGAGCAATACTTTGGAATCGGATTTTGTGAATAATTCAGTCTATCATACTCACTTGTCTGGTGTTTTATCGGCAGACGTTCGTCAGGTTTCTTTAAATCACTTTTTATAACAGCTTCACCATTAGTTAATGAATTTTTCAGTTAATTTTCACAAACACTTGAGGCTATTCTGATTTTACAGAGAGAATACGCGCCTCCAAAAAATTCAATGTTATAAGTTTAGTTTAAGCTGAGCATTATTATGGATAATAAGTTTACTTTGAGGAGGCGGGAGGTTGAAAACCAGTCTGTACACGGAAGGGATGGAAAGCGATTGGGGGGTGGGTTCATTGTTGATTCCTGAGGGATGCGTGTGAAGAGTCATCATCATCAAGGGAGGAAGACAGGGAATTGCCGGCAAAACTCGCCTCTTAATTGCGCCCTCATTAGGGGAGTTATTTTTCCTGAGCGGCAATCTTGAGGTGGCATCGTCCTCAGCCTTCTCAGATATTAATTTCGACTTACTTAGCTATTTTTGAGAAATATGTCTGTACAAAAATGACGGTTAGATCCCATAGGACCTATGAAATAGAAAATAAGAAGGGAGGACATCTGATGAGTAAAGTTTTTTTAAAGAAGAAGTAAAAGGTAAGGTATGTAAGCATGAATAAAATACAATTATCACCCGTTATAAAATTCCTAAAGTAAGTAAATAAAATTATCTTAAAAAGTAAATAAATAAATACACATTTTAAATGTTGGCTTACTATTTATTGTGTGTCTAAGTTTCAGTAGAATAGATGATAACGTTAATATTTTTGAATCATGAAACCTTTCGAAAATCATTTGATCAATTGTGCTTTTTTTCTGAGTCTTACTTATGCAAATCATTAAACTTTTTTTTATTGTCTCTAATAATAATTTAAAAAAAAGGGGGAAAAAAAAAAGTTTCCAAATAACCGAAAGCTGCAGGTTTGGCTTCCTTGATAGTTTTTGGGAATATTTCTTAGACGCTATTTCCATTTTTCTGCACACCTTTGTATTCTTCTATCAGTCATGCTCACCTTGTTTAACCCTTAAATTTGAAAGTTAAAGTTTGCTAAACGTCAGTCTTGGATTTTTAAAAATCTTGCTGAACACTAAACTAACGTCTCATAACTCAACTTGTCAAATGTGGAGGCGCTCATATCAGTACGAGCTGCCCAAAATCCTGCAATATCCCAGCTACATGTGCGCTGTGCAAAAAAAAAAAAAAAAAAAAAAAAAAAAAAAAAAAAAAAAAATAATAAAAATAAAGAAAGAAATAAAATCACCCCGCCAACTACGAGGACTGTCAAGTGTACAAGGAGCTGAAACAGCGGACCCTGCCTTCTCGTCAACCGCAGACTGCAACTGAAGTCCGGAAAATAGTGTCTCCGCTCTCCAAAGTTGTCGAGCCAGGACTGTCCTACAGTTGTCGAATAACACACAAGATCTCCACTCCTTATTTCACTCCTTCTTCTAACAACTTAACTCCCTCATCACACCACCCATATCCCACCTGACCAAACTGTTCACCAAAATGACCCTACCAACTCCCACACCATGATTCCCCAATCCATTAATTCCTTTTCTGTCCTCCTATGGAATGCTAACGGCATTCGGACGCTCACTGACGAACTCAAACTAGCTAATCTCAATCCAAAATTTACAAACTACTCTTCAGAGTCCCAAAAGTCACTCCCAGATACGCTTAGAAAGCTCATAATAGCAAAACGCCACTCAATGGCGTTTTCTAAAAATATAGACACAACTCAGATCGCAAAGACTTTAATCGTCTTTTCAGCCTCGCAAAGAAAAAAATAGGTGCTTTACGAAATGAGGCTTTTAATGCACAGCTGTCTTCCCTCTCAGCTGGAGACAAGTCACTCTGGATTGCTACTCGCAGAGTTTTTAAGAGCCATGAAGCTTCTACCCCCTTGCGCCGAAGAGGTGGTTCCTGGGCCTCTTCTGATAAAGGAAAAGCCGAAATGTTTGCCCAGCACCTCAAAAAAACATTTACTCCTCATTCAGATCCCTTAGACCTGTCCAATGCCGTGGAGACTGAGGAGTTCCTGAATATACCATTACCTATGTCTTTACCACTCAAGACAGTAACACCTTCCGAGGTCAAGTATATAATCTCTCGTCTGCCTAAGCGCAAATCACCCGGATATGATTTAATCACTGGTCAAATTCTCCGTAATCTTCCCAAGAAGGCAATTATACTCCTTACCTACATCTATAATTGTAAATAACGTACTACACACTTCCCAATCCTCTGGAAATATTCCGACATAATATAATTTCCCAAACCTGGAAAACCACCAAATAATCCTTCATCCTACCGTCCCATGAGTCACCTTTCTTCACTTTCTAAGGTTTTCGAAAAAATTCTGTTAAAACGAATGAGGCCAACCATTAAACCCTACAATATCCCCCCAAATCATCAGTTTGGCTTCAGAAGTAAGCATTCTACTGTCCAGAAGATGTTTCGCGTCGTAGACTACATTTCCTCTTCCCTTGAGCGCAAAGAGTACTGCCCAGGAGCTTTTATGATTGTTTCCCAAGCATTTGATAGTGTCTGGCACAGTGGTCTCTTGTTTAAACTAAAATCCATACTTCCTAATAACACTTACCTTATCCTTAAGTCTTACTTATACAACCGTTTCTTTAGGGTTCGGCAAGGATTGAATTACTTCGATTTCTACAAAGTGGAAGCGGGAGTTTCTCAAGGTAATATGCTTGGACCTACCCTATTTATCCTGTATTTTTTACCTGTTTACCCTCTTAGCTATATTTGCGGACGACAAAGCTATCATATCCTCCCATCCCAATCCTAAAACTGCTTCTAAAAACCTTCTAGATCACCTCGAAAAAAATAATGAATAATGTGGCAAATGGAGAATAAAAATCAATGAAGCAAAATGCGTTCAAGTTAATTTCCAACTGCGGAAAAAAAATTCCCTGAAATTGTGAAATTTAAAAGTATTCCTTTACCACATTCAAATTTCGTTCGTTACCTGGGGTTCCATCTTGACTCACGACTTACAGTGGGCAAACACACTAAAATTAAAAGACAAGAACTCAATCGTCGATATGGACTACTGTACAGACTCATGAATAAGAACTCGAATTAAGATATAAAACCCTACTTTTAAGATTAGTATATATACTAATTAAGATATATATATANTATATATAAACTCTACTTCTCGGCCAGCTCTAGATATTAGAGCTATATATTTAGCACAATTAATCATATATTTAATACAATTCTTTTAATTATGAATAAAGCAATAAATTACAAAATTATTTTTTCCCCAAAATAACTTATACAAATTGACTTTTGTGATTGTGTAGAAAATATAAAGATTGTTAATAGATGATTTTTGTTGGGGTTCGGTCAAGGTAGATCTGAAACTCTCCATTTGAACATATAAAGATTTTGTTCACGTAGGCTTCCACAGTCATCAGATGTATGTAAAGTTTTTTCCGGGTTGGACCGTGTAAAGTTTTTGATGGTTGCCGAGCTTTCGCACATCCTGTGATGGCTTCTTCAGGGCTGAATAGAGAATGAGAGCTGTCTTCCAAATCCAGGGGTATTTATACCCGGCGCTGTCCGGTCCTTGGGCGAAGCCTGTCTTCCCATTGGTTGATCCTGTTTTCCTGCTCGCTGATTGGCTGGATCCTCTTATCGATTGGTTGGACC
>KZ807267.1:105664-138700 GCA_000696205.2 Oncopeltus fasciatus | reverse complement strand
ATATATATATATATATATGTATATATATATATATATATATATATATATATATTGCATTTCTGGAATTATTCATCCCCGAAGATGGCTTACATTGCAAGTCGAAACGTTGGTAAGATTAAATAATTGTTAATATTTTCATACAAGCTTTGTTTTCTAATTCATTTGTGACCAAGCTCAACTGTTGATATACTTAGCTTTCAGTTAGCATCACTTGATATTATTATAAATTTGAGTGTAAAGCAGTTTTCATTAATTTACTTATGATCATACCGTTTCCCTATTACTTAGAAGAAATGTACGCAATATATAATGCATATTTCATTAAACCAGAACAGAATTTATTGGCTGCGGGTTTTGTACGTGTTCCACTAGAAAAACTCAATTAAAATGTTTTCAAATCATTCAAATCAGGCCTAACGCATAAGGACCGAACAATTTTTATTTTCTGTCGGACTGTAATTTCTTAATTCCTTCTCTGATAAATCTACAATTTAACCATATTTCTCCATACATGATCTTTATATATAAGCCCTGAGTCAATTATTATATCCTGATCTCCGACACCGTCAGGCCTTTTTATGACTTTTTAAGTACCTTCATAGAGATATATATAGGGATCCATTTATTTTTTATTGAATATTTGTCTGTGTTAAAATTTTTTGAAATTTTCTTCTGTATTTAATTTTCTTCCATTTAACCAGAAATGCTAAAACTACTTTTCGTAGTTCGATTTGATTGTCATGCGATCTGATGTACAGGTAAAGCTTGAAGTCGTCAGATAAAAAAAATGACCATTTTGTCCATTTATTATCACAATATGATCATCCAGGTATAAAATAAGAAGTGATGACAAAAATCGTATCGGATGGGGAACCATTTCACATATTTCGCAGGCGCTCACTGAGATCACCACAAGAGCAATGAAGAACACAGACGCCAAATGTTCTCGGTTTCTTTCGGAGCAAGTTCTGTGAGATTGTATCAAGAACCTTTTACGCCCATTCCAACTGCACTTACTTAAAGATTCTCCTCAAGATCATTCGCGCTGGAGAGATCGGGGCGATCTCACTCCTAAACATGTGGCACGCTAGTAACGGTAAAAGAGGAGATTTGTACCCATATCGTAGGGCTGCGTCTAAAATATATACTATACTTATATGTATTAAACTTATCGCACAACCGCCTAACGAGAAAGGTGGCAGAGGAAATGTTTGGGAGACAGATTTTCTTTTGGGATGACTTGAAGTTGGAAGATCTTTTTAGTCGAGATACGGAAGAACAGGGTTACAGTTGACACTCTGCATCGTCTGCATCATGGAAGTCCTAAGTGCATCACCTGTTCTAAAAGTCCTAAGTTTGAAGCTACTTAATACAAATTAAGAACAGCCTGCCTGAATATCATATACACTCTAGCAGTATGATAACGGAGGGAAGGCCCCCTGTGCAACATTCCTCAGGCAAAAATAAATAATTGCAAATTTTTCATTGTTCTTTGAGTAACTCCCTGGTCCTCCTTCCTTCCTTATTTCTTACTTACATTATTCAGCTCCTGGGGGACGGACTTTCTTTTAGAGCTTCCCAAACGTTAGTCCATATGAATGAGGTTTATTACTTCTTTTTTAGGTGGACCACTAAGAGTATGGAAGGAGGGGGCTATCTACAGGTTGCCATTGTATAGTGCGAGATTTGAACCAGCACCGTAAAGGTAGCGAGACCCCATAAACTATTCTTTCATCCCTAAAAAATCATTCATTACTTAAGCACTCGGCAAAAGTGAAAAAAAAAAAAAATTTATTAAATTATCATTTATTTAATTTTTAAATATATTTATTAGTGTTTATAAGAGTTATTTAAAAAATTCTTCTGAATTTAATTTCTTATTTTGGAGATAGTTGACCGTTGAACTGTATGAGAAAGGATTGGTCGGGGATTCGGTCATGGAATTTGATAAATAAATACTAATTTGTAAACCAAGAGTTTACATTAAACATTATATTACATAGTCTTCTAAAAAGGGGTTTTTTTTTATTATTGCCGATATTTCGGCCTAAATTTCAAGCCTTTTTCAGGGGAATAGGGTCGATAGAGGGTGGAAGTCTCCTGATATATGGCAACTAAATCATGACTGATTTAGTCATTATTTTACGGCATAAGTGGTGATTATGAATTTAAAAAAATAGTTTCCTAAATTTGTAATACCTGACAATGTACCTGTTTGTTTAGAACTACGATCTGAACAAACATAACTTTCCGGTTACTATAGTTACTTCTTTGTTTTTAAAGCTGTTCTTATTTTCACCCCTGAGTTCTGCAGTTTGAGACTCTGTTGATATTTTCTCACTCATGAGTAATTTTTGTTTGGGAAGTAAATCCTGAATAAAAATTTCTTATTTATAAAATTTGGCCAAGTTTCACATTTATCGTAGCCCATCTTCAGGGAAGAACGGAGAGGCCAGTAGGAGAAGCTCTGTTGCCAATCTGCCTTTGACAAATAGGGTCATTGATCAGCTGTGTTCTCACCCTGACCTCTCACTGTTCCATCCGTCACCAAGTGCCTCGTCTTCTCATTACCCTGGGAAATTACGTGAAAATCATCTTTAAAATATAGCTTTAGCTCCCTCTTCACGTCTTTACATCAAGAGTGCATCTTTTATGCCAATGATGCATCTTTTTAGATATTTGTTACAGTTTGAGCAGCTTCTGTTCTGTATAAACTCCGAACATTCCTTTACATGAATCCTTTACATAAAGCTCGGGTCACCCCCTTTGCAGGTCATCAGTTTCAAGGGTAATTATAGATTTCGTAAAAGATTATGAATGTCTCTGTGTCAGAACAGATTTTAGCATGCTAGTTGTTATAAACCTAATTGTTTTTTAGAATGTGTTTATGTATATATATATACATATATACATTAACATATAGTTTCTACCGGATTATAATTTTGTTTCTTCTCGGTAATCATACAAAATTATTACTAATACACTCATCAAAGTGATGAATCCAATGGGTGAATTGCGAGGTGTTATCAGTCGTTATTTGTATTGAACTTGCAGGGTAATCATGACTGATGGATTGCTAACGAGCCTGAGGAAGACTGTACAAAACCCAATTAATCTCTTAGGGAAAGTAAATATCCCGTCGAGAGTTGAGTTGGTAATTAAAAGAATACACTAAGCGTTTTCAGAGAGTTTAAGCTGGAGAAGTTGGAGAACTCGGCTATTCATTATTTTCCGAGTTGAAAGTTGACTTTTTTTTTTCTATATCTCAAAAGCGGAATGAAGAGTTTCTTTTGCAGCGATATCAAAAGCCAAGCCGTCTTTAAACTTGGGTAGCGGATTTTTTTTTTTTTGTATGTATGATTTTGGATTGAAGGATAAAATAAAAATACAATTTGATTGATTTGTTTAACTTAATTTGTCTGACGGTGGATTTTATTTGCAATACTCACTGGGATGTTCAGTCAGTGTGACGTACTAAATACCCAACCGTAAATCGGGAGAGGCTTTGATCAACTGATTAAATAATTCGCGGAGAGGTAAGGTTACCACCTTAAATTAAGGAAAATATTCTTATATTGAAGTGCTATTTGCAAAGTTCTGGTCTTACTTCAAATATGAGCGGTAAGACTACACCACACAGCGCGGAATCTTTGAATTAAAACGAACGTTTTATTTTTAGTTAGTCTTATATCCTTAATAATTAAGAAGGAATAGTGACTTATTAAATTAGAATAGTGAGTTCGCGGATGAATTTTGTAAAAAATAAAGATTGTTTTTTAAATAATGACTTTAGTTGTGGTATTTAATCCCACTTAAATTTTATACAAGAAATAGAAGGAAGTAAGAATAAAAAATCATACTACCTCAGCAGCGACTCTACCTGGTTTCCTGCTTTCCTGACTGTTATGCTGACCACTGCACCACCGAGGCTGGCTGGATAATCTCTCCAACTTCCCGCACTTTACTCTGAGTCTAAACCCCCGAGTAAGACAAATATATAGTCTTATGCTCTAAGGAGCTAATAGCAGCATGAGACCTGGGTTCGAGTCCCGGCTGAGGTAGTTAAATTCTTTTATTCTAACTCCCTTACATTTCTTGTATAAAGATTGTTTGTTCGTCACCACTAGTTTCAGAAAATGTGACATGACTTCTGATTACTGTACGGGATCTTATAAGCAATAATCTAATTTTAAGAGTTTAAGATGTTTCTTTACTTTAGGCTGATGGAGTAAAATTTTTTTAATATTTAATTTTATACTGTATTTTCTTAAACATAACCGTCACCGGGATTCGAGTCATTGAAGAATACGAGTAATAACATGATAAGCAAAACTTATGAGAAAAATCAATGAAAAGAAAATGAAGCAAGAGGTAAATTATTAATCAATACAATAAATGCAAGGGAATAGAGAAATATATTCTTCTTGCCCAGAAGTTTAGACTCTCAGTAGAGTGCGGTGAATATAATCTGGCTAGCCTCGGTGGTGTAAATGATAACATGCCAGTCCGGCAAGAAGGAGATCCGGGTTCGAGTCCCGGATGTGCTAGTAAGAATTTTTAAATTCTACTCCCTTACATTTATAGTAAAAAATTAATGTGGGATTACAAAAATACCAGAACAAATACAATATTTATAAAAAGTATTAATTAATCTCTTACAAGTGTACATAAGTCAGCTTACAAAGCGTCGTGTACTCTCCCTTCGAAGATGCTACCCTGTCTCGCAAACATTCTCAGAGAGGTGCTTATCTACTGTCCTCTGTGTCTGTGCTCAAGTAACTGATCTGCGAACTTCCGATAGTCATCCCCTCACATACCTTGCGTAGTGTACTCTCCCTTCGAAGATGCTACCCTGTCTCGCAAACATTCTCAGAGAGGTGCTTATCTACTGTCCTCTGTGTCTGTGCTCAAGTAACTGATCTGCGAACTTGCGATAGTCATCCCCTCACATACCTTGCGTAGTGTACTCTCCCTTCGAAGATGCTACCCTGTCTCGCAAACATTCTCAGAGAGGTGCTTATCTACTGTCCTCTGTGTCTGTGCTCAAGTAACTGATCTGCGAACTTGCGATAGTCATCCCCTCACATACCTTGCGTAGTGTACTCTCCCTTCGAAGATGCTACCCTGTCTCGCAAACATTCTCAGAGAGGTGCTTATCTACTGTCCTCTGTGTCTGTGCTCAAGTAACTGATCTGCGAACTTGCGATAGTCATCCCCTCACATACCTTGCGTAGTGTACTCTCCCTTCGAAGATGCTACCCTGTCTCGCAAACATTCTCAGAGAGGTGCTTATCTACTGTCCTCTGTGTCTGTGCTCAAGTAACTGATCTGCGAACTTGCGATAGTCATCCCCTCACATACCTTGCGTAGTGTACTCTCCCTTCGAAGATGCTACCCTGTCTCGCAAACATTCTCAGAGAGGTGCTTATCTACTGTCCTCTGTGTCTGTGCTCAAGTAACTGATCTGCGAACTTGCGATAGTCATCCCCTCACATACCTTGCGTAGTGTACTCTCCCTTCGAAGATGCTACCCTGTCTCGCAAACATTCTCAGAGAGGTGCTTATCTACTGTCCTCTGTGTCTGTGCTCAAGTAACTGATCTGCGAACTTGCGATAGTCATCCCCTCACATACCTTGCGTAGTGTACTCTCCCTTCGAAGATGCTACCCTGTCTCGCAAACATTCTCAGAGAGGTGCTTATCTACTGTCCTCTGTGTCTGTGCTCAAGTAACTGATCTGCGAACTTGCGATAGTCATCCCCTCACATACCTTGCGTAGTGTACTCTCCCTTCGAAGATGCTACCCTGTCTCGCAAACATTCTCAGAGAGGTGCTTATCTACTGTCCTCTGTGTCTGTGCTCAAGTAACTGATCTGCGAACTTGCGATAGTCATCCCCTCACATACCTTGCGTAGTGTACTCTCCCTTCGAAGATGCTACCCTGTCTCGCAAACATTCTCAGAGAGGTGCTTATCTACTGTCCTCTGTGTCTGTGCTCAAGTAACTGATCTGCGAACTTGCGATAGTCATCCCCTCACATACCTTGCGTAGTGTACTCTCCCTTCGAAGATGCTACCCTGTCTCGCAAACATTCTCAGAGAGGTGCTTATCTACTGTCCTCTGTGTCTGTGCTCAAGTAACTGATCTGCGAACTTGCNTATATATATAAATTAATACTTAATTTAATATAAGTGGATATTATTTTTGGTTTTTCTTGTGAAAGAAATCAATCCAAAGTCGTGTCATGGCTTCTGCATGGATATATTTACACATTTAGAAGGAATTAGTGAGTATGATTTTCTGGTAAAATGAATAGTAAAAGTGAATAATAATCGTGTAAAAGGCAAAGAGCTGCTGATGAGGGAAATTTAGGATGTCGGAGGAAAGTAATCATATTGCCGAGTGTTTTCCGTTCCATGTTGTCGCCGGATATAATCACCGGCAATTATATGTAAATCAAGTTGGAACCCAACGAGATGGCAAAAACTAATCGTGCTGGCACGAAGGAAGCCAGCAAGAGAATCAATAGATGGGGGGCGGCAGATGGCAGGAGGGTGTCTACAGCCTTCAACAGGCAGTCCTCAGCCAGGATACAAGTACAGCTTGAGCTTCTAACAACATCTATTGCTTCCTGGTCAATCTACAGTAAAACAGTCCTTGATACAACGATCGAAAATTGACAACGATATTTACAATTGACCAATATATAATTCCTGATATAATTCACAAAACATAATGCATATCCTGCAAGGTTCGATCTTTTTCTCTTCTTTTCTTAACTCAAATATTCATAAAGCTTCTTACGATTGGCTTTTCGTAATGCTGAGAATTGATGTTGTCATAAAAGCATATACAAATTAACTATGTTAAACTATATACGTCTGCAACTTGCTTTATTATAGCTGCCAAACTTTAATTACATTTTATCATTATGTCCAGTAAATGTCTATTTCCCTAAACATCTTCTCAAAATGCACTTTGAAAAGCAATGCACTTTTACAAGTATTAATTCAATGCCTCACTCACAAGCTGTTGATGAAACCTACATAATCAGCAAAGAAAAAACTAATCTGAAATCTGAAATATAATAGTATATAATAGTAAATAACTAAATACCATAAATGTAGAGTTATTTTTATGAAATCTGCATTACATAAAAGAAAAATTAATGGTGTGTATAATAATTATTATGATAATAAAAGGTTTCACAAAGGAAATAAAATCTATTAATGCCTCATGGAAATTCTATCAAAATTTTTAATTATTGTAAAATTTTATAGATCATGCAACATGCAAGACACTCATGAAAATTTAAAAAATTTAATCCAAAGCTAGTCGGACAGTTCATATCTCGATGATGATAACAGTATTAACGAATAAGAAGAGTATAAAAATATAGGAGAAAGGATAATATATGTATATTATAAATAAAAAAACAAGGGGGGTTGGTTGTGAAAGAATATTTTCTTTAATTCTTTGAATCCTTGGTTATTTATGAGTGTAAACATAAGAAAAATCTTTTTGGAATTCTAATTGTAAACTCACTTTCAAAGGCAGACAGTCCAGAAGATCTATCTTTAACTAGAGTTCAGCTATGGACAGGAAGGAAGAAGATAAAACGCAAAAAGGCACAGGAGTTGTCCACCGCCTCTGGGAACAATTGTCAACAGTTACAGTGTGATAAGAGCTCTTTCAGAACATCTTCAAGACAAGAGGTGATAAATGCTTTATATATAGAATTGGACGCAAAAGGCAATGTCGACCTCATCTTATGACTAGTACACATTCTCCTATAATCGTACTGTCTCCTCTTATATTGACCGACTCTAGAGCGTATGAGTCACTTAGTAATATGCTAAACCTTTCTTGAACTCTGCCGATCTGATTAAGAGATAATAAATAATTTATGAAACCTCTATTGCGTTTTCTTATGGAAACTAGTTCATACAATGGTCGGGTCGCCAAGACTAGTCCTCTCCCAGCTGTTAAGGTCGACCTCGGAACGCTTCGTTAATTTTCAAACGGATAGGCAGAAACACATGAGGCGTGAGGGGGCAGTGACACAGATAAATGTCGGAGAACTAGGATTAGGATTAGGGTCAGGTTATAGGGCGATCGACATCATGGTTATTATGCCCTGACTGTTGGGTTAATTAAGTTTTTTCATATATGCCTGTTTCTCTTAAAGTGCAGATAAGTTTGCCTACATTGGATTCATGGTTTACCAGGGATGCCGATAGTTGTCTTGGGAGGTTTTTGCATGTAAATAGATTAGTGTAATATGGGCATTCCTCGATGAAATGTTGAACGCTCATTTGAGAGATACATTTAGGGCATATTGTCGGTTGATCTTTAGTGATTAGATGCATATGGGATGTCGGACAATTATTTTGACATTTGTCGGGGCTGACCATATATGTACTTCATTTCCACCCTCAAGGATTCACTAGTACCAAGTTGTAAATAGAATAGTGCACATGTGACACAGCGTCTATTCAATCTGCTTCATTTAATGCACCCGTTCAAGCATTTGAAACCGACCTTTGGAAAGTTGATTTCACAAGTAATTTAGAAGTTCGAGGAGAGCTTCTCTCCCCTTTTTCAAGTTGTTCTTTCTTTCTTTTTTTAAAAAAAAACCTCACAATTTTAATCGAAATGCCAATTAAAAAAAAAATTGTCCGTCGATTTTTTTTGTCTATATTGTAAGCAATCTTCAGCGCTATCGTAACTTAAAAATGATGCAGATTTCTCCATTCCTTCCACTGAAACTGTCCTGCATTGTAAGCCAAAACTGTAAAGTAAAGTGCACTCTACAGGCGAGGACACGACAAGTCTCCCGTTCTGTGGGCGCTATATTCCCCTGTGATGCGCTCATCCTCTCCGGTCACCCTTATATAAGTGATACCTGCCCCTAATACTCATATTAATAATGGCCGTTAGGGAGGAGGGTTCAGTCATGTTCCGCAAAACTACCCCTGAAGACCTCAAGTGCTGCTGTTACCTTCTGCTCTGTCTGTCCAAGATCTCATCTGCTCATCATAAGTGCTAATACTCCAAGCATTTCGCCCAATCTTTATTTAGGAGTTTCAAGAAGTTCTGATTCCATTCTTCTCCACCGATACTTGAGCACTTTTCAGCTTCCTAATTTTCTGGACCCAGGAGTAGTATTTATCTAGGACAGCATCGCTTCCTAGACTAATTTTTTTTTGTTACCAAATTCTTTACTTTTGGTTTTCTTTTATATAGCAAAGCCAGTCCTCTCTATTTTGACTTGTCAATCATTTCTGTTAGGCATCAATCTTCTCTTTACCTCGATAGATCCCTTCCCTCAAAGTTCAAAGATATGTAATAATTATTCCATAATTAAAAATTAACTCACACTAAAATAACTTGAATGGAAAATAACAGGTAGAAATAGCATCCAATGTGATAGGGTTGTTTTCGACATCTGACGCCATTAAAGAGAACAGAGTACACAGGGAAAACCGATTAAACTTTTAATTTTCAGAACTCATTTGGGAATGAAATGTCTAATTTAGTCTTCTAGGCGCAGTAATTTAGTTAGACTTTTCAACATAAATAAAAGTACTACACATTTAATAGCGGATCTATTTACATATAAATAACAATGAATGATATTGATTTAGATTAGGCTTTAATTATTTATCAAAACTAAAAATTCTGCCCATTGAGTAGAATGAAAGACTGCCTGATATCTACAACACAAATTAAAATACAAAATGTTGTAATGGACCCTTCTTGACTGTGCTCTTGGAAAGAATCTCACATTGAGTTATTTGAGTACTCTATTCCGTGCAATAAAGGTCGTAGATAGTAACTTGGAATTTAGTTTTCTCCAGCATGTCAGATGTAGAAAGGGAAGCTTTCCTTCTTTTTTCCTGGAGTTTCTAGGAAAACTGTTTTTTTTTCTTATTTATACTTCACGAAGGATTACAAATTTTACGCAAATTCTTGGTAATTTCTTTATTATTCTTGGATTTTTTTAATATTTATTTTTACGGATTGAATATTTCTTCAGAGTTACGTTTTTAAATTTTATTTCTCTTTCAGACTTCTATGCAAGTTCAAAATTAAGTTGACAGAAGAAAAACAGGAGCTGGGCAAGAGAGACATATTGCCAGAACAGATAAATCATTATTTCCAACATCTACTCCCGGAATTTCGTTCCGTTATTTTAACTTTCCTGTCTCTACAGAAAGAGATCACAGGGGATGCTCAATTTCTACTGAAATACTTTGTATTTGGAAATATACCAGCACTCATTTAAATTTTCGTGGATTTTCTTGCATTTTCACTAAAAACAAGTTCTAAAAAGTCGCGAAGAATCGTGCCACTAGTCACAAGTCCTATTCTGAAGACCCGTCTTCTCTTTGAACACTTTCTCAACATTTTTGAGCTGCTTCAGAAGAGTCAAATTGAACATTGAAAAAATAGTATTTTCTACACCAGCCAGCAACTTAACTCTGGTCATCCAAAACAACCTCCTGCCTTTCATCAGGAGTGAACTATTCTCAGGAAAATGCAAAGGTTTTTTTATATTGGTAATAACTTTCATCAAGCCATACAATAGTGCTGTAAGGCTGATGAATTCAGAGACTGTACATCCGGACACCTAATTCAATATGTTCTATCATCCTCAATGTTGCAATTACTTAAATGTAATTGTTTTGGGCCGGAATTTGTAATCCTAGAGTAAGACTATAGTAAGAGATAACAGGGACAGGTTAACGGTGAAGCAGTAGCTCTGAGCAAGAGGTTTACAGAGGACGGGTCGATGTCCCTTTGATCTTCCCGCCAGTTAGCCCGCCTTCCCTCCCAGCTCTCCTCAAATGAGGCGACAGGAAGAGAAAAAGTGGCAATTCGCTTCCTTCTCCTCCAGGCAAAGGATACACATCTAGTGGACTAGACATAGCTTACATTTTCTCTGTGAAATGCATGAAAACTTTGTGCACCTCTCAATGTACACACACATTCATATTTCTCAATCTGACTTTCATTTAAAGATGACAACTTTTCAATATGATAAAAAATGTTTACAATTATCATTTAATAATTATTTTGTACATTTTTCATTGATACTAATGCTGGTGCAGGAAAACAATTATAATTTTTAAATATTTTTATTTGTGGTTTTTTTTTATCCCACGTAAATTATAAATAATTCATGAGAGGGAACAGAACAAAAAAATTGAATTAAATTAATTAAAATTTAATATAATAAATGACGAGAGCCGACAAAATGCATGACAATGTCAGCTACTTCGAGTTTAAGACGAATTTCTCGTCTTTCTCGTAAGTTAGGCTCTCGCTAATGAAGAGGGAATAGAGTGAGATATCTAGCCTGTCCTTGTTGTGTAAAGGTCGGCACACTAGGCCCGGATAGCAAGAGGTCCAGGTTCGATTCCTGGCGAGGACAGATAGATTTTTTTATTCTGTTCCCTCTCATGAATTATTGAAAACAATTATAATTAATTAAACTTGTTCAATATTCTATTTGCCAGATTTTGCTAATTAACTATTTAAAGTACAATGATTGTCAGGTTTTTTGAATATCCTTGAAAATAAGTACAACTTTTTCTGAGAAGTAAATATATTTTTGACATTTTATTTTTTGTTTTAAGAATTACGTTACGTTAAACTTACCCATAACTTGTCAACTGGACATAACGATAGCTACCATGAATGTATTTATGAAATTAATCGAACCCAGAAAACTCACAGACATATCAATCTATCAAAGCTAAAAATCCTGAACCAAGGGGAAAGTTCGCCGATAGAAGACATGTACTTGTATACGATACTAATGATTATTAGGATATTGACACCTAGAGTATACCAAGATATGCGGAAAGAAAATGGTGAAATGAAATTTCTAAATGCTCTGAAAAGCATCTTGAGTACCAAGGATCAATAGTAAACCATCTTCTAAAACGAGTTTAAACTTGTATGGTATTTTTCCTACCCAGGAAATTGGTTATATTCAGATTGGTAGAAGACTTATTATTGGCTTCAAATTGAGAGTTTTGACCGTGGAGATAGCAGAAAATTTGTTATGATTCTGTTAAGGTTGTGAAATACGGAATGAAACCATCGATGATGAGTTGTTACCTCCAACTTTGACCGCACAACATTCTCTACTTCCAATACTAGCAATTCACAGAAAGGGCCCTAGAGAGTAAGAACTGTACATAAATAAATTTCTACACATTTGCTTTAAGGTTCAACGTTCTAGTTTACGAGGCACCTTCCTTACGCAGAACATAAAATCTTCAATAATATCATCACTCTCAGTTCGCTCCTTGAGATAACAAGAGAAAAGTCGTTAATTTTTTAACTATATAAGATGTTACTTTTTAAAAAGAAACAAATCATGCTGTTTGGTGACTTTTAAGGAAAGTAAAGTCTATAAAGCTATCATCATATTCAGATACCGCCAAATCTGAGATTACTGACAGAATGACGATGCACAGTAGATTACTACTACAGGTTGTAGTACCTGAAAATATTTAGGATTCTCTGTTAGTTTCTACACAGGAACAGGGGTCCACCAGGATGATAGATTAGTCAGTCTGGTGATTAATCTGGTTCTTGTGACAGCTGTAAGGAACTGGTATTGAAACTCAGAGAATCTCTTAAAAAGCTTCGTCAACTCCAGCCAAATGTATAGGACTTTTTTTAAATACAGATAAATTGAAGTAAATGGATGTAAAGCACAAACACGAAACCGGTAAAATTTTTAGGGCTCGGTTTTAGTGGTGTGAGCTTTTGACACGCTACTAACCACTCTAAATGACGTGGAGGACCTAAAAACAGACACATTCTGACTGTTAATCGGTGTCCGACACCTGATATCTTAGAAGGACTCAAGAGTTGGGCAGGTTTACAAAGGCTGGAGAATAGCGGTCTTGGATATGCCATACAGTCTTGGCCTACACATAACGTGGTCAATGAGATTTAGACTTCTGGGCCTGGGCCACGCTGCAAAGATAATTTATAGGTAGTCCCATCTTTCGGAGATTTTGAACAGGAATGGACAGAACGGCCGAAGGTGTTGCACTATTTATTCGGAAATGGAAAGCAGCAGCCTGAGAAAACTCTCGATGAACGCAGCCTAAGAAGATCAGACGGAGCAGGATATGAATTATCAAAATTGAAAACACTAAGAAAAATAAAATGAATTTTACTATTGATCGTTGAACATTGTAATGCCCCTTCATTTATCTCTCCTTAATTTAAAATAAATATATTTTGTCAAATATGCAAGCTGAAAATTAAGCTAAATAACAGTAGATGATTTTCGTTGGGGTTCAGTCAAAGTAGATCCAAAAAATGCAATTTTAAAAATGTGTATTTATTAAATTATCTGCCAAAGTTTTGGCTTACATTTTAAGCCATCTTCAGGACTATCATGAAGGCTGGAGGGGACGACGTGTCACCAGGATCCCATTTCATTAATATGGCTATAGCTATTAAGCTAAATAGCTACCTCCGACCATACCAGCTTATGCAGTTCTTTGTCTGTCAGCTAACTAAAGTGATTTTATTGAACATGATTTGAAAACGTAGTAGATCGCAAAATTAATTCTTATTTTTGCTGGGTTATACAAACTGAAACTTCTTATGTGAATTCGCTTTTTGATGGACAGAGAAAAATAGAGATAGCTAAATAGTAAGACAGATAGCTAGAGAGAGAGAGAGTGATCAGTGAAGCAGCACACTCATCTACATATATATTAGATGAGGACAGGAGTTCTGCCAACTCCAAGTGGGAGACTGCCTCCTCGAAGCCTGCAAATATCAGCTTTGTGATTTCAATTCCAGCTGTCTTACTGTAATCGAGCAAGTTTCATTCAGCTCTGATATGTATTATATAGCTGTATCAATCGCGCGGTCAGGAGTCAAAGCAGCGGTATGTATTGGTAGTGTTAGCCTCCCTTTCACCCACTTAGGGTCAATGAGAGAGGAGCTACCTACCTAGATTGTTATCCCATTCTAAACATCCATGGCTCAGGACAAGCTTTTATTGCTATAGTGATAAAGCTTCGTTTGTATTATCAGAAATTACGAGGGCTTAGAACTAAATAAAAAAAATTCATAAATATTACAACTTCCTTTTTGATTCTATGGCCTTGACAGAAACTATGGTGGTATGTTTGATTTAGAGTTATTTGATTATCGGTACACTTGGAAGAGGACTGATAGGGAATATGTTGATTCATATTTACGTATAATTATATTTGTATATTTTAGCTATATAAATTATAATATAAATGTATAACATACGTATTATTACACAACTAATCAGTGCATGTAAGTCACATTAAAAGTTAATTATAGAATAGGCTACGCAGTGAGTTATGGGATATAAGGTATAACTAAATATAAAAAGTAAAGATAACAAAACTATGCAGTAGAAACTAAAAAGAGTGGCAATTCCAAGTAAAAAGAATATTAAATATACAATGTTTAATAAAAATAAATGAATAAAAATTCAAACCCAATGCTTTTAGAAGTAGTTATATTCTATTTTCAAATGAAGATTTTTTTTTACCGTGGATATTAATATTAGATGTTTTTTATTGGGGTTCGGTCAAGGTAAATCTAAAAAGATACAAATTTTAAAAATTGTGTATTCTTTAAATTATCTGCCAACTTTTTGGCTTACATTGTAAGCCATCTTCAGGGCTACCATAAAGGCTAGAGGGGATGTCGTGTCACCAAGATCCCATTTTCACGACTGAGAGGCAAGATTTGAAACTTGTAGCAATCATGAAAATGGGATCTTGGTTGCTACAAGTTTGGGATCTTGGTTGGTACCCTCTCGCCTTCATGATGGCCCTGAAGATAGCTCACAATGTAAGCCGAAACGTTGGCAGACATTTTAAAAATACACATTTAAAAAAGAAAATTAGTATATTTTTGGACCTACCTTGACCGAACCCCAACAAAAAACATCTAATGTTATATTCCATTCATTTTTAACAATTCTCAAATGAAAACGGATATTAAATAAAATAAATCTCTCAAAAGGGCTTAGTAACCGCGATGTTAATCGCCCAAACAAAATATCAATCCAATCCAATCTTTCAAATTTAGGATAGGAATGATAGTAAAGTTTCTACCAAGTTATGCATTAAAAGTTATGCAAGTTATGCTTTGCTAAAAGTAGCAATGAAACAAAGACGATTGTGGCCTAATAAGAAATAAGGAGTAAATTTACTTGAATTTCAGATGTTCCTCGGATCGTCGGCCGTTTCTTTCGTTTCATGCAACAGCGTTCTGTTCCTCTTCCCACTGTCGATTCCACCAAAAGGAACGGATCTCGTCTGCACCGCTATCTTCACCGCTATATAGAAATCTCCAAATCCTGTAATTCCTTGAACCGCTGTAAATCATTAATTTCGATAATCGAAGTTTGACAACTAATGTCAGGAAAATTTCGGTAATGAAACCAACCATAGGAAAAAAAAAAGAGGTCACTGTAGTGTGAGGGAACCTTACAGTGTGGGGGCAGTAGCTAGAAGTGAGGAGAGGTCATTTTATTGTACATGAAGGGAAAATGAATAATAGCCCACAAGTGAAATTATTGAAGTGCATTGCCGCGCGGTCTAGCGGTATCATTAGCAAACTCACTTCAACGCGCTGATAAGGATAGATATCGCGCTTGTAGTAAATTCCTTCAACAGCGATTAAAATATTGAACATATGATTAAATTTCAGTATTGTAAGTTTAACTGTGAGTTCCCTCTTCGTCTTATAATACAATATGAAATTACTAATCGTAATAGTCTGCGTGTAAATCGATTTTCCAACTTTTCTTATTAATATATTCTAATCATATTTCGTCAATAAAAGAACAATAATTTGAGAAATAAAAAATATGGCGGTAATCCCTACTCAGCCACTGATCCTCATTGGAACATTCTCTTCTCAGGCGGGCCAATCATCACGGCGATAAAGTTTCATTTCGGGATGAGAGATTCAAACTAACGCTAAACAGAACAAGGAAGCTATATTTAACTAATACACTTTAGATAAATTGTCTTTCAAGAATTTGTAACGTATGTAACGTATTTAATAGTTAGGAGAAACATTTCAAAATAACTTTTTGGGTAGCTTAGTAACTTTTAAACTTTTAGAAACACATATATTGTCTTTTTTTAGAAATTCCAAAATAAACTGAAACTATATCTACTATACACAAAAGGCACATGCAGCAAATCGTAAAAGAAAGTGTTGGTGAAGAGCAAAATAGGCTAGAGGGAAGCCATGGCATTTAGTAGTCTGAAGAGGATGGCCCATGTGCCCAGCTGGTAATTAGTACATGTTTTATGCATGTGAGGGCGTTGGGAACGGCCCATATCCAGTCACAGGTAGCTATAGAACTGTGATTGTTACCACTCCTAGCTTCACACTTATGACTTTGTTCATTAATGGAATTGTTTCTTTTGCGATGTGAGATCAAAAGCTGCTTGAAATTGGCTGAAATGTGTTTAGAAAATGAATCTGTTATTGATAAAAATAAAGAGTTATGTATGCAAATTTCATTAAATTTAAAAATAAACTACAGAGGTTTTGAGAAATTGAATAAATCTCTCTCTCGCTCTGGAAGAGAAATTAGAGAGACATGCTTCCCCTATCTATGCTTCTTAACAATTCCATAAGACATATGAAATAGATCCTTATCTTCATACTGTAAGTAATTAATAATTGACTGTTATATAATAAGGGAATTCAGTTCCCGAAATGTATATCAAGTATAATCGAAATGAATAAAAATTCAAATAAATTAAATAAAAAGGTATGATATATATTGAAAGAAGCGGTGTATAATAAGGAAAAATATTTTTATATAATCCAGTAAAGTATTACTCAATCTTTATTCTAATAATTGTAGATATATATAAATATAATGCTGGAAGTAGAAAGATTCGAACATGAGAGTCAGGACCTTGGCTTACTATATGTATCCACATGGATCCACAAACGCCAATGCTCTTAGAATAGGGGCAACCGGCCCTTCCACCTTGACCCTAAGCATGAGAGAGAAGTACTACGTACAAAAGTGCTGATGCTTTAAAGCTGGTCAAAATATATATTACATTTTGACCAGCTTATAATAGCTTATATAATGAGTACCGATATTGATTTAAGGAGGAAGCCCTTTGTGGGTAAGTCTTGTCACAACTAAGACGACATTTCAACTGATAACCATACGAGAATGTAGAAAGAGAAGGGTTGAAAGTCATACTCTTTCGGAAGATTAAAGGAAAGGGATTAAGACCAGGAATTACAGAAGGCAACAACTTCCAAGGTAACTGCGAAGGTCTGAAGACTAGAGTTTGTTGATAAAAGGAGTTCTCCCTTTGTAGAATACAGGTATAGGCTGTTGAAATGTCAACTTAGTCCTAGTTATATAATTGATTGATTATAGGTAATGGACAAATTCAACAATTCAGTATTTAAATCTAATTCATTTTATTTTATAGTTAAAATTATCGCTGTATTTATGTGCAACGTTACAGTTCTTGTTCCTCTTTCTTACATATATGTATTTAAAAGAAACATTCAATTTCGCTTTCTTCTTACTTTATATTTTCATTCCTATGTATTATGGTTCTTGTATTTCAAACCAGATGATAGTTTATAACATTTAAAAAAAAGAAAAAAAAAGAAAAAGATAAGTGTTTGAGAGAGATATTTTGTGAATTATTAATTAATAAATAATTTATTGGTGAGATAGTAAATATATATTTAGCGAGATACAGATAGTATAGTATAGATAGTATAGATGTATGTTGATTACACTCTGGTTTAGCAGATGTGGTCTCAGATATACAATATAGATACAGATAGAGATATCTGTGTGGCAGAGAACTTTTCACCCTTTGTTTGCAGGCTCGCCTCAGGCAGTAAAGTCCCAGAATAATTGCAAACACAAAGCTCTCTCCGCTTTAAATTGAGACACTTTATCCCATTAATTCATTCCCTCTGCGCAATGTAAATACAATTTTGTATTATTAAATTCAATTCATTTTTATTTTTATTCTCACTTATTTTAACTTGTTAAATCGTTATTAGAAGCCATTATTGTCATTTGTGTGGTTCAGATAGAAATATTTCATCGATCGACTTTTTTATTGTTCATATCGAACAGTTTTTCTCCACTTATCTAGATTTATGTAATATCTTTTTCTACTTTATAAAGGCTTCAATATAAAAATTCAATAGAAAAAAATATGTAATGTTTTATTTAATAATAAACTATAGCAAATTAACTCCCTTTCTTCTTAAAATATAACAATTTTGTTTTAAACCAATATTTAATTTTTTTTTCAATGCATTAACTATACATAACTAATTATTCTTCATAATTAGGAAGAAAAAACTAGAAATTTGCAAACGATTTTCTTAAAAACTATTCTGTGATTAAAATTATTATTAGGTGAAGCTTAATTATTATTTTACTAATATTCACTTTGAGAGTGGTGTCATTAATGTAATTTTTTTATTATTATTCATTGTAATCAAATTACAAAATGTTTTTATTTATTTTTAACAGAATGTAANTAGATCCAAAAAAATTTAAATTTAAAAAAAGGTGACACATTTCAGTCATGGTAATGTGAACTAAGGTGACCCCAAGTGGTTGAAAGGGATGCTAAGCTAACGCTATATATATATATATATATAAATTTATTCTTTCTGAATACATACGAAACCAAGTTCACAAAATTTTTATAAAAATTACTATGATTTCTTAATTTTAAATATGACCATTCATAATTATTTTTATCGATAAGCTCTTTCATATACTTGTACTTTACTATGCTTTTGTGGTAGTAAACGTCAGTTACCGAATTCGTCAACTATAAACCTGATACCTTTTTACAACTGAATGAGGAAAAGATCAGTGTATACGGCGTGTGGAGCAATACATTATTATCTAAGAAAATAATAAAACTGTTCCACAATGGCAATTGAAAGTCATCTGGGAGCTGCCAGATCTAAACAGATTTCCCAAGCTTCATTAAAGATTTGTATAAATCGTGGATAAATGGTGTTTACAAACCAATGAAAAATGAGTGTAAAAAGTATGACCAACACTAGGCCCGGATAGCAAGAGATCCAGGTTCGATTCCTGGCGAGGACCGATAGATTTTTTTATTCTGTTCCCTCTCATGAATTGTTTATAATTTACGTGGGATAAAAAACCACAACCAAAATAAAATATTTAAAAATTAAAATTTAATAAAGTAAATGACGAGAGCCGACAAAATGTATGACAATGTCAGCTACTTCGAGTTTAAGACGAAGTTCTCGTCTTTCTCGTAAGTTAGGCTCTCGCTAGTGAAGAGGGAATTGAGTGAGATATCTAGCTGGTCCTTGTGGTGTAACGGTCAGCATACTAGGCCCGGATAGCAAGAGATCCAGGTTCGATTCCTGGCGAGGACCGATAGATTTTTTTATTCTGTTCCCTCTCATGAATTGTTTATGACCATTAGGCTTTGTAGCCCTGGAAGGGAGAGTTGGATAAGCGCTAACCGTCCAAGTTACACTCCTACAGTTCTCCCTTAATAAACATTTTTCTTTAAAATATTGTAGAATACAAGCGTTAAAATTAAATTTTACACTCATCATAATTTATAAAAATTTTCGTAATTCAAATAATTACGATTATAATTTTCAATTTTTCCTAAAGCAATTTTTTCCCACATCCAATTTCATCCCAAATTCAAAGTTTGTAATGAAAAGCCTTAATACTGAATTTGACTGCTTTATTGTAAATGACAGTAAAAGATGGCTTGCCGAGGATCTGCTAGATAAGTTATGTAAACCGGTAAAATTGGACGGCGGTTCACCTGTTAAAAACTTCTCCAAAAATTACATATATGGGCTATAGCCATCTAAACTTGACATAAAAGGAAGGATTAGGCGAGGATTCAGTCTTAGAATTTAAATATAAATAAAAACTAATTTTTGAACAAAAAAGTTGCCGACATTTTGGCATAAATTTCGAGCCTTCCTCAGGGGTGGAATGTCCATCTGTCCATCAAGGTACGAGTAGATCCAAAAAAAAAAAACAAATTAAAAAAAAAAGTATTTAAAAAAAGTCTGTATCTTTTTGGATTTACCTTGACCGAACCCCAACGAAAAATCATCTAATAATAATATCTACGGTCAAAAAACTCTTCATTTTTATGAATGTCAGTTACATTGATAAAAGGCAGATTTGTGGACAAGGCACAGATCTCTGTGAAATGTTAGAATGGTACTAAATTCAGAAATACTTTTAAAATAAATTTAGATTGTGTTAAATGTTTAAAGCATAAGCACTTAAACATTTAATACAATCTAAATTTATTTTAAATGCATTTTCGAATTTAGTAAGTACACATCAAACTATTTTATTCTCAAGAAAGAATAATTCTTCAAGCTAAACATGTATTCATTCAGCTTGAAAGCTGATTGTAAGTAATATAAGATAAATTATCAGACTGAATTATGTTGTAATAGTTTACAAAAGAATTTCAAAATATTATTACTTATTCCTTTTTTTAAAGAATTACCTATTTCCATATGTGCTGCCCTCATTATAAATCTTCTATGACAGCCAAAGGAAGGACCGTTCTGTAAGTTAAGAATTTATTATTATAATATCCTCAAACAAAAATGGTCTTATAGCCAGATTTTTTAAAATAAAATAAGATAATAATTTTGTGTTAACAGATTTAGTGGCTCTCCAATTGTTTAGACATTAACGATAGAAATCGATTGAATTTAACTGAATATCTGGAGTAAGGACGTTGCATTGTCCTGGCGAATTGCAAACTGTCAGTAGATGAGGCAATAACAATCAGTTATTAAATGCCAGCTTTCATTGGTGAGCCGTTTATGTGAGCGCCTTTGTAAGGGGAGCCTTGCCGACAGTTTATGGGGGTGAGTTGGCCGACCTCCCCTTCTTAATGAAATGATAAATAATAGTGGCCTTACAACCCCTATCTGCGAGAGAGCATCCCTCCAGCTACACTTCCCTGGTCAATCCCTTAAACCCTCCAATGCCATTAAGCAAATAAGGCATTTTTTGCCGGAAGTACTAAAAATTCCTATAAGAGTTGCAGGGTTGACTTTATTACGATCATTTAATACTTACATCAACAGTACCTTATTAGTAATAAAAAAAGTATTTTCTAAAACAAAGGTAGGTGAAACAAATGAGAAATGGTCACAAACCTCCACAGCTCACTTTATATTTATTTATTTTTATTTTGCTTAGAGTTATTATATATTTTTTTAAATTTCAAAGCTATTAAACTACATATATTTCCCATGTTTAAAAGGTTAAGAAGGTCAAATGTTATAGAAATGCATTTATTTATAGTTCATATCCTAAAAACACTTTTTGTCAATGATGTTGACATTGAAACCTTAAATGTTATCTATCCTCAACAGCTAGTAGTTGTCAGAGCAAACTTCAAATAACATTTGATGAGATAACATGCCATTAAACTTCTGGTTGTACTAAGACTTGCGTTCCATTATCACTATTTCCTATAACCCACAATTCGTGAATGTCAGGATCGACAGTAGTGCAGTCGCTTATAAATACATCCACATCTTTAAATCTCTTATTTCTGGAGCTCAGCCACGCTGTAAGCAACCCCACTTCTGATCTTCAAGTCATATTGGGCTTAATAAGATCCCATGGGCGAAACATAATCTTCCTAAAGCTGTAGTTCGCTGTAGTAGCGACGGAGATCTTTGGCCTAGACAAAAGAGAATGGGAGGGGAAGCAACTCAGAAAATCCGGTTTGGAGCTAACTGAAGGGTTATGTACTACGATTTTGTGCTGGCACTACTCTGAACTCATAACATCCTTTTCAAACTTACTTTAGACCAAAGAATATAAGTATCTTAAATATGCGTTGATACATGCTTAAATTTTGTTGAATGAACAGTTTCTAGATACTATGCTTTGTTCTCGCTTAATATACTAGTAAGTTGCTTGAAAATAAAGCTTATTCATTTCTTCAAGAGGAAGTCGTGGCGCTGATGTACTAGAATGAGGATTAAGTCGCTTTGGTATAAAAAGATGACCTTTTCAAAATTGATCGTTCTCTCTCCTGAGAGTAACACAAAGAAACACTAAAAGAGTAAATCCCAACAGAAACTTATATGGTCCTCCAGTTCTAGGAGAAACATCGAGAACAGACCATCTTGAAATAAAGTACAGATCGCGTATCCGATGTGTGTGCGCAGGCGCGCGCGCGCGCGCGTGTGTGTGTGTGTGTGTGTGTCTTCAAGAGGAAGATGTAGATCATTCACAAATACACACACATACACTTGGTTTGTTGGAATCAGTTTTTAAGGATTCTTCTTCAGTCAAATTACACATAATCCTGATTTTACTGCAATTTTAGGAAGAATATAAAAATTCGAAATAACTACAACCTAAATGTTTCTGTACAATTAGCATTGCGTGAGGATTAAAGGCTTTCCTATGAATGATTAAAACGTGGAGAGTAAGTGTGTTAGAAAACAGGAATATTTGTACTCTGGATTTGAAGGATTTTTCAAGCCAATAAAGTTATATTAATTTATGTAAAACCAATATCAGGAACAGGGAAAACTAAGCCTATTTCTTAATAGATAAAAAATATATTTTTTTTGAACATTATATGTCGTCTAATCTCAATCCTTACGTCTTCCGAATAATAAATATATAGAAAAATGTAAGTATTAAAGGAATCATATTGTGCTTCACGAGTCTTAAAAATTTCAACAGTTAGAACAAAATAAACAACAACAAAAAAATGTTTTAAGTCAAATTAGGGTTACATAAAACGTTTAACCAAAATATACATTGGTTTGAATAGTTATTTTTTGGTTAATTTTAATGAAAATAATCTAAGCAGATTCCCCCCAATATTCCATCAAAGATAAATTTTTAAAACGAGGAAATTTAATTTAAAAGCCAGAGAGAAGAGTAGGCGTAAAATATAAGTCGACTTAAGTTTGCTTTATTATAGGTCCTTGGTGGATGTGTTTACAGAACTAAGACAAGAAAAAGAAAATGTTTTGGGGGCTTTTTTTTTTTTTGTCGTTGTTCTTTCAGAGGAATGACAAAACAATCTGTCGATTTTTATAGCTTTTCCTTCCATATAATACCGCCCATCGCCAAATTAAATGTTTTCACAAAATATATTGAAAAAGCAAGTATTAGATGTCCTACTATTTATTTCAACGTTTAATCTTACTGGCATTGAGTGAAAGATCAAAATTTTGTTTCATAAAAGAGATGAAGTACGTACTTAAAATCATCTTATTAGTTTAGAACTGCCGTATATAAATTATAGTGAATGTAATGAAATCCTATGGATGGATGTAATAGAGACAAGTATGGGGTGGCATCCACCCCTCGACCAAGGGTGGGAGGCCGAAAGGGCTGGGATGAGGACGTTCTTCGCATACCAAGTTGGACAGCTCTATCGCCACTGGACCTCCACTGACTGCCCCTGAACTGCTGAAGAAGTTCGGATAGGTCCGTCCTAAGAACTGTACATAAGAGCAAGTGAGAACTACAAGAATTATAGTTCTGTGAAGACAAATAGAGAGAAGCACTTGATATTTCTAAATAAAATGTGCTCTGAATTACGAGAAATATTTTTTTTAAATTTACATTTCTCATATATACACACACACACGCACGCACACATACATACATGCACTTAGATGCAGTCTAAATTATTACCTCATATAATTTGAGGCATCAGATTTTTATATGTAAGCAGTCCACAAACTAGGATTCAGTAAATTTAATTAAAATCAATCGAAAAATGGTACTGAAAACGCGGGAAAAAACCAAATAAGTGCGGACACTCTGGCATTTTTGAATAAGTAGAGCTAAAAAGGATAGCAAGAAATTGAAAAGTCGACTTTTTAAATATGAAGAATAATCACTATTCAAATTATTATTGTTAATTAGTTAATTCGTAATCACAATTCAAATAAATTATTATTATATAGTTATATTACTGTAAATAGTAAATAGTAATAGTAAAATTATAAATTGTTACAAATAGCGAAAACTGGATTTAGGAGATTTACTAGATATTATGGTGTTGTACAACAATGGTGTACTGCCTTGATGTAATATTCTCCAGGTGAGAGGAGTGGAAGGTTTGGAAATGGAATTAGTGAGACGAAACAGACTTGGAAAGGAAGTGGTGAAAGGGGTCATCTGGAGAAGTCCAGGACTCCAAAAACTAGGATTCTAATGCCCAGTTATCGCGGTAAGAGTTGGAGATTTACATGTACAAATCCTTCTGCGCAACCCAATATGAGACATTAACAGAATAATTCGACACTGATAAATGTAGTTCCTTGAAGACTCGGCAAGTCAAGGAACTACAACACTCTAAACACAAATATGTCGACGGCGGGAGCCTTATTACTATTGTTTACAGAAGTTTCTTATTCCCCCCCCCCCATTACTAAAATCGCAAAGCCATACATTTATTCAAGTACTATAGATCAATAGCTAAATATTAGTACTAAATCTCAATGGGAATAGAAAAATATCATCCTCAGCGGAATTTAAAACTTAAGACGAAACAGGCGTTCGGGCCAATAGTTCATAGAAAAAACTTTTTTAAAAATTAATATGAGCCGTTTTCTTTTATTCGTCGACCTTTCAATTAACATTGTAAGCCATCTTTAGGGCTGTTAAAAGGAGTACGATGCCCTCAGAAGAAATAGAAATAGAAATAGAGATCATGTGCATACAAATCTATCACCAGACCAATCTATGGCGAGGACGAGAGGGGAATGGATGTAATGAACAAATCTTGGTAACCAAGTTAAAGAGGAAAAGTTAAGACGGTGGAGGATGGCAGAGAGTGAGACTCAAAGCGCAATGTCAATAAGACACTAATGGGAACCAAAGGTAAATTGATAAGTAATAAATATTTTTGTTTGGTTGTGGTTTTTTATCCCACGTAAATTTTAAACAATTAATGAGAGGGAACAGAATTAGGCTCTCGCTAATGTAGAGGGAATTGAATGAGATAACTAGCTAGTCCTTGTGGTGTAATGGATTTAGCATACCGGCCCGGATAGCAGGAGGTCCAGGTTCGATTCCTGGCGAGAACAGATAGTTTTTTATATTCTGTTCCCTCTCATTAATTGTTTGTAAATTGATAAGGTTAAGCAACCTAAAGGATAGGTAGAGGAAGTTTATATATTTATACCTTAACAATTTATTCAAAGTGTAGATAAAATTAAAATAAGTTAAAGAAATTTTCTATCACGGTTTTGTCGTTCTTAATAATTGTACAAAGTTTTAGATATTAGGGATTGATGTTCTAATGGTCAAAAAGGGCAGCAATAAAAGTCAAACATGTGTCCCTAGTGAAGCGCTCTTCAATTTTCTTGTTCTAATAACGTTTTTGTGCGTCTGCCAATTCTTCGGACAATAATATATTTTGAATGACAAATATATGATCTACGTCATTTGTTAGTAAAACAAATGGTTTTATAAACCTCATTGGTTCTATTACGAAGGGGAATGAGGATATTCAGGGGTGTGTAGAGATATGAGTATATTATTGGTAGAAAAAGCAAAATTAGGGTTCTGGACAGTTCATGTCTTGGAATGCTCCATGTGTATGTAATAATGCAAAAGCGAATTTCCAAATGAAATAATACAACAGTAATCCATGAACTATGAATGTCGTCAGTACCAATGTTCCTCGCAGCCTCCATAATTACTCATTTCTGCAGATCTCAGATGACGCAATAGTAAATATGCAAATTTCCTAATGAAATGAAGCAATCTTCAGGGTTGTTGAATTACAATGTTATAAGAAAAACATAAAGTAATGATTTACATTATTATTATATAGAATTTCCATAACTAAAAGTTATGTGATATTAAATGTTGCGGGGGAAAAATTAACAACTGTGTAATTGTACCTAAGGAAAAACTTGTAATAAAAGTGTAATAAGTTCCCAAGGAACTTAGCAATGAGCAACTTATTCAAACATTTTCAACATTCTGTAAAACTATCAGCCCTCCCCCTAAATAAACCTGTCTTACTTGCCTCCTCGCAATATTCCTAACTTTTTTAATAATAATAATAATAATAATGTAAATCATTTAATTTCTTTATATTTTTTTTTCTTCATGATATTGTATTTCAACAGCCCTGAAGATGGCATGCAATATAAGCCAAAATGTTCGCGGATAATTCTAAAATACACATTTTTTGGATCTACCTTGACGGAACATTAAAGGAAAAGTGAGAGAGAGATGGAGACACTTCAATCAGTCTTTAGTCCATAGATAATGCCTGGTTTTCTACAGCTAGTTCTATAACCAAACCCCCTAATAAATCCCCTATTCAAAAATCATATGGCTAACTGAATTTACTACCTGACCTCGTGCCACTAAACCATTACAGAAGTGAACCATCAGACATATAAGTGACTGTGATCAATAATTAGATAAAATTTACTAAAACGTGGCTGTAAAATCCACTGTAAAGTAGCCTGCTATAACAAGATCATTGACTGGGGTGCGCACCCCTTCGTCAAACACTAGATGTAATGGGCATGGACCACCCCTCGCCCTTTGATCAGGCCTCCATTTCAAACATCTTCGTCCTCCAGTTCCGCAGGCTTACAAGATATTACAACTGGAAAGGAAATCGCTCAATGCCGATACAGGAACTATGTCAACTAAGCAAATTTCTCCGGATTCTAATATTTATAATACAAGTATTATTTTCAGGATAATAATTTCAGCTATTAATGATTTGCTTATTTTTTATTTGACTGCAGATCATTATGCATTTTCTTTAGTTATATATAAATAGAAATTGTAAAGTAAAAAGTAATTAATGAATTACAAACTTTTTGTATTTATCTGCTAAATTAGAACGTTCTACTTGATTGCGAATTTGAGATAATATGTATATTAAAAAGTTAACATACATATTATATGTATATTTAAAAGTTGAAGATTTGTATATATATACATGCATTTGAATCCAAAATTCGGATAAATAGTTTCATTTGTTTACCAGCCTAAATCATTACTTCAGGGAACGACTTTCTTGTTATCACTATTCGAAATTAACCAACTTATCAATTAAATGTTAATTTAATAATTGAAAAAAATTCAAACCTAACAAGTTATTTGTTCAAATGGATAGTTTTTCTGACCGTGGATATTATTATTAGATGTTTTTTGTTAAGGTTCGGTCAAGGTAGATCCAAAAAATACAAATTAAAAAAATTGTGTTCTTTAAATTATCTGCCAACGTTTCCGCCTACATTGTAAGCCAACTTCAAGGCTACTATAAAGGCGAGAGAGGACGTCGTGTCGCTAAGATCACATTCATGTCATGAAAATGTGATCTTAGTGACACGACGTCCCCTCTCGCCTTCATGATAGCACTGAAGATGGCTTACAATGTAAGCCGAAAGTTGGCATATCATTTAAAGAACACACATTTTTTAAATTTGTAATTTTTTGGACCAACAAAACACATCTAATACTAACAAGTCATTCTAATATTATATAATAGGAATATAAATAATCTTGCCTAAGACTACGCCTTGTTAGCGAAATTACGAGTAGATTTTTTTTTTTTTTTAATACTTACTTTTACAATGTAATAATCCTAAAAAAATACATGTAATAAAACAATAATGACATGTTGACAAAAAATTATGCATTTATGGGTAACAGGTAAAAAACAGAAACATGGATTTTTCAATAAAATTAGCAGTATTTGAGCAACCAAAGTAGCGAGAAAATATAAGCACATAAAAACTTTATAGACGAGAGCTATAGAGCAGGTCATTTTTTACAAATGTAATAAACAGAGATTGAATTTTCAACTTAGCAGTAAGTATTCAAGGCTTACAAGAGTAAATCTGAAAGCAGCTTGTTGCCGAACTTTGGCGAACACAGTTGTATTGGAGGAGAGGTCCGAAGAAAACGCACTCGTGTTGGATTTGCTTGTGGGTTCGAGTCTCGAGCTTGCCGACACACAATGGAGTGTCTTCCTGAAGGGGTGCTCGCCCTTGCTTTCTTGAGCAGGCTTGATGTACGGCCTTGCACTCCCGGGAAAAATTCCTTACATCTAGTGGTATTTATTCCAGGGCAAATTTATTGCTGTAATCTGTTCCTGCCTTAACTTCCTCGGTTGGCAACTTCTTCAGTTCACTTTTACCCGGATTATGAGTAGCAAGACCCGTGAAATATTCTACCCCTACAGTAATATTTGAACTTCCTCCGCATAAACCGGCGAGGAACCTTCTAAAAGTGATGTTTCCTTTAAACGATGTTTATTGATTTATAAATTTAATTTAACAATACTAAGGTAATTTATATTTTGCATATTAAGTCATTCAAATAATAAAGTTGGAGAAAGTTTTCAACGCTAGTATTTGATAATTCATTTCAAAACTATTAATGGTCAAGTAAATTTTACTGATAATAAATGAAACAGAATTACCAAGGCAGTGCTTGATCAGCTAAGAGACAAAACAAATGAAGAGCAGCATTTTAAGATTAAGGTTGAGGGACGTGTTAATATGTCACCATAAACAAATAACAAATAAGACTTGACATATAATGTGTTGATAACTAAAAAATAACTAAAGAGCTCTATTTATATATTTAGCTATTTGCCGCATTATACTGTTCGAGAAATTGTAAAAAATGTCAATTGCTTTATTTCTCCGAGAAACATGAATCATTAAAAGATTTTGTAATATTTCTTCTGTCTAATTTTAAGACTATTTTTCACTTCTACCTGGAGCCTTATAAAGTGGAGACGAATGTATTGGAGGATACATCGAGTACAGAATGATACTAGTCAAATTTCCTTCTTTATTCCGGTCAAATGCAATCTGTTCAAAAATTGTCTTCTATTTTACTGGAGAAAAATAGCTCTATTGGTACCAGCGGAGAAAAACTACATGCTGTCGACTAAGGTCTGATTTTGTTCTAACCTCGCCTAATGCAACTATGTAGTTCAATACAAGTACTGTAAGTTTCTAAGCCTTATCATTGATTCTATAAAAAAAAAGGTGTATTAAAGACATTCTGTAAGCATAAATATAGAAATAAGATTTATATTGGTCCTTAATTTTTTTTGTATTTAATTAATTTATATCGGTTTTAATTTTCTTTAATCAATAAGTTTTTTATTATATATTGTGGATGTGAGCCAAGAACAAGCTGGCCTATCTTTACTTTTTATAGGACTAAATATTTTGATAAGAGTAGCTTGATACGACATCCAGGACACTACAAATGTAGAGGAGTCTGCCGAGTGAAAAGTCGAAGGAGGCCAAGACGGAAGCAGCAGAGATATAGTAATTGGAGATGGAGAATCATTACAAGGGCGATAGAGAGGGGTTGGCTGGTCGTATTTCAGCTCCCTTTTAAATTGGTCCGCTGGAAGGGTGAGCCGGCGCCCGCATCCTCTACACTCGCGTACACACACACCCCTAAAGCTCTGAATCGATATAGCTCTGAAAGGATGAGAGCAAAAATATCTACTGTCTTATCATGCGAGATTTCTCTAAGCTTCTCTTTTTATCTCCAATATGTCTCTAAAAGTCTGCGACTTTTCACTTTTCGCACATTCTATCCTGTATTATTCATTTCCACAAAACCTTTTATCCCTTCAGGAATATCCTCAGTTATACCTTCTTTCACAGTTTTATATTTCATTTTTCGCTTCATAATGTTGTCTATTAGAGCTATCAGTAAGGAGATTATTGGAATGAATTTAATTTAGTCAAGACGATACCAAGGAATACTACCCCGTGAACCCCTTTCTTCATAGATAAGGCAAAATAGTTCTATAAAGTTTTGGCAAAAAGAGCAATGAAAGAAAAATACAAGGCCAGACCATCCGACAAAAAGGCTGATAAACTGTTACTAAGGAAATCGCAGTAGTTTGACAAATACAGTAATCCTAGAATATGCATTCCTTTCTATAAGGAAAATAGGAATTACTATCATTTAATAGGTATAAAAAAACTGGCCAATAAGTTAGAATGCTTTGTACACCCCTAAAGACTGATAACTGTACAAAAGAAAAACTAATAATTAAAAAATAAGTATGAGGAATTACACTCAAAAAACTACATAGAAAAATAACTATGAGGAATCGTGAATGAAAATATTCGTTTAAGAAAGCTTGTAAAAAATACAATATATAGAATTATAAATAATAACAAATGATGAAGATTAATGTGTATTTATATAATTATACTACATTGTATAGTATTATAACATAGTAATGCAAAAATTCAGAAATGCTCTTACTACATATTCCTTCCATACTCACGGCATAGCCTGACTAAATTGGTCAGAGGTGTACAAAAGAGTGTCATTGGGAAGCACATATACTCTGAAAGTAGCCTGCCTCAAGCAAAATACAAAGCAGGCGCCATTTATAATAATCTTAGACAGATCAGATTATTAGGCGAGCAGAGAGGATGAGAAACAATTGCAAATAGAAGAAGAAAACCCATTAGCCTTGGGCGTGCACTTTTCTTTTACCACTTCTGCAATGCCCTATCCTGAAGGAACGGCGACGAGGGAAAGAGATTTAGCTGCAATTATATACGTACTAATTTCATCTTTATCAGCTATATATATTTTTTTTCGTTTTAGTTCAATATTTTCATGAATGCTTATTGATAACCTTAAACTGCAGTTTTAGAAGACTTATTAGTGAATACAATATACAATGAATTGTCTGAATGGAATAAAAACTGAGTTTAAAGATCTTTGGTGTTTATATACTCTCTCACTACTCATTATTCACTAGGTAATCGATAATATATAGGTGGGAGTGCAGCGCTCGCACAAAAAGAAAAATCAGAAGGAGTAAAATTTTAGGTGATCTCTCGGCCATCGTCGGTGAGGAGTGATGAGAGACAGTGCTGTGTTGCAGAAGGAACTCGAAAGAAGACTTGGATTGCCAGGTCTTAAAGTGTCAAAGAATGTGGATATAGGCGCATTCTCTATTCTTCAGTTACAAATCTGAAGCCGTATCGGAAAGTTGTTTATTTTATTTTATTTTTTAGTAAAACTTTTCATAAATGGAAAATTGTGTTGATAAATCAATAAAATGATACCATCTTTTCATTATATTTATTGAAGTATTTGTTGTTACCATTTTAATAATTCATGTTTCGAAAGTTTATTGTAATAAATTGTGTTTTACTGTTGCAGTTGATTGTTGTTTGCCTGATAAGGCGAATTACTACTATTTGACACTGTCTTTATGAGAAACAATGCACGAGTTGGGCAATTGGACAAATTTAATATAGTGATCTGAAAAGCACGCATAGAATAATAATAGAATAATATTGACAAAATAATTTCCTAAATTCATGTTTTTAATAAGTATTAAATGAAAGGAATGGTTTGTTGGGCAAGCCACTAACTGCGACTCAGATCTGAATCACTGGACACTGACACTGTCTCTCTTCACACCCCCCCCTTTGACTCGACTTAAAGTAAATGCCCAACTCGCCTGACCATGTCATACAGTTCTCTATCATTCTTCTCACCGGCACTGACTCATACCAAACTATGCTCAGACATACAAGTTTCCAAACTCTCTTTTGGCTGTTACTTTTATTCAAATTCAAGACGCAGCCGGCAGAGTGGGTAGTACCTATTTGTCTTCGTATATTTTTTGCTTAATTGGTTAGGTCAGTCTTAAAAATATATATTACTGCCTCAATATTAGGAATCTATTTACAACTTTGTTGAAACTTATTTATGCCTATCAATCTCTGGCTTAAAGAGTCTTGAGCTTTTTCTTGGGAATAAAAACCTGCCGTCAGGACATTTCTCGTTAGTTGTGTTTATTTTCCCTCCCTCTCGCGAGTACCTCTTTCTTCCCTTGGCCGAACAGAAATAATTGCATTAAGAAGCGAGTGTTGATCTTTCCTCAGATTTATTTATCTTTTATTCTTCATCTTTCTTAAACACAAATTTCCGCAAGCCATTAGTGAGCGTCATTATTACTAGCTGATTGCTTTAAGCTTCTCACCTATTGCTTCTACGAATGATAGCTTTTGTATTTACAAAAGCGTGAGGCGATTCGGTATTATTCTTGTGGCCCCACTCATCATTCATAAGTATGGAAAGGAATAGCACTGAGAAGCGGCAGTTTAAATTTCAAGGTTTTTAGGTAAGATTTAATCACAGAGGAAAACAGTAACCTACCAGTACCCACAAATAAAGATAATGCAAAGGGTATGTCCCAAACTAGATATCGTGTTCAAGAGAGCTAGATCAATGATGAAGGAAGTGGTCCGCGAACTCATCAAAAAGTGCTGACTTATATGTGTGTACTAATGTTTGGTGATAACTTCCATGTTTCTAGTGAATCTGATTAGCTGATTGAGTCAACTGTAAAGATGGCAGGGCTATTCTATTATTCGATATTTTAACGAAACCCAAAAATAATGAAGATAGCGAAAATAAACACTGAACTTGGATTAATTTAATGCATATTGCATAATTGAGAAGGGGAGTTGAATGCAATTCATAAATATGCAATTTGATTTATTTTACTTGCTGTTTCTAAGTAAAGGTTCGTTGTGTTTTTAAAATTATTCTGCTAAAATACAATTATTTTTGAAGCTGGATAATTCCCATTTCTGGTACAATGATGGCTCCTGTACCGTCAAATTAATTATTTAGAATTATGATAAATATCCTCCCTCAATGAACTTTAATGAACCAATATGAGCTGAGTTTCATTATTCTAAACTAAATATTACGCTGCTGCAGCGAAAAAAAAAAAAAAACTATTTTAAATTAGACTTGACAATTAACTCCTATTTGTTCGATTTTATTCATTAAAAAAATCTGATTTTTATACTTAACAGCGACATATCAAATTACATAAAGAAAAACTGAAAACTATCTGTACACAAACAGATATATATATATAGTAAATATGCA
>KZ807267.1:41561-70144 GCA_000696205.2 Oncopeltus fasciatus | reverse complement strand
ATTAGAAATTTATTTATTTCTTATCTTATTTTATAAAAAGAAAAAAAGGATTATCTGCAACCATCAGTGATATAAAAAATTAAAAACCACTACTGAAACATCTATGTTTCTCTAGAAATACAGTGTACTTGATTGAACTCAATGAGCAGGGGGAAAACACGTACTTAAGACAAGCAAAATTAGTTTAGGTTCGATAGAATCGGCGCATTTAGGATGTACTGAATAATGCGCACACTAAAGAAGTTCAAGTTATGAACAAAAGCTGGTAGTGTGGGAGAGGTTACAGCTGAGACTTGGTGGAGTTAGCTTTACGGAGTCAGCTCAGTTCTTACAAGACTACATAAAGTAGCTCACCGAGTATAGATTTTCTAGTTTCTTGTATATATAAAAATCAACTTAGTATTCCAATTTATTATAGTGTTTTGCCGAGCCAATGTGTATGAATGGAGCAAGTTCCCAGGACATTCGAAAAGAAGTTGTGAAGGGAGAATAACGGTGGAGCGACGAGTTTTCTGGAAATATGTGGTGGATTCAGAGACCATATATCACAAATCTTGTCTTGCAAATTTTTTGTTTGCACTATATTTCTTATTTAGACCAAAAATCATTAAGAATTTATTTTTTAACAATAAGGTAATTAATAATGCCTAGGATTGTTTTTAGTTTTATTGTTTTTTTACTTTTATATTGTCGAAATGTTTATTAAAATATTTATTATACTGTTTTATTGTGTTTGTCTATTTTGCGAATGTTTATGTATAATGTTCCCCTCTCGCCCTCTCCGAAACGTTGGTAGATAATTTAAAAATACACATTTTTTAAATTTGTATTTTTTCGGATCTACCTTGACCTAACGCCAACAAAAAAAAAAAAGAAATCTAATATTAATGTATGATATTTAATAAATCATAATATATCCCAAAAATGACTCCTAAATGTAGTGCTTTTATCTTTTATAGAGCATGCAGTTCTTTATATAAAATACTAAAAGATACACAGGAATGTGCTGTTCATATAAGGATTTCCCCCAAACTGTTATCCTGAAATGACAGAATTGAATATTTGAGAAAACTAAATACTTAATAAATATTTATTTGGTTGTGGTTTATTATCCCACGTAAATTTTAAACAATTAATGAGAGGGAATAGAATAACATTTTTTATTCTATTCCCTCTAATTAATTGATTATAATTTACGTGGGATGATAAACCAAAACCAAATAAATATTTATAAAATAATAGTTAATAGTATTAGGCAAGAGTCGACAAATAGCTTGACAACGTCAGCTCCTTCAAGTTTAAGATGATGTATTCGTCCTTCTCGTGGGTTAGGCTCTCGCTATTGTGGTGGGAATTTAATAAGTTATCTAGCTCGTCCCGGTGGTGCAATGGATAGCATACCGGCCCGGCAAGCAGGAGACCCAGGTTCGAGTCCTGGCTGGGACAGATAGATTTTTTATTCAATTCCCTCTCTTTAATTGTCTAAATACTTAATTACCATCTAAACGCAAATAAATTAAATGTTCTATGTTATCTCTGAAAAAGTTTATTAATATTCAAAAAGAGAGTTTGTTGACCGTAGATATTATTCTAAGATGATTTTAGTTGGGGTTCGGTCGAGGTAGATCCAAAAAACACAAATTAAAAAAATACATTTTTTTAATTTGTGTTTTTTGGATCTACCTCGACCGAACCCCAACTAAAATCATCTTGGAATNTTTTTTTTTTTTTTTTTTTTTTTTTTTTTTTTTTTTTTTTTTTTTTTTTTTTTTAGATGCAATTCAAAATAAGTTACTCGTCGATATATATGTATATATCAGTTACTTAATGGCTTAGTAAAAATAGAAAGAAGAAAGGTTGTACGTAGAAATTCTGATATTTGGCTTATATTTTTGAGATTAGTGGAGCTTTGATTTCCGGCAAAGAGGGGACTTGGAAAGCAGAAGCAGGAAGAGAGGGAGCCTCAATAACAGTGTTCCCGGCGAAGTGGGGGGGGGGGGGGCGAATCAATACACGTTCTTCAAAGAGAGCACATCTGTCTCGCACACGGAGGGTGGGTTTGTGGGGCCATCGGATATCCCGGGTCATGGACATCTTCAGCTGATGAATCCAGCCTCGATCCACCACCGCCCGAAAGGTAGCCCCTTCCCGGCTTTCAGCTCAGCCGATAATCTACCGATAATAATTCTCAATAGGAAATCTATAATCTAAGAGCACTGGAATGGTTGAGCTACCCCTTCACCGCCACTTGTTTGCTGATGGGGATAGGTGAAAGCAAGTTAGAATGCAGCACTAATGGATAAAGGCAAGAGTACAGACACTGTCCAGAGACTGGAGTGCAGTGCTGATGACAACTTTAGAATCCTATCCAAGCTCGTGCTTAATGGCTTCTCGGACGGCAGTACAATATCATAGAGACAAATGAAATACACCTGAGATGGTTTTAGTAACTGCGTGAAAAGAGTTCCTTCATGATCAAAATTCTGCGTATGAGAAAATCAGGAAGAAGAAATCATTTCGTAATGTGTTGTATTATGTTAATAAAACCAATGAGCAATGAGGTGAGGGAGTATGCAGAGTAATATTTAATATTCTAGATGTTACTCACGTTGGTGTAGGTCTACTACAGAACTATTAAATACGATACTATAATTATTTTACTGATGTGGAAAGGGGGTCTTTAATACTTGCTACAGTCAACAATAAAAAAGGTAATTAATGAAAAAGAAAAAGTCCAGGGGGAAACTCTTTCTAAGGATTGTTTATTCTCGACCCACGAATATAGAGGTCAGCACACCGTTCTGGCCGCCACATTACAATGAATTCAATGAAAAATTGGTACTTAATTAGGGATGGGTATTTCCAGGAGTACTTCAAGAAACCTTTGAATTACAATCAGAAGCACAGAAAGAAACAACTAACTGCGCTCAGTGAGCTCATGAAACTTAAACCGCCCTATCATTGATTCCCATTCAAGGGAACAAGTACAGTTTTATTAAAATACCTGTTGATGACACTGATTTTATTATTTAGCTAAATTAAACAGGGATTATATTGAGTTCTGAATGATAATATTTCTTATATTTTTCATCGAATGATTCTTTTTGACATATTTGGATATATATATATATATATANATCAACACAATATATATATATAAGGTAAAGAAGAGTCATGCCAATAAAATAAAAAGACAAAATGAGATCTTGATGAAATATTTTGAGAAAAGTGATTTAATTTTTACAAGCTCTAAATATATATTGTAGGCTTAGCTTTGTATTCGCACAAATCAGCATCAGGACAAAAAAAAATGAGTAGTGTTAAATATAATGTTTGCTGTGAGACGTAGTAAGAGAAGGGATGATTAGGTGTTGTGCTGAGGTTAAGTAAGAGTGGTTCAGGGAAGGGTGTTTACTGAATGGCCGGCAACCCCCCACGGCGGCACACCCTCTAATGCGATTGGTCCTGACAGCAGCCCTTAAACTGATTCCCACCCTCCCCCCCCCCCCCCTAACCCCTTACACTGAATACGTTCAACCTTCCACCCTAGCAAGCCTCCGAATCCACATGCACCAAGACTTTTCATGAGTCCTTCTTTTCCGCGGAAAATTCACTTCTTTTGTCTCCTTAACTAATATCAAATTGGCTTTAAAAAAATTATTTTACTCTTAATTAAGGTTATATATCAAGTCATTCTTTACCTATTCAAAGAAAACTAACCCATATAAGTTATTTAATAAGTTAATATTAAATACAACATTTATTTCAATATTTAGGCAGATATATATATTGTGTAAATGAGTGTGATCGTGCGTTTGTGTGCATTAATTGTGTAAATAATTAATCCCCATCTGTCCGGCATCTGTCGTCCCATTGCAACGAAATTGAGTTCCCGACGACCAGAATAGCTAGGAGTATTAGCTTATTAAAGCTAAATTTTATTTTCAGTAATTAATCATCGAATTTAGATCACAAGCGGATGTCAGCTTAAAAAAAAAAAAAATTTCTTCTTTTCCTGTAATTGATGCTCATTTCTTTACTTAGTAACATATAATGCCATCCCATGTATTATGCCATGTGCCCGAGAGGCATTTTATTCTGGTAGAGAAATTTTTAAAAATATTTAACTCCATTTAGAGTTCATAACTACTATCAGTACTATTGTTAAACTTTTTAATCAGCCATGTATAATTGATGCGTTACCCGAACTGTTAATAACTTAAAGTTAATAGTCGAATCTGGGTGATTCTAATGAGTAGGATAGCGGATTCAACTCAAGGTAAAACCACAATAGGCTTAGAGAATCATCCTGAAAAATGTCTCTACGAATATGGAGTTCCTGCTTGGAAATAATGTCTGAGCTTGGATTAACAATCTTTCAAGTTTCATAGCATATTTGATGAAATCCACAAACTGTGTGTTAATTTTTTGAACCTTAAAGCTTCGAGCAACCAGTCACGTGGTACCGAATCATATGCTTTCCATTAATTAATGTATTAATGTACTTAAATTTCTCTCCCTATGTATTGCATGTTCTTTAATTACTGAATGGATTATTTAGAGCTCCTTGCACCCGCAAGAACATTCCACACACCTTTTAAGGGTTGGAAATATTGTATGATAACAATCCACTATTTGGTATATAATATCAGCAATTTATTCCGGAGCTTATAACGGAACCATGTGATCAAATAAATAGAATTTAATATATTTTTTATTATTTATTACTATTAATTATTTATGTATTTTTTTTATCTGAAGACATTTCGGCTTACATTTTAAGCTATCTTCAGGGATATCAAGAAACGAGAAGAGACGTGTTGCCACCTGGATCAAATTTTCATGACTGAGCATTAGCCAGTCATGACATGATAGCCCTGAAGATGTAAGCCGAAACGTCGACAGATAGAAAAAATTTTTTTTTTTAAATTGTATTTTTTCAATTTACCTAGACTAAACCCCAACAAAAATTCTCTACTAATAATTTCTACGGTTAAAACTCTCCTTTGGAATCATGTGATTGGTTATAATTAGTTGGATTTGCTGGATTCCCTACCTTAAATCTGAGACAGGTTAAACATTCATCTAAAATGTGGGGAAACTAAGTAGGAGTCAGTATTATTCGGTTAACGTAGGATAAGAGCTTCACATGTACCGCGGTCTACTTTTTCCATCATAAGTTATACCACTTTCCGGACCTGGTGCATTCCAATTCTGAAATTCACTTTAAATATGAACTCGATGAATGTATCATGGAATTTCTTTTCAGGTATGGATTCATTGCACTGTCTAGCACGGGAATCCATTGCGCCTGTTGATTGTAATAGATTGGTTGAGACCAGTGCTCTTCCGCATATTCTTGTTAAGGTTCCATTAGGTCTCCATCTTCAGATACACCTTGCAATCTACTATAGATAGATAGCTTTTACGTCTCTCAGACATCTCATTTCAAACAGTCGATAGCAAGTTCATGCACACTCAATTCCATGTTGTACGCTCTGGCTTTCATATTCCACATCCATCTTAGTTTTCTCCGCCTCCTTCGCCCCGAGGGATCATTACCATTAATCTTTAGTGGTCACTTAGGAGGCAGATAAGAAGTATTAAATTAAAGCGGCAGGAGATGGCCTCCTACCTGGTGGCTCCTTAACAAAAATCCTTTAATCTTATTCTCTCGTAGTAAACTGATTTTTTCCCCTAAGCATAACTATTAAGCAGTTTTTATAGTTCTCAAAAAATATTATGGTTTGAGGTCCTCAGTCTTCAAAGAACACTGAAAATGTAGTTAACAACAGAACTTGGCTTTCAGAGTTTGAGGCGTAAGATACTACTAAAGCCTTATAATAGCCTTTGAGCAGACAAAAATAAATAGCAGACAAGAAAAAGTAATTCTAAGTGACAAAGAATGCGTATGATTTTTTTTCCCGCGCCTCGACTGCTGAAGTCGGTCGTATTAATCTTATTGACAGTATAATTATTTAATTAATTCATTTTTATTAACTGAATTGTTAATTAAAATTTTGAAATTCGTAACTTATTAAAAATAAATCTGTCTGTTTTCGTTACCTTAGGGTAAACAACTGGCAGACTGACATTTTACTGAAGTTAGAACTACTTCATTCTGATAATCAACACAATTTTCACCAAAACAAAAATTGTTGTCCCATTCTAGAAGCAGTGTTCTATTCGACTCCTAAATTTAACAGAGTGTGCATCATAAACCACAAGTGTATCTTAACATAATGGTAAGGGATGGTAGTAACCATGTCAACTGAAAACCTGTTGTTAACTATAACTGTGATTATACAGATAACAAATGTATCGAATTATATTGAAGTGTTATGGTTTACTAATCACATTTATAGGGTTGAAAGTTAATTCTAATGAAATAGAGCGGATATTAATTCTGGAGTATCCATGAGAGCCGTTTGATGAACTAGTGTATTACTCTGGTACACGAAGGAGTGAGGTTAGCTTTGAGGGCGCACTGCGAGCTCGGCTAATGATGAAGGAGCAAGAGATCTTTGTAATTACTCGGAGGGTTAGGGCAGTAACTAAGCCAATCTCGGCCCTTCGCTTCCCTGTTTACCTCCTTCTTCTTCTTCCGTGTGTTGAGGCTTCGGTAGAGAACCGCACAATTCTTCTGCAAATGCCTCTCACATGTAGTCCTTCTGTATTGTATATAGCTACCGATAGGTCACTTACAAATTCCTTCAAGAAATCCGTCTTACAAGTTTTTTTTTTTAAACTTAATTTAGTGATTACATTCTACACAGTTTGTGCAACTCCTAATGTGCTGATCAATAGTAATAATAACTATATATACTACATTAGTTAATATAAAGAATATACACAAAATTTAAAAAAAGAAAACGAACTGTATTACAAAATGTCAATTGTAAGTAAGAACGTTAAAGAGGGAGGGGTTTCAGATTAAAGCCTTAATTGACTCGAAGAGGATTGTTGCTTTGCAATTTGATAAGATTGATTCGGCTTCCCTAACTTATTCTGCCTTGAGATGTCTCCACCTATTCAAAGTACTTTCTTATAAATAAGCTTCGTATAATTAACTTTTTTTAAGCTGTATTATGAAATAATTGTTTTTATTTTGTTTTGTTTTTTTGGTCTTAATTATTTAATAATAATTTTATGGATTTAGCCCAGCCCCACTCTAATATTTAAGTTATTAATATTCTTACACAAATCGAATAACATGGTCGCCCTTCCCTTTCTGTTTGCCAGAAGATTCTTTTTAAAATTATTTAAGTACTGTAATTTAAGTATTAGAATTTAAGTGATTTGAAGAGATGGGATAATCAATACCTCTTAAATACAAAAAGTACTTGAAAAACCAACCTTTTTAATTTTTGAAATAATGATATTACCCTACCCTACCTTACTCCACAATCTACCAGCACCATTTCTAGATTATCGAATTCGTATTTATATTATTTTAATAAGCAAGTTATTCATTCCAGTTTTCTCGTTTACTTATTAATTCCAATTTAAATTCAGAATCCAAAATTCTACATTTTCCCTTATATTATTCATTTTAATGTATAAGTTATTGGTTTGTTGTTGAAATATGAGTTTATATTTACCGTTTCTTCTTCCGGATTGGACCGTGTCAAGTTGTTATTTCGCACATCATCTGATGGCTTCTTCAGGGCTGAAAAGAGACCGTCGAAGCCTACGTGAACATAAATATGAGCTGTTTTTATGTTTCAACCACTTACCTTATGTTATAATATTTTTTAATAAAGGGGTATAAAATATTTATTGTAATGATATCATATCAATAATTATTATGGGTATGTTATGGGTAAGTCAATTCTACAATATTTATCAATAAGAGTGCATTCAGTACAGAATCAAGTAGAATAGCTTGCTGGGATCCATAATAATGAGTCATTACACAATATAACAATAATAAGAGGAGACTTAATATTGAGTTCAGAGGTAAGCCTCTATTCTCTGATGCCTACCTGTTTCTTTTACTCTTAACTAGTAATAGCATTAGCATAGTTTTCATATTTATCAATAGCTTATTGATGTTTATCTTATAATGCCATAACTGCATAGTGAACATTAATCGGAAGTTTTGTAGCTATAAAAAATAAATCCTTCGCCAAGCCTTTGAAAAGGGATACCATATATGGTATTTTAATACAGGCTAAGCATTAATACATTGCAATTATTGATTTCAATATATATTGATTGAAAAAAAAAGTGTATACATGAATAAAAACTAGTCCAAGGTTTTAAAACCGCGAATAGAAGAAATCAGATGAGTACTGTTCTCATATATTCAAGTAGCTATCACTTTCTTACCATCCAGATAGGAATGGATGTGGATACAGATTAAATTAGAAAGATATGGAGAGATAGAATGTTCGTCAACCCTCAGGAAGAATGGATGAGAGGCAAGTGTGTTGAGACAAGGTGTTTGTAGACGGCCGGAGGTGGACAGATGTTCGAGGCGAGCACGTGTCTCTTCACCTGGCTACCAGCTGTGGGGGCACTGATCTCTCCACTCGGCTAGCCGTTCCTGTCTGCGTCTTTTGAAATCTTATATTTGTATTGTTTATATAGGCATACCGACCGATACTACCAAATCAGGCTTATAATGATGAATTCTTAACATATTTACTGAATAATTCAATTTTGTCTATAATATAATCCGTTATGCAAACACACAGACCCACAAAGACATACACATCTATATATATAATGCCCACACACACACACACACACACACACACACATATATATATATATANAGCAGGCGGAGAAAGCAGACATGGGAAAGGTACATTGGCATACACACACACACACACCCATATGTATATATATATATATAGAGAGAGAGAGAGAGAGTGAGAGAGAGACAATAAACTACCTCGTCATCACAATAATAGACAACCGATTGACCTGCGGAAACCAAAAGCAACCGACACTATCGCTGTACAGCCTCACACATCTCCAATCCCTAGAGTTCAGTCAAATGATGATTCGGCTACTGAAAACCATTCCTCAGACACCCAAGTTCTACAACGAAGAAAATTACGGGCTTTAATCGCAATAGCTCACAATAACGGGCACAAACTAACCACTATTGATAAACTACTTAGGGAATATAACTATAAAACACACGAGAAGACGATGTGACGAAGAGTCACGATAATAATCAATCTTCATGCGTAGAAAATAAGAATAAGGTTATCCAGGATAAAGGTAGGTCCATCTATTGTTAAACTACGTATTATGCTTGCATGTTCAAATTATTGTTTGGCGATATTTCACTGCAATAACTTTACGTGTTATACACAAAAGGAAATATCAAAGTATTTGGAATCTCTGGTTTTATCTTAGTTAAGTTTGAGTTACTAAAAAATATACTTTGCAGTCTAAGAGAAAATAGAGTCTCTTTATGACTAACACTTGGCTAAAAGCGTTTTCTTGTTTATGATTTTAAAATTTTCCTGACAATCATACTGTATTTTGATTAAATGTAGTATAATAATTTTGAAGTTATTTGGCAACTGCATGATTGCTCATTGTTTTTGAGCCCAAATTAATTTGCTCAGATGTTTTGCAAAGAAAATATTTCATTATTAAACTTATACTCATCAATTTTTCAAAATAAAACGGCACATTAATGAGTCTTCATCAGGGAAATATATTTTCTTGAAGTACTGCTGTTTTAAGTAGCATGGCGAAGGATATCACAGCTGAAGAGGCAAGCGTCGTACCCCGCGGCTAATATCGGAGAAGTGTTTGAGAAGAGAAGGGGAGAGGATGATGTCTGCTGCCTGGGGAATCCCAACAAAAAGTCTGGGCCACATATGCCTCGAGAGGTTACAAAAACTCCGACAGGCCTATAGATTTAGCAGACCTAAGTAGGCGACATAGCTCTCCCAACAGGGTCTTCTGACACTCTAAAGACATGCCATACGACAATCTCTGTCATTGCTATGGCGAGGAGAGAGCCTGAAACATCAAACCCTACTTGAAATTGTGTTCCTTTTCTTCAGGTTTGTGGCAATTCGGTCCAACTACCTTATAATATGAGATTATTATTATATAATCCCTCTTATATTATCCTTATATAAGAGGATTATTTTGAGAATAGTTTCTCGAATAGCAAACTTAATATGTGTAGATATTTTTCGAAATGTACTTTTATGCTTACACATAATATTATTTTGTAGAAAAATGGAAGCGAGATGAAAAGATAGATTCTGACTGAGCGATAATAGTCGAGACTCTAGATAGCACACATGAAATTTATTTTTTTAGAGAAATTTGTTTTACAGATTTCTCAAAGAGTAATGATTTAGTCTAAAAGATATAATTGAACCAAAAACGAGTGACGCTGATGTTTGCAAAATTGAAATCGAGAATGTCTTTACTGATTAGCTTATTAGATTTTAAAGGCTGTTGCCAAATGACTACTAGATCGTAGAAAAATAAGACCTTCATTAAAGGTTGAGTGCCTCAATGACTTTGGTTCAAGTTTAGGGACCTTATCATTTGTAAACCAAAAAAACATAAATGATATATTTATAAGTTTTTAAAATTAGTGTTAGCCAGCAAAATTGTAAATACTATAAACAAAAAAAAAAAGCTAATTTAGTATAAAGGAAAGAAACTTAATTTCTTGATTATAGAAAGAAACCAATTTTCTATGTTTATTTGTACAATTATTACAATAATTATAAACGCGCGCGCGTGTGTGTAGATAGATAGATTAATAGATTATATAATTTTTGGTGACCATCGCTATGATGTATGATTAAAAGGATCAGAGATTTAAAAAAAATTGAAAACATTTTTTCGAAAAATCTGCCATGAAAACAACCTCAATAGTTAAATTCCTCGGGAATTCACCAAGAAATAACCGAATAAAAAAAGGAAATAAATGATTTTTGGAATAATTGTTCAAATAAACATTAAAAGTTAGTTTATTATATTTATGTTTGTGGGCGTGTATGCGTGTATGTGTACGCTTTACCCGCCAGAGTTTTCAGTTTTTCCGAATGAAATTCAGCATGTAACTATCACATGCGAATCGCTAAGATATTGAGTAAAAGCGGGCCAAAAGGAGTTAGGGATTATTTGCGATATCAAGTGTTTGTAAGAAAACCGCAGGTTTGACTAATAAAAATGTTTAGAAGTTACAGGGCAAAATTAAACAAATAGAATTGGGGTTTACATGAACTGTAAATTTTTAATATTATGATATACAAGCCGTAATTAGTTGTATTCCTAATGGATTTTCACATATCGCTTTAAAAAAAAAGAAAAAAGTTTAGTTTTTTATTGAGCGAAAACGCACGAACAGTATTTCTTCGGGTTAATTAGAATTTAACTGAAAAGTCAAGTGCGAGTGCAAAAAGAAATGGAACTAAACACAGATTTGTACAATGATACGAAATATATTCTATATGTGTAAAGGATTACGTGAAACAGAAACTCCGAATTCAAATATTCATAAACTACACAACTAAGAAATTCGCCTAGTTCACACAACTATTTTTTGGCATCTTATTATTTTAAAGTTGCTTTAGTTGGTGAGTTATTATATTGCAAGTGTTGTAGTTCAGAAAATTAATTATTTTCAATTAAATAATGCATTTTTAAAAATATAATAACATATTTCAGGCTCGAGAGTTAACATAGGCTAGATGTTCGAAATATAGGCAGTTTTAATGAATAATAATTCATGTTAGGGGCTAAAAACTATTGTAGTCAATTCTACTAATTTTATTTTTTTAAATAAACGTACAGAGTTAAGGACTGTTAATTGCATAACTTAAGATGAATTACACAAAATTGTGTTACCTATTGAGGAAAATGGAACTTTACTTTTCGTAAAGAAAAAAGTAAGTTTTTTCGATACCTTCAAAAGAAGGGTCCTGTTAACACTTAAAGTTTGATATATAATGTATTTACTTATTAAAGTATATATAAATATGATAAGATGTAATATGAAGTAATAAATAAGTTGTTATTAGATGTTTTATTATTATAAGCTCTACACTTAATACCTTGACCGAACCCCAACAAAAAACATCTAATGATAATATCCACAGTAAAAAATAACTCTCCTTTTGAACATATAACACAACTTGGGAGTGTTCCAACAATGTCCAGCTCTACACATACTACCTTGACCGAACCCCAACAAGAAACATCTAATGATAATATCCACAGTAAAAAATAACTCTCCTTTTGAACATATAACACAACTTGGGAGTGTTCCAACAATGTCCAGCTCTACACATACTACCTTGACCGAACCCCAACAAGAAACATCTAATGATAATATCCACAGTAAAAAATAACTCTCCTTTTGAACATATAACACAACTTGGGAGTGTTCCAACAATGTCCAGCTCTACACATACTACCTTGACCGAACCCCAACAAGAAACATCTAATGATAATATCCACAGTAAAAAATAACTCTCCTTTTGAACATATAACACAACTTGGGAGTGTTCCAACAATGTCCAGCTCTACACATACTACCTTGACCGAACCCCAACAAGAAACATCTAATGATAATATCCACAGTAAAAAATAACTCTCCTTTTGAACATATAACACAACTTGGGAGTGTTCCAACAATGTCCAGCTCTACACATACTACCTTGACCGAACCCCAACAAGAAACATCTAATGATAATATCCACAGTGAAAAATAACTCTCCTTTTGAACATATAACACAACTTGGGAGTGTTCCAACAATGTCCAGCTCTACACATACTACCTTGACCGAACCCCAACAAAAAACATCTAATAATAATATCCACGGTCAGTAAACCTCCCCATTTGAATAAATAAGAAGGGGTCAGTGAACAATGGACATGCAGTTCGCTCTCCACTAACCCTACAGGGAGTAACGCAACGCCTGATAACCTCTCCATAAATACTGGGCAGGCATAGGCCATCGTAGGCGCCAGGGAGCCACATTGACAGTTAGTAATGTATAGACACCTGAAGTAGCATGTTCAATTCCCTCTACACAATGTCAGCTCCTTCGAGTACAAGACGAAGTTCTCGCCTTTCTTGTGGGTTAGGCTCTTGCTAGTGTAGAGGGAATTTAATGAGATATCTAGCTCGTCCTGGTGGTGTAATGGTAAGCACGCCGGCCCGGATAGCAGGAGATCCAGGTTCGATTCCTGGCTGGGACAGATAGTTTTTTATATTCTATTCCCTCTCATTAATTGATTAATGTGATTCATTTTTAGATTTACATAATTATAGTATGAAGTAGGCCTTTTAAGTTCAATACATAATCCATTCGACGAACAGACTTCTTTCCGCTGATGAAACACCATGCTTTTTCTTGTATTATAAGATTTTATCCGCTGTTCAATCCAATATAATAGTACATTTCTTTAAATTTGAGTTGAACCCTGTGTCCTCGAAATTTGCCAGTGCCTCTCCATAATACTAAGAGTAGGAATTTAGTTACTAGGACGAAAATCTAGTCTAGGAGAAAGAGTTGTGGTCGGAAGGCCTGAATAGGGGGGTGGGGTGAGAGAGAGAGAATGAGATAGAGAGGGAGAGAGAGAGAGAGAGAGAGAGAGTGAGAGAGAAAAGAGAGAGAGAGAGAAGGGAGAGGCCAATCGATCCTGCGAACCGATAGGAGGGCTGAAGAGGGCCACATCCTTCCCCCTAAGCAGCATGAGGAGATGTCCTGTCGCTCAAGTACTTCTGTACGACAAGGCTACTAGAAATCCTTGCAACTAAGTTAAGTTGGTTAGTCACTGACTTATAATTAATAAAATCCTCTCGATTATTAGAATATTGAATAGCAATTAAAAGTCTGATCAGTGCTTTTGGCGTTTTTGGGGTAATAGAGTGATTACCTCTTAATGCTTCTTCGCCATGGACTTAGTGGAAATTGATAAATAAATAAAAATAACAATAATCATTGTACTGAATGACAATCTACTCACGTCTTGCATTCGAACCATTATATCATTTTACAATAAGACATAAAGGTTAATACCATTCAAAATCGCATGCTTAATATATCATTAGGGCAAAGTTGATAAAAATAAAAGAAAATTTGTAACAATTGTGAAAAATTTGCGCTAAGACTTATATTTCAAATCTTAATAATGTATTGTATAATAAACATTAATTTTATTTGTGGTTTTTAATCCCACGTAAATTTAAATCAATTAATGCAAGGGAATAGAATAAAAATCAACCTGCCCCAGCCAGGGCTCGAACCTGGATCTCCTGCTATCCGGGCAAGCGCGTTATCCTATTATGCTACCGGGAGAGCCAGATAACTTATTAAATTCCCAGCACCGGGCAACGGTTAGCAGGAAATCCAGGTTCGGTTTATTCTACTCCCTTGCATTAATTGATTTGTATTCTATAATGTATAGCTTTTATTTAATATTTATTAGTTCTTTAATAATTGCCAATAAGGTTTTAAAATTATATCGAAATATAATTGAAAATTCAATTAGCAGAATTGCTGTTATAGAATACACGTGTCGATGGTTTCAGTACTAAAAACGCATAAAAAAATGAATATCTTATTGAAAGAATAGATGTGAAAGCTAAGTTCTTTCGGCTGTGATGCGCTTAAGTGTTGCAGATGAACTCCTGCCTTTCGAGATGGAGGTCCTCCGGCTTGTCACACTGTCGATAGACAGCGAACCCCTCCGATAAGAGGTCCTGATAAGAGGCGTTGGCCTCCCCAACTTTTACTTTCAGCAGCGAGCGTGGCAGGCACAGCTTAGCTCTTTGCTCTGCCACTTCTACCTCGTTCACTTTGTATGTCAACTGTTGTCCACCGATAACAATCGTTCTTCTGGAGGGAACGACCAGTACAATCCCCTTCCGACACTTCTGATATGCTATTTTCTCTTTTATTTCCCAGTGGTCATAAAGCAAACCCTTTTTTAATATGCGCCTATTTTGCTGGATTTAAAAATTTATTTGTTATAGAATTTTTGTAATGTAACAAAATTATGGTTGTGTAACTTTACATGACGTAACAAACTTCATGTTTAGCTAAAAATTACACCCTACAAAAATATAAAATTGATAGAGATTTCACGATGTGAAATACAAATTAGTGTATATAGAAATGTATGTTTACCAACTCATTCAAGGCTATAAGCCCGAAATTGGATATACTTAAATAGCTAATTTAACCCTTAATTTAACACCCTGTTAGGACTTGTTTATAATGTATGTAATTACACTACTGATTAAAGTAGCTTAGTTAGGACTAGTTTATAATGTATGTAATTACACTACTGATTAAAGGAGCTTAGTTAAAAAAAAACACGGCTTTTTCATTTTAATTTTTTTTCACAGCCATATAATGTATAAAATCCTTATATAATTATTAGATTAGGGAATAGCAAATAGGAGTATTTTTATTTTCATGGTTTCCAGCGATACTATTCACACCGTAACTATTTATGAAAGTTAAAAGGCTCTACAAACTCCCATAAAATTGAAGTTTATGGGAGTAATAATATATTTGTCTTTCACAGTATTGACGCATTTCAAGTAAAGTTCAGAGGATCACACCTACTAGTAGAAGGTAGATTTTTCTGAACAATTACAAAAGTCCGTTTTCTATGAGACATTAAAGTTACGTTTGTGACTATTTTTTTAAGAAATGGATTTACGGCCGATTTTGGATCTTCTTATATAAAATGTATTCAATATGACTTTTATTGTACTCGTACTTTTCGCATCTCCATTATTTGCACTTGGTATAGATGTTACTAAAATTAACATATTATCCTTGTTCTTTACTAACAGTTATAGTGGTCATAATTTTATATTTATTGTAATAAAATTTTGAACATGAAAGCGTAAATTTTTGTAAATGTTTTAGAAATTTTTCATAAAGTTTGAGCCCTTGTACGTGCGAGAGCAATCCGGAATTTTGATTGGAGTCTCAATCTGGGATGCCTTGCATAGTAAGCAAGCGAATTTCCCATCCCTGGCGGATAGGGGATCAGCTGATAGTCGAATGGAGCCTAGCCCCCCCCCNTTGATTCATATTTTTGAGTATGAATGATTTCTCATTTTCAGTCAATGAATAATTATATACCTAATTCTTTACTAATATATATTATTTTGTATTTCATAATATAATTTTAAAAAAAATGCGTAGGCCTGGGAACTAGTAAAGCACAGCAATCCTCGCAGCAGGTATATGTGTGCTTGTCACTGAAATATAATAATTGCTCAATAAGTGAGGCACAGGGTTAGTAAAGGTAGCCCCCCCGCCAGCATCTCATCAGAGCTGCCCACTCCAATAAGGGTGAGATAACTCCATCACAGATCAATAACAAGCCGATATCCTCTTCCTTCCGAAAGTCTACAGCCAGCCATACTTTCCATGATCTCACACAATGGCTATTAAAATATCAATTAATTGTGCTAAAATCTATGTAGAATCTATATTAGCTTTCACAAAATGTTATTTTTGTGGCATATCCTTCTGAAGCATACAGCATTTAAAAACTAAGCAAATTTTAAATTATAAACCTGATTAAATTAATGCTCAATTTTACCCTTAAGATAACATATCCTGAATGTATATATCACACAAATATATGAAGGGAAGAAAGATAAATAATAAACTTTTTTAGTATTTATTTGAATTTAAATTTAACAAAAGTGTACTTCCATGATCAGTAAAAATTTCTACGGGAGAATTTTCACTAGAGTATATTAGTATTCAGTTGGGAGAGAGTGCATTTCAATGAAGAAATGTGACTGAAGCCCTTGTAAATAAAAACAGTGTTTTACAAGTTTTTATGAGACGAATTTTCCCATCCATTTCGCTAGGAAAAGAGAACAAGAAGAATAGCTCTAACCAATGTCACAGTGATTGCATCCATCTCAAAAATATCACTTGGGACTTTCAATCAATGGAAATTAGTAAAATTTAAAATTAAAATAGTAAAAAGGTATGCTCCAGTGGGAGTTGAAATAGTCTGTCACACAGCAGCTGTGGCATATAAGCAGATTTCTTACGTTTCATTACTGGTGGATATAAATAAAAATAAATACGGAAATTTAATTCACTATCCTGAGAGAACAAGCGTAAAAGGTAAGACGACTGATTTTTAGTCACTATTCGTAAACTTGCTCAAAAAGTGCTTTTCATATAAAACATAAAATCATTAGAAAGTTCAATTTTACCCTTATTATAATCTTTAAACTTTTTCGTAACTCAAGTAACAACGAATATTACTGTTATAAATTTTGGTTTCGTCTAAACCTTTCCTTTCTCTCATTTGATTTCAACCAAAATAAAAACCTTATTTTCGGTTTGCAATGAACCCGATTTTGGTTGAAGTTACATTCCTAATAATTTTTTAAAATACAACATTGTTTTTATAATGACAGAATATAAATGAAATATTATACAGTAACATTTTTTTTTAATTTTGGTGTTTAATCCCACATTAATTTTAAACGATTAATGCAAGGGAATAGAATAAAAAATCTAAACTGTCTCAGCCAGAACTCGAACCTGGATCTCCAGCTGTTCTAAAGCATGAATCATAGTAGGGGATTAAGGTTCGAGTCCTGGCTGAGACAGTTTATAATTTTTATTCTATTCTCTTCCATTAATTGTTTATTATTTAGTTATTTTACATAAATTTATGTCATATATATTTTTTATTATTGTTTATAATAAAGAAGATATCAGGATTTTAAACTTTTGTCTCTATCTGAACCTCTATTCCTTCAACCGATTTCAGCCATCAACGACTCTTCCAACTGTTTGCAAAAAGAAGCATAAATCCGCTTAATTATGTTTAATTATTTTTAAAATCGTGGTGCTCATACAGAAATATTTATGTATACATAAATATATATATAGGCCTCCANTAATCTATGAGATATGTAGACACTAGAGTCTGCATATATATATATATATCTTCGTTATGTATGTTGTAAGCTCTAATATCAGGAAAATGTAAACTACAGTTCAGGATACATTTCACTTGTATTTGCAGATCATTTGCTTCAACTAGTTCACAAGTGATAAAATCAATGAAGATTAGATGGGAGGGTTTGAGACACATGATAGCTCATGATGAGTGCCTCACCTGAGCAGATCTATGTCGAGTTACATGTTCTGCGGCACAATGGCAGCTGACCGAGTCTAAACAAGGCCGCATAAATACTTGGAACAGTCCTACATTGAAAGGAGGCAATGGACTGGGAGGAACTGATTTATGGGGGTTGGAAGTATTTCCCTCGCCACCCCTTACAGCTGGTCCATCACAGTCCTAAGGGAGATTATCGCGCGTATAAATACATAAATCTCTACTCCTTACTGCATGGAAAAGGTAGAAGGATGTCAACTCCTTTACCATCAACAGACATTTCTTAAGGGAGAAATAAATATTTCTGACGCCGAAGAAAAACTAAGGTAATAACAGAATTTTATGAAAAAAGTCATTTTATACTAATGCATATAATGATAAATATGATAGGTAAATAATCTAAAAGTTTATTTCTACCACCAATGAATATAGAACTCTCATACCTTCTATTCTCCGTCTTCATTGGTTTTTGCAAACCATCTTCTGTTGGCGAGCACTTTCGGACATTGTCTATCTTCTGGCCGAATACATGCGTTCACTGTCACTGTCTGTATTCAATGTTGAATACTGTATGTATTCGGCCAGAAGATGGACATTGTCCGAAAGCGCTCGCCAACAGAAGATGGTTTGCAGAAACCAATGAAGACGGAGAATAGAAGGTATGAGAGATAAATATGATATATAAATATAATTTGTAAAATCCCGAGATGGTAAGTAGGGATAAAAGAGCGGTCCTGACACACGAAAATGGGGAAAATGGCGGAAACAATGATTTCCCTCCAAAACCTCTTACCTCTAAGCCTACCTCTTTGGATCAAGGTAGCAGCGCTCATGGTCAAACCATCATGTCTACCTCATCACTGTTGACGTCATACGACAGAGGTGTAAATTTCCTACCTTATACCTTGTGAAGTCATAGGAGCGTCCTACCTCGCAGGGGGTCCCAGAGATCTCAGCGAATTTCCTTCCTCATAGCTAGTGAGATCATAGGAGGTCCTACCCCACAGGGGACCCCTAAAGCTTTTAGCGAACTTCCCACCTCATCGCTTGTAACGTCATTGGAGCGACCTACCTCGCAGAGGGTTTCAGAGATCTCAGCGAACTTCCCACCTCATCGCTTGTGACGTCATATGAGAGGCCTACCTCGCAGGGGTCCCATAGAACTCAGCGAAGTTCCTACCTCATCACTGGCGACGTCATACGACAGAGGAGCAAATTTCCTACCTCGTCACTTGTGAGGTCATGGGAGCGAATTTTCCACAGGAGAGTAGATATTTTATTAATTTTTATAGCAACTAAAACATAACATTCCCAGGCCAATTTCTTAGTAACCTTGTGAGGGGCTAATCCCCCATGTTATTTGCTTATCTGATGACCTCTAGACTAGAATGTAAATTTGCTTTTTCGATTGATCTCAACATTAAGCATCTCTCTTAGTTTAAAGCCCCCTCACCTCGTCAAGGTAGAGATGCATCGAGGGGTAGGTGCCATTTCTGGCATCGTGGCGCGAACGAACCCATTCACACAAAGGTTTACGGGCGTTCATAGCCTTGCCAGTGACCTTAGTATAAGGCATTAGGGTTCACCCATTCCTCTATCACACATAGGTTTATAGGCGTTCATAGTGACCTCGCCAGTGACCTATTTTTCAGAGGCGTTATTGGCCTCGCTAATGACATTCATTCATGGTTTAGGGGCGTTCAGAGCCTCGCCAGTAACCTTAATAGAGGAATTTAGGTTCTCCCTTATACCTCAACACATACCTCTACAACATTCATTCTTACAAAATAAAATATCTTCTTAAAAATAATTTTTGTCTCATCTTATAAAACTTCGATTTGGAGGGGGGGAAATTTTCTCATTTTATAAATTTTTTGGGGGTTTTCTCAATTGAAATTTTTTTTGGTTTTTCTCATTTTTAATTAATAATTATTTTAAATATCAAATTATAGTATGCTACTATTTAAACATTCCACCAGAGCATTAGCTTTGTATAAAGAACATTTATCTTCTAGGTTTCCATTATGAAATAAGCACCATCTTCCAGAAAAGAAACAAATTAATTCACTTAATTTTGGGCATCCGAGGTCTTCCATATTAATAAGGTCTGATTGTAGATATTCGCGTAAAAATATAATTTTTGCGGCCCTTTTACATAAATTGTATGAAATATTTTCCCTAAATTACTTATTATGTTCGGTATTTCATTGTAGTCCTCATCCCCGTTCGTCCACCTTATCTTATGTACATTGTGACGAGAATGTCACAACATCTACAACTGAGAGCTCTTTTAAAAGAAAATTATTATTTGCATCAGTAAAACCATGCACTTCAATTACAGATATAGGTATATTTATGAAAATGTTTGATGAGTGAAGTTCATTTATACAATTTTTCTGAGAACATTTGTCAATGGATTTTATTCAGATAAGCTATCGTGAAATATCATACAGAAGGCTGTGGTATTTTCTGGAAAGGCCTTCGAAGCTTCAAACTCCAATCTTATATCAACAGGTCCAGTTTTTATAGACTCGTTTTGTTTTGAGCAGTCAATTACAAGAAGAGAATATTTTTCCTTGAAGTCATTGGAACTAATCAAACTCGTTGAGGAAAACAATTGATAGTATGATTTTTGGAAGTCAAACATCATTTGATATGGTAGGGAATAACAATTACTTTCATAATTAATGTGTAGATCATCATATGGGTAAATTTAGAATTTAAAAAAACTTGGATATTGCTTAAATTGCAGTGGTTAAATTGGCTTGATGACATTTTCACATTATTTAGCCTGTTGGTAGAAAAAGTTAGAAGAATATAACGAGTTTTTTCTAATTGCGTAGACGTTTTCACAGGCCATACTTGTCTCTGAGCAGCTGGTAGTAATGTATATTCATACAAGTCCCAACTTCTAAAGGAAAGAAATATTATTTTACCCGCTTTTAAATGTCTCAGCAATGACAAACGTCTATATTCATTCACAATAATATACGGTAATTTCCAACAAAGTTTACTTAGCTCAATTATCCCCATTCCTCATCATCTCCTTGTACTCTCATTAGACTATTTTCATCCCTTCTAGATCTAATTAAAATCAATTCTTTTTTTACAGTTATTATTACTTTTAAGTAATCCTCTGCAAATCCCAAGAGATGGAATAGTGGTATACATAAACTGAAGAATCCTGTAGGAGATACTATATTTAAATGATCATCCCAGGTCCAGCCCATCCACTCAAGATTTTAGCGAAACTAAACCCTTCATAGTAGTGGCATCTCCGGGGTTACGAACCCTATCTACTTCAACCCCACACAACTCGTATCTTATTTAATCGAATAAGAAACACAAGGCGTTATTTATTAATTTAATATTTGTAGGGGATGCAGTCCCGTCTTCTTTCAATAATCGACCTTCGAGGTACAAATAACTCTGACTCGGAAGAGTATAAATATCTTGATGTTGAACCGCAATTCTGATTTCATCTCCTGGCAATAATTTTGTAGTATAATATGGGAAGTGGGAAAGATATTCAACTCCTTCAATTATATATGTAATATATATANGATTCTTCACCAATTTGCCTAAATCAGTTCACCAAATGTAGTCCGTTCAAATATATATATACGCACACACACACACACACACACACACGCAGCAAAAAGCTGCATTAAAGCATCTTCATTCCAATTTATTAAAACATTTGTATTATTACAAATTCTTAATCTATTTACGGTAAGAATAATTGATTTTAGCAAATTTTGATAAGATCAACCCTTTTACTTTTTAAACATAATTTTAAATGTTTTTTAATAAACATCACAAGCGACACGATTTTAGCCTGACTCTTTAAAGGGATTCGTGCATTATTAATACACGTACTCTATTAATTTAGTCAATTATTATCGAACCTGTTATTTTAGAAGTGAGAAGTGTAGTAGGCTTATCGCTAGCCATCCTTGCAGGTACCGATAACACTGAACAGAGAAGACACAGGACGAGTCCTTGCAGAACACCTAGCAATAACGGAGGCAGTACAGGGTGCAAAGCCCTCAAGGTGAACCAGTCTGCAGTACCACCTTTGACATTCCACAACCTACCTCAACACCAGGGGCCTCCTGAAGCCACTTCAGCTCGCCGCCAATCCAACAGAAAATCCATTTCAATTTCCCTTCAGTGAAAGTTTTTTCGTTTATTTAAGCCAGTTGTTTTTTATAATTTCTCTTCAAGTAAAAAACATTTAAAATTGATTCATATTTTTGAGTATGAATGATTTCTCATTTTCAGTCAATGAATAATTATATACCTAATTCTTTACTAATATATATTATTTTGTATTTCATAATATAATTTTAAAAAAAATGCGTAGGCCTGGGAACTAGTAAAGCACAGCAATCCTCGCAGCAGGTATATGTGTGCTTGTCACTGAAATATAATAATTGCTCAATAAGTGAGGCACAGGGTTAGTAAAGGTAGAAGTGTGATTACTAGTTTGGTATTAACCTGGATAATAGCTCTTTCAGCTACTAAAGGTAGAAGTGGGTTCCATAGTTCAATGTCGACCAGTTTAGAAACTTGCTGAGTAAATGAAGATAGAAGTGGGATTCCCAGTTCAATGATGACCAGGATAATTGCTGTCTCTGCTGGTAAAGGAAGAAGTGGCTCCCCCAGTTAAATGTTGACGAGGAACATTGCTCTCTCTGCTAGTACAGATAGAAGAGGATTCCTTAGTTTTAGGAGATAAAATTGAACCACTCGGAGGCCGTAGAACTGTCGCCCCTGATCGACATATCTCCAATAAAAAGTTATAAAAGTCTAATGAGCGACAACAATATGTATGTATATAATTTCGGGTTATTAGTGTCATTTCTAATTTAAATACATTATCAGAGGTTTTTTAAACACATTAAAATAACTTCTGAACTACAAAAATAATAAATAAACAATGCTTACCGGTGGTCTTTGTTGGGGTCTGATACATTTTTCAAATGCGTTTTGACAATCAGTGAAGGAGGGAGTGTTAGATTCTTCGGGATCTCTTGGGAGAAAATTTCGGCCGAGAAAGTCTGCTTGATGGGAGATGTGACGTTATTCATGCTATTACTACAGTACTTTGACTTACAATTTTTTTTATTTAGGCAAGATGCTCTCAGTACTTCAAATTTGATTTTGGGTTTTTTATTCGATAATGTGGTGAAAGACGAAAGTGAGCTACTCTTTACAGCGTCCTGGCAAAGCCGCCTCTTCACAGAAAATGAAATTTATGAGAATTCCTTCAATGTAAAAACAAGAAAGAATTGTAACCAACACACAGTAGACAGGTAATTGTAAGGTTCACATGCCTCCTCAACAGAAAGACTTGGTATGGACGGCAGCAGTAGGTCCGAGATGGCGTCTGAATCCGTTTTGCTTTTAACAGAGCTGAGGTTTCCGCCCTCTCCCTCCCTCTCCCTCTCTCTTTGTTCAGTCGTTCTCCTCTCTTCACATTTTCTCTCTTTTCTTGTTCTCCTCCATTCCCCAGAGTATCTTAGGGCGGCCCCATAACAGCGGTACATTCAATTCAAAGAAGCAAAAAGTTTTGCCAATTGTTCTAATTGGATCTCATGCTCCACCCAGCCATCATCTAACCTGACTGATAGCAGACAGTACTCATGTTCTAAGGGTCTGCAATATGTTCTACCAAACATGACGAGGCAACAAGAAGGCTATTTTTGTGTAGCTATTGTAGACATTTAAAGACACTCAACCCCTAGGAAGCATGGCCATTCCTAGAAGTATGACTCTTATGATAAATAATAAAGATAACTGATAAGGAACTAGATATAAGCCATTCACCACGAGCGGAGGTCATTCCAGTGTTAGCCGAGAGTCGGTCTAGTCGTAGGGTTAGAAGGCTGTCTTAGCCTTAGTTAGTTTTAAGTTAGTTTAAGTTAATAATAGTTAGTCAGTTGAAAATTATAATATACTTTTGTTTTGAGAAATAAAGTTTTTTTTCAAATCTCCGAGAACAAGAGATTTAACTGACGATGCCATTAGTATAACATTTAAAATGCCAGCCTTTAGCTTGTGGGGTATCCTCTCAAATAAGACTCGAGCAAATTATTACAAAAGTCGTGTGTTATTAACACAATATTTTCAAATAAAATTATTATATTTTAAATAAAAACAAATAATATATAAACAAAGGGTATTAATCTTGTATATAGTAAAAAGAGAAAAAAAAAAAGCAGTCGCGCAAATGGTCATATATGCCCGGAAGAGAAGTAAATACTAAGGATGTATTTATTATTTACCCCCAGGACACTATAGAAGGCTGTGATCAGCAAACCATTCTGACCGACTGGTTTTTTTTCCCCACATTTAATGGAGAATGGTTCTTAATTGGAACTGGGAGTTACCTAAGTGCACTCCAAGAATCCTCTGGGTCATTACAAACAGAAGCGCAGAAAGAGAAAAATAAACTTACTGTGTACTGTGAGAATGAACCTGGGAACTTTGGCTCAGGAGTCCATTACCCTAACCAACAGACAACTCTGCTCACAATTTAATATATTACTAAAATAATATTTTATTTGACTTAGAAAACGTTTAATAAATTTTATAGTATTCTTTATGGGCTGAGTAGTTCTTTTCTGTCTCTACTAGTTTTGACAAAGATAGCTATGGCCTCTTTAATATTCCTATTTCATTTCTCAGTATTTGTAATCCTCCACTCAGTAATACAGTCGAAAATGATATGCTTTACCTCCTCCACATTACCAACATGACTAACCCTTTTTTTTTAAAGAAGTGGCACTTACCTGTTGCAGTTATGGGAACCTGTTGAATTGCCCTGTGGTCCGTTACTTACATCCAATTACTTCCATTTCGTTCCTACTGGACACACCTGGGGAAAATTCATGAATCATTTTCTCCATCTCAAATACATTCCTCCCCTCCTTCTCACAGACTGCAGACATAGAGCTCCCAGCACAGTGTCTTTCGTGAGGGCCGATGAGACTAACTTTTGCAGGTAGTTCTCTTTTAATCACTTCTTTGCAAGTCCTCGAGCTTTTTAGGGAGTTATCCTGCAAAGCTGTAGTATGTGAAGCCCTTTAAGTCCCTGTAGTTAACAGATGAGCCCGCTTCAGTGAATGTATAAAGATACCCTCATAATTTCTGGACAGTCTTACTCTTCTCTTTATCTCACTCACTGAAAAAAAATTGTATTCTCATCTCGTGAGACCATCCTAGACTTTGCCTAGGATTTGCATCATCCATGCATTTATTTGACTTTGGAATACTACATAGTTGATTAAATACTTATGCCAACCACGTAGGAGATAAAATTGAACCACTCGGGGGCCTAAGGACTTTAGTCCCTGATCGACATATCTCCAATAAAAAGTTATAAAAGTTTAATGAACGACAACGATATGCATGTTTTTAATTTCGGGATATTAGTGTCACTTTTAACTTAAATACACTATCAGAGTTCTTCTAAGCACATTAAATAATATTCTGAACTACAAAATACAAATAAAATAAATACTTTTTTCTTTATTTATTTATTTTATTTGGTTGTGGTTTTTTATCCCACGTAAAGTTTAAACAATTAATGAGAGGGAATAGAATAAAAAATCTATCTGTCCCAGCCAGGAATCGAACCTAGATCTCCTGCTATCAGGGCCGGTGCACTTGCCAATTGTGCTACCAGGACGCGCCAGGTATAAAGAAATAATAATAGAAAAAATTAAATAAAGTAAATGACGAGTGTCGACAAATTGCTTGACAATGTCAGCTCCTTCGAGTGTAAGACGAAGTTCTTGTCTTTCTAGTGGGTTAGGCTCTCGCCAATGTAGAGGGAATTGAATGAGATACCTGGCGCGTCCTGGTAGCACAATTGGCTAGTGCACCGGCCCGAATAGCAGGAGATCCAGGTTCGATTCCTGGCTGGGACAGTTAGATTTTTTATTCTATTCCCTCTCATTAATTGTTTACAAAATAAATAAATATATGGGATTCACATTGCTAAACGACTCGTTAAAAAAGTAATTTAATAACCAATAATAAACATTTTACATCCGTTTCTGAAAAGCATTAGAGTATGCTGGGGTAGTTTTGCATGTATTAAGCACCCTAGCACGTATTGTACTTAAACGAAAAATATCTAAACAGAAGGAAACTTTAAGATTTTTCAGAATGTAAAAAAAAGTTAGCTAAAAAAAACTAATTATTATCAGCATTATCAGCACGTATCTTATTGAGAAATATCTGTGCCTCAGCTGCTTCATCTGAACGGGTTCAGAATTTGTCACCTCAACATCATTCCCCTGGCTACAATCGCGACGCCATTATTACTCTTCAGGGATTAAATAGAATATCTTCTGTCTCAAAGGTAAATAAATAATTAAAGTATTATAAGGGGCATAATTGAGGTACGGTCAGTATTTTTATAAATTTGTATATTTTAAAGTATTTCAAATTTAATTAAAACTGATGCCGACATTTCGGCTTACATTACTGGCCATTTTTAGGGGAGGTAAGATAATAAAAAAGACATTTTAAGTGATAGGAGCTGTAAGTTATTGTGTAAGGTACGTCTACCCTACTCAATCCTTACACTCGAACTTGCAAAACAATTCAGTTAACAAATAAACGACGAAGAGAAAATCTCTTTGAATTATAACTACTATTATTAGGAGGCACTGCCATAAATTTCTGTATCTTGGGGAAGAACTTATCAGGTATAGTTGTTTTACTCAGATACGTCTTCTTTCACAAGCATTTATCTCAAAAATAATTCTATTTCGTAAACACTAATAACAAGGAAAATATGGTTTCGGGAAGTCAAAGTACATTTGCGCCGATCCTATACAGTTTTCGGCTAATGAGCCATTACTATAAGTCTACTAATAGCATAACCGATACACAAGTAACAACTAAATCATCTTTAAATATGTATTATAAATAAATAATACATATAAAACCAGCTATATATGTGGTTCTGACTATTGGCTAGAACAAGTGGGTGCTTGAGTACGTACTGCCACCGATCAAGGCCTTGGATGTCCTGCAAGGCTACAAGGTTGGGGTAGTGATTTGAAGAACAGCTTGTAAACGGGAGGAGGAACTCCAACTGCACTTCGAAATGTAACTCTTAACCTAATTAAAAAAAAAAAAAAAAAAAAAGAGAGAGAGAGAGAAAAAATTCTTGTAAAATGCTTGTCGAGGAAGATATTTCCGAATTTATATTATAGTGACTAACTACTTCTCTCACTCTCCCTTATGACTTTGATAAGTGGTCATTCAATGGGAAATCTGCTTAGTTTAAAATGTTTCTGCGAGACAGAGTTTTATTATTTTTATAAATCCTCATCGATATACTATTTTTCATAGTTACAGCAAATTTCGTTCGTTTTATAAAATAATTTTTTTCACACTAGACTCTATTCTTGGAGAAATACTTTAAGGATTATAAATTTAACAGTGAAAAATCCATCTTTCACTTTAGTATAGATATATTCATAAATAAAGAATTTAAATAATGAATTAAAGTTCAACTACCTTAAATGTTCTGAAAGTATATAAAATTTGAGAGCTAAGTTCGAAGTCATCGTTCAGAACTTTTACATGTTTACTTTCTTTTTGCATTAGAAGATAACTTAGAATTCTTTGTAAAATTTATTTTAATTTAATTATTTTGTATAATAACTTCAAATGTAGTTTTACCTTTAAGCATTATATTTGTAGGACTTAATTAATCTCAGATTCCGAGTGAATTTTGTACCCCACTAGTCAAATATGTAGAAGGCGTCACTAATATTCTTCTCCAAATTATAGTCCAAGTGAGAAGTCCGACGATGGCTAACAGAAAGTTCAAGAACACAATCTACTTTAATTAAAAAGTGCGTTAATGACGTGGCAGAGAATGGGGTAAGAGAACGAGAGGCGCCCGTGGACAAAGAATCCGAGGGAAGAATTGCTCTAATGAGGAAGTGAGCTTAATTACAAAGAGGTCCCGTAATACTGAGGCGTTTAATCTCTCTGGTGGCCAGAGCGTTCCTCCAACAGTTGATGGTGCTTGGGGAATCTCTCCTTCGATAAGGTATCTTCATGATTAGGTATCTGCCCAAAAAGTTGCTTATTCTAATCTATGAGATATGTAGACACTAGAGTCTGCGCGTACCTCGGCAAAGGCGGAAAAGCAATTCCCACGTTTACACAGTGTAGTGATGGGCTCTTTCATGACTAACGCAATTTGTTTTAGTGGATTTCTTGCATACGGACAAAGTATCGTGGGTACCACGATTAAGAACACGCATTGTTGTGGTCAGCTATTTTATTAAATAGCTGTCAAGAAGTGTCACTATTCTATGCTGATAAAATAGATTCTCCTTGATTGAACCAACTTAGATGCCCAAACCCTTTTATGTTCTCCTTTACGATGACATATAGGATTTAATTATATATATATATATATA
>KZ807267.1:8989-21707 GCA_000696205.2 Oncopeltus fasciatus | reverse complement strand
ATATAATTTAATTTAATTTTTATAGTCCAAGTAAATGTAATATGCTAATATTTTAACAATAATTGCTCCCAACAAACACACACACACATATATATATTGCTTTCCGAGTCATTTACTCTATGTATAAGTTTTTTATAAAAATGAGTAAGTAGTAAAACTAATTTCGTCGTACACATTGTCAATAAAACACATATAAATTGATCTCACAAGACAGGTGCAACAAAATAGTGAAATTAGTAGCAATAATAATAAAGATAACGAAAATGAATTTAATTTATGGATAACTCACGCATATGAATAAAAAAAAATAGCATACAATTTAACAGTCAAATTAAGTACACATTGATCTAGCAATTGTTTATGGGTACTCAGATTTCACTAGTAAATCTACTTTTAATCTCAGGTCACAATCTCCCAGTAAAATCTCATATCAGAAGGGGTTTTCAATAAATTTGCACAAATTTTGAACTTTTTAACTGATTGCTTAGAGGTAAGTTCTCAAAGGACCAGTCTACTGCTCTTTTTTACATTCCCCTATGGAGATTATATGACGACTATCTGTATCTTTCGGCATGCAACAATCACCGGGAAGCTCGCGAGTACTTGTGGTCGGATTTGACTCAAAAGTTTTATTTTTTATGCAGGGTCGAAAGAGGTTTTTGAGCATTCTCCAGCTCAGTGAAAATTCCTCGGTTATGATCTGCCCCCTAAATCTAAAGAAATGGATTCATCATGCATTCAAGGGAGGATTCTTTACCCAGTCTTGTAGAACGACAGCGGATACGATAATGGAGTTTCTCCGTCGAAACCCACGTCAATCGTAGGATTATACACTAACGTTTCAGAGACGTGGTAAATCAGCGGAGAAACTCCATTTTCCAGACGTTTAAGTTACTGGAGAAGGTGTTGATGGTTTCAAAACGTTATCCGATGAAGCATGGTGCTCGCGAAAGTGTTAATCAGAAGTTAGGTAGTGGGCGCTAGCGCTGATACTGCCAATGCATGCAAACCGCAATCAACACCTGAGTGGGATTCATGAAGACGGAGAAATAGAGGTTGCCCCACAATTAAATATTTTTCTTTATTATAACGTATTAAATTGTGATACCATATATTTTATTCTCGAAAGATCTATATTAATGTGTTTATTATATTTTTACAAATTTTATGTGTAAGCTAATCTTTCTCTTATCCATTATCATTGTTATAATTAAGGAACATAAAAGTTTTTCATTCCTTAAGAATTATAAAAAAAAGAAAAAGAAGTCATTTTCAGTGAGGGGGACACAAATCTGTCTACATTATTATATTACTGGAATGACGAGCTAAAAATTTTACATTTTTAAATTTGCGAATATAAAGCTCTCAGACAAAGCTCTTCGAAAAGATAAGATATTTTTAAAAAACCAGAATAAGATGGTAGCTAAATAGAGACTGTTAAGAAAAGTTGTGACCCTATTCTGTAGGTTGCAATCACATCCACACTTCAAAGAGCATTGATCATCTTCTCAAAATGCTTCGTCTTCTAATGGTACAATAAATCCTCTATTCTTTTATTATTATTGTCCAGGAAGTGAGTGTAATAAAGGCATGTGAGAGGCCAATAATCCTAAGATGGCTGTATGGGGAGGATTAGCGATGGTTTGAGGAATATGTAGGGGTGGGGGGTAGATCACTCCACCCTGGATCAATCTTAACCCTCCACCTTCAGCCCGGCCTTTGATCTCAACTCGTCCTCCTACAATAACCTCTTATTTTCCATTATTATTCGACCTCAGCTGTGTCGCATAAGTAACCAACTACCATCTGGATATTATACTGTATTTCTTAAATTATCTGCCAACGTTTCGGCTTACATTGTAAACCATCTACAGGGCTGTTAAAATACAATGTCATTAAAATGAAAATAAAAATAAAAACAAAAAAAATTAAATAATTTACAATATTATAATATAGAATTATCATAACTAAATGAAATATGATATCAAAAGTATGAATGTAGTAAGCTGTGTAGAAAAATTCAAAATACGAAAAACAAATTACAAAAAAATATAATTAATCACACCTACTTATCATGAATGTGACTGGGGAACTTCGTGTCCCTAAGATCACATTTTTATGACTGAAGGTAGGGCTTGAAAATTGTAAGAAAATTGGATGGACAACGTGGGTGGTGGAAGGGTGGAGGTAAGAGGCGGAAAGCACAAAGGGAGTGAGGCCTGCTTCAAAAGGGGCAATAAAAAAAAAAAAAGGTAGGACATTATTGCAGATAGGCAACTTTTGAAACTAGGAGAAATGTTTGACAGGTTTATTTTGAAGGAGGGATAATAGTTTTTTTCAGAATTTTTTAAAATTTTTGAATACGTTGAAGAAATTTGTTCTATGTTAGTTCTGTCTTAGGTCAAATTTGTCCTAAAACACAGTTTGAATCTCTACTTATCCTTAAAGACAACATTCTTTACTCATTATAAAATAATTCTTAATTATCGTTGTTTTTCAATAAAGTATGGTCCCGCTTATGCAACTGAGGAATGAATGTCTTCTTCTTCACAGGCCCCAGCATTATTTTTTCTCTCAAAATTGTATTCAGTAGTATATTAATAGTATTGGTGACACCCCCTGTCTCCCTGTCTTTGTCCTGTTTTTCTGAAAGGAATTGTTACTTACTCCTCAGAATTTTACTTCTGATTTATTCTGTTTATTAGTGTTAATTTTATCAGCTCATCTTACTTTGTGAGGGGAAATGTTTTGAAGTTACATTTATTGCCTTCTTACTTTAACGTTATGCATTTACTTGTGGTTTTTCCTTGGATTTATCACATGATCTAATTGATATTCCTCAAGTGTTTTAATGGGGGACACTCACGTTTTTTCTACTTGCTTTGGATTTGTAGTGCGTGCACATGCTTTTAGGTCCGCATTTTGGCATTAATGCATTAGTTTTTCTTCTGTTCTGTGCGCAGGGTATTCTCCCTACTGTTTCTCTGAATTTTCTTTCTCGTCCTATCTGCGCGTTGAAGTCTCCCAGAAAAATTTTTAAATTGTTTCAGGAGATTTTCACTACTTCGTCCCCTGACATTCTCCAAAACTTTCTTCCTTCTTTTACAGATCTCTTGTATTGACCTACCTCGTTTATGCAGATTTTACTGCAACGATCGACAATCTAGGGCTGACGCTCTTGAAATCTGTGACTATATTTAATAACTGCTTATCTACTATGAAGGCTGTTCCTATATGTGGCATGCCTGTCATTATTCTTTCATCTTTTCCCTGAAGGATTCTGAAACCAGAATTAACAGTCGAAATGTCCATGATTCTTGATTCTTGCAATGTTAATACCAAGATTTTCAGTCTGTCTAATTTCGTTGTTAGTAGCATAAGTTTTCCTACTTTCATTACTCAATGTATGTTATACTTGCAAAAATAATATTTTTTTTTGTTTAAATATTTGCCGTGTGTTCCATTTTTATGATGTGTTTGGTTTTAGTCGGGCCACCTAGAAAAGGGTAGTAAGTTCTCGAGGGTTTCGTTTCAGTTCCTCTATTCCTAATTTTTCATCAGAAATAGAGTAGCCAGCCGTACCATATGGAGATAATTCCTTGGTAAATTAGGTAAGAAAACGCTGTTCCTTATGATGCCCAAATAATAAGGGCCTTCTTAGGAATATATATATATATATATATATATACACACACCCCCACACCCCCCCACACACGCACAATATATATATATTATTTTTTTTTTCTCTCTCCAAAGTCACTTATATTCCAAAGAGCCTGCACTGTCTAATTTCTCGAGAAATATTTTAAAGGAGACACACAGTTAGTTAAGAATCTTGGGTGGTAGAGAAAGAAATTTTACTTTAGCTATCAACACAACGTCTAGTAAGAAGGGTTTGATATTTTTGGTCACTACGACTACTTGGTCGCAGCGTAGAAATATAGCGAATTTCTTTTTCTCCTACAGTGCACCCAGACACCACTTCTCTTATAACATATGTTACTGATAGGGCAATGAAGAGATTTTCATTGGAATTAAATAAATTTGTATAAATAAATTCTCTGAATGAAATGTGAAATAAACGACTTTATTTACTTACATATGTAATAGTGAAATATAAATTCCTGTTATTAGATTATTTTAGTTGGAGTTCGGTCAAGGTAGATCCAAAAAAAAAAAAAATACAAATTTAAAAAAAGTGTATTTTATTAAAGATTATTTGCCAACGTTTCGGCTTACATTGTAAGCCATCTTCAGGGCTGTCGAAATACAATGTCATGAGAATACAATAATAATTGACAATGTTATAATACAGAATTACCATAATGTAATGTGATATCAAAAGCATGAATGTAGAAAGGTAAGTAAAAGAATTTAAAAAAACATGCAGATAACAACTTATTAAAAAAATAATAGAATAACATTAAAACGGTAATTTACCACACCTGCCTTTCGTGAAGACGAGAGAGGACTTCCAGTCTCAAAGTTTACATTTCCATGACTAAGACGAAATATAATTTTTCTGAAAAACACCGTGAGTGGAGGAAGGGTGGACTGGAAGGTAAGAGGCGGAAGATACAAAGGGAGAGCGGCCTGTTTCAAAAGGGGGCAATAAAAAGGACAAATGAAAAAAGGAAGGGTAATATTGGGAATGGGTAACTTTGGAATTGGGAAAAATGTTGACAGGTTTATTGAGAAGGAGGGCTGATGGTTTTTAGAATGTTGAAAATGTTTGAATAAGTTGAAGAAATTTGTTCTATGTCCGTTCTGTTGTTAACTGGATAGTGTTGTACGTTGATGTGAACGGTTTCAGACAAAAGACGTTTGTGTTGATAGGGTTCAGTAGAAAGAATGGTTAAGCTCTCGAAGTAAAATGTGTGTTAAGGGTAATGTTTGAAATATCGGGAGCAAGGTTATTTCCCGTAGCCAGACCGTTAATCTGGTTTTAGTATTTACCTTAGTAAAGGAGATACCCGGACGTACAGCAAAGGGAAAGGGACTCAAGGTATGTCGACCGGGATAGTGTAGTATGGTCACGGATTGTATTCCAATGTTTATCAATAATTTGAAGGGCTTTGTCAATGGGTATATTAGTGAAGAGGGATTTGGCGTCTAAGGAGCAAAGCATGTATCCTTTAGGTATAATTAAAGAGTCCAGCTGTGTTTTCAGATCAAATGAATTTTTTTAATGTTATAATAGTTTTGTCGTCTAAGAATTTGTAAGGATGGAAGGAGAAATTTACTGAGCTTCGATGCGGAAGAGTTTATATTATATTATTGTATTATATTATTGTCTCAATGGGGCGGAGGGGATTATCTGGTTTGTGGATTTTGGGAAGGCCTTAACACCTAGGTGCTAGAGACTTATAAGTAATAAGGTTATAATATTTATATTTGTCTATGTGTGTTGCGTCACGTAGTTTTCTAATCTGGTTATTGAATTTTTTAATAAGTGTTGGTGTAGGGTCTTTGTTGTGGGTAGGTGTGTTTTTAGGTGGTTTTGTCTGAAAGTAAATTGAGCATTTTGTTATTATAATCATTTCTGTCCATAATGACCGTTTTATTTCCTTTATCTGCTTTGGTAATAATGATATTGTTGTTGAGGTTTTTTTTTTAAATTTCCGGGTCGCTTATAGATCTGAGGAGAATTCAGAGGAGAGGAGGGAGTCGCCAGGTTTGAAGGAATGTAGGTGGTTGGTGTTAATGTTACTAACGCTAAAACGTGACAATTCCCTCTCGTCTTCACTAACAGAATGACGGGAGTCTCTATAAATGGATTCTAAATCAACTATTAATTTAGAAATATTTGATTTTTCAGTTCCCTAATTTCTCAGCCCCTCCACAAGATTCTATTCCGAAAGCACTCACCAACAGAACATAAGTAACCAACAAAGACAAATTACGAAAGGTATGATAGATAGATAGATTATTTACTTTATAAATATTTCGTTTATATGAGGAGAGAATTGTCAGGAATTCGGGCTTTGAAACTGAAGAATTATAAATTTATTTACAACTAAAAGAGTTTTAAATTCAGGCCGAAACCTTGGCAAAAATATAATTGTCTTAGTGTGACTAAGTAACGAATATATGATGTGAATAAATTACATACTGCACCCAACCGACAAAGTGAATAGTAAATACTTTATATTCAATTTTTCTTCCGTAATATAGTGACCCAACAAGCAAATTCGTCAAGATTTCATTTAGTCCTTTATGTAAGCCGGAAGGCAGAAGAGAAGTAGCCAAAGCAGAGTGTGTGGTAACGGTACAGACAATGGTTCCAAACAATGGCGACCCCAGCTGCTATCTCCTTCGGCTTGTGTTCCACACGATCCATTCATACATGCAGTGCATTATTTATTTACTGATTATAATACACTACAAAAAGTTTTGAAAAATTTGTTTTCATTTTGTATCCTATAAATGTTCAAAAATGCCAAAATGTCAAAACCGATCCAGGAATGGGTATAGATTGATGTATCTGAATGTAGCTCTATCAAGCAACACTGTTCCTTTTAACTCCTTGGTGTCTCCTTAGTCCCTTATCCTATAAATATTTCCCCTTATATTTCTTTTCTTTGTATTTTTTGTACATTTACTGATTACATTTGAATTAGTACCTGAAATACTGGAGAGTCTGTCGTTGTCCTTGAGCAAGTTGCAACTGCTGGTCTCCACGCGGTAGCCCCTGGGCTACAAAATCTGGCGAGCTGAGCACGGTAGGCGTACAGCAGGAAGTGGGGACTCACGAAGAAGCAGGTTCACTTTTCTAGCTGAGTGAGTCCTGACCCCGCGAGGGGAGATCGGCCTTAAGGTAACAACCCCAGACACGGGGGCACTGATTGGGAGTCAGTTGTCTCCCTAATCTGTTTTCCCACGTCACCAAGTCAAGGATAAGCCGGACTAGTTATATGGAATTAAGAGGGAGAATAGGCCCCTATTTGCGACCCTAGCTTGGACTTGGATCTCAAGTGTTGCCTAACGGCCAACAGGCCACTATTTTTGGTTGTAATGCAACTATAAATAGTACATGTATTTAAAACAATAATGTACAGAAATATAAAAGGAAAAGACTCCCGGAATACTATCAGGTGTCAAGTGTCCAGGAAAAATATACTTTAGAACCTTGTACATTTAATTACTCAAAAATGTAAGCTAAATGCCTTCAAGATCAAGGATTTATTGGATTACTAAGAATTACTCGAAGAGTAGGGGTCTCAAGAAAATGTCAATATACCCCTTGAAAGTTCGCGCAATAAAAATTCCTCCACTAAGATGTATCAAATACCTGAAATTTGGGCACGCAGCCCCATAAAGCGAATTTAACACACGTGGATGTGGGAGATTCTTTGACAAAGGAAGTGAGTGTGAAAAGCCGTACTCTTGTGTAAATTCTAACAGTTAGCCCTCCTGAATATCTGAATGAGAATTCAAAAAAAGAGGTCCAAAACTGTAAAGAAAAAAAATAAAGATCTCAAATTGAGGCAAGTTCGAAATCTAGTTTAGAGGGCGTTTTATGAAAAAAGGGGCTCCTTCGCAGAATTTTCGGCAGATTTAGAAATCATGAATAGGCTCGAAATGACGCGATCAAATGCCAAAGTGAATCTGCAGTCTAGCCCTCATCTCAAGAGGTTTTTTCCCCACCCCTTCTCCTTCCATTACCCTGCCGCCATATTAGCCTATAACTCATCCACCCAACCCCTTCTGTGAAATGAATCATCTCCATCACGCTGCTTCCTGTCCTGATCACGCTTCAAGAAATAATATTTAGAAGAGGACTGCCCGAAATGTAATAAGAACCTGGCTTGACCCTGGAGGTCGGAATCAAGGTGGAGTCCCTATCTACATTCAACATGGATTCAGAAACGAAAGGAATTGATTTCCAAATATTTTTCTCCCAGGATTGCGGATGATCTTAAAAAATATTTTCAAGCAGATCCATCCTCCACTTCACTTTAACAAGTCATAGGGTTTTAAAAGGAGCACTCCTAAGGAATTGTATGATTTTTAATCAGACTTAAACCAAGACGCTGAACAATGGCTCTCAATAACATCACCTTCAGCTCCGGATCAATGGGAGCAATAGACGTTAGCAAAGCCTCACCAACTAGTTAGCATTAGCAAAGCACAGACAACTGTTGACTGAGACACCGAGCCCGAGAGCCTACCAATCTGACCATTATGCAACTTATAATCAAACACAACGGATTCCCATCTTCGCCCAAACGGAACTACTGTAAAGCTCATTGGTTAGGCTTTCAGACTCCATTTATTGTGTCCCAATTAACTGGATATTGAGAAGTTGACGCCTGGTGCTTCATATAAGCGATTCGCGATTTAACTCGAGCCTCAATTCCAATGAAGTTCCCAGGTAGCATACTCTTTTCCATAGCCTAGTGTAATGAAGATTGCCGAGTAGAAAATAGGATCAAGCAAGGAGTACTTGACTTGTTTCGAATAAACATGTTTACTGACACTTAATCGAATGTAAAAAAGCTAAGGCACTAAAACGTCGTCTGAAATAGGGAGATAAGAGACGATAGTTAATCAGTAGGTTACAGATTTGTCAAGCTTTTAAAGGGTGCTTCGAAATTTCTTAATCACCATTGACAGGGATTCAGTAGACAGTGTTATCTATTTGCAAGTCGATTAGCATACTTCAGTGTGCATTGGGAAGAGTTAAGCGAGATTGATCTGTAGCTTAACATTTCTTATTTTTATTTATTTAACACCAATGATTACCTTCCAACGTGAATCTAGAAATACCTTATTAGTAAGTGAAACGTAATAAAACTTTACTAAAAGGCTTAAGTTTATGTTATTCATATTTTTTATCATATAATAAAATTTCAATGCAGAAATGTGCCTGGAAATGTCTCCTATATTTCAAAAAAAGAAATGTATTCGCGAAAGGAAAATTTATCTTTAAAATGTCGTTCTTTTTGCTAATTTTTAGTAAAAGAAATTTTAAATAATAGTTCTAGTGGCTAAAATGTTTAAAAAAAAAAAAAAAAAAATCCGAAGAGATTGGCTACGAATAAGTGATCTATTACAGTTATTATGGTTTATTGCAGACATTAGAAATACACTTACACTTTATAAAATTTGTTTGACATTGTTCTACATTCCTTGAAGAGGAATATAATAATATAATTAATTGTAGGAATATTATTTCTCCAAAGGTCCCTTTTATATGTTATATGAATAAATCTGACTTTAGCCTAGGCAGCAGTATTCTTTTTAATTTAATTTAATCTTAATGCTTTGAAAAGTTGATAACAACAGATTTTGAGAGCCAGGATTTTGGTTAGTCGTGCTGCTTGTTTTTTTTTTTTTTTTTAACACAATGATGCAACAAAGATTTCTAATCCTTATCAAATTAAAATTGCAATAACTGAAGGTCATAAATAACAATGTTAGCTCTTTAAATACTGGCATATCAGACTGGCCATAACACAGAAGCACTAATATGATGTTCACTGTTGCAGACAGTATACAAATTGTTATCGGATTCAAAGATTAAGCGGACGAAGTTAATCTACTATTTGACACGCTGTTTAACGTTAAAACCATTCTGCTTTCTCAGTAAAATTAAACTCCACAGCTGTATAATTTTAGTGCCATTCCTATACGCTGGTAGTTACTGTTCACTGAAGAGAATGTGAAGCATTTAAAATTTCTAAACTGTAGCGAAAATTGTGAATAGCATAATCCAGAAACGACGTGAAATAGTTTTTAAGTAGAAATGTCAGTATCATGAAAACAAGATTATGGCTATAGATTCGTAACAAGAATACGTTAGCGCCAAAGGAGGCTAGTTGCTGAGCTGAGCTCTAGGTGCTCAAATCTGCCACTGGGTCGAACAGTAGCCGTGAGTAACAGTTCCTGCTGTCGGCAGCGATCACTGCTATCGATCAGCAGTGACCCGCCAGGTGATTTCAGTAACACATGTAGCCAGCCCCCGGATCTATTGACCTCTTGTCTGTCTCAGCTTCTTTCAGTACAATGTCACTTAGTGAAACAATGAAGATGTACCTGTTAATTAATTGTCGGCTAATTAAGAGATATTGATCATCCTCATCAATTAAATTCAGCTATAAACTTACATAATGAGTCACGCACATAAGGCGTCCGTCCAATTTATTCACTCACAATCTGTTTGAGACAACTAAGAATGATAACCAAATAACGTTTTAACTTATTAAAAATAATTTAAGAAAATAAATTTAAAAGATAACAATGCAATCAGTCAGAAAATTTCTGTAAAGGAATCTACATATTAGCAAATTCCCCAAGGGAAATCAACTTATTCACTTTTGTGCTGTAACCATTTTAAAATTGTAACCTATCTTTACTGATTCTACATTGGATTCGCATATTTTAAAAACCATTAGATGAGTTTGTAAGTGGCTGAAATTAATCGAGGGGGGAGGGGGATTAAAGGAATCCCAAAAATTTGATTCCGAATATTCCTTTTTAATAGCATTAATAACATAAAAATAAAGAGAACAACAAAGGTATACAATTAAGCTAAAATGTATTTCAAGGTTTATTGTGCATTTTTATTTTTATAAAACAGAAACCATTTTCTGCGTTTAGGCTTTTCATTGAAGATCCATTAATGAATTTATTTTTGATGGAAATCAGATAAGGAAAAGGGGGAGAAGTTTAGAGGTGGACCAAAATAAATAATCGTAGTATCTTTGTTGTTATTTGAGTTTATGGAACTTTATGAAACATGGTAAGTATTTCTACTAAACGGGGTAATTTACTTTCCCCTAAGCCACATTCTTCCTTCCTACCCAGTAAAGGGCAAAACTTTGTGACTATACCCTTTACACTTATTGTTATCTCCGGCTTCGAAATTGCGTTATTTATTTTTCTCTTATTCACATCCATCCTTAATAAAACACAAGGAATAAAACATTAGACTAAGCAATTCCTGCGTCCTTTTGAAAACAGCGAGCGCAGTTTGTTAATGGTTGAAGACTACGGTTAACAAACTACGCTTAGTTAAGCTAAGGGTCGCTTCATTTTAAGACTTCTTAACTATACATTTTTGAAAAAAAGAATATTTGTAAAAATAATAGGCGTAAAATACGGGGGGGGGGGGGGGGCATAAATTTGCATGCTAATGGATCAGGGTTCGAATATCGCCTCTTGCTATGGCCCATGAATAGCGGACTCATTGTCTTCTCTTCTTATTGTTAGTACAAATATTACTCACAAGGGAGTGCTATAGTCTTATGGCGTTTTCCTGAGGAAGGAAACTGATTTATATGTGTGGAAACTTAGCTAAGGGAGTAAATCCTTTCATAAGAACACTGGTTCCGTTAATTGGGGGAGCGAGAAGGAGAAGTTTTTCTAAGTTCAACTGCTTCTCCTAAAAAATTGAGATATTCATTGATAACTTTTATTTTTCCTTAAATGAGCAAACATTTATTTATTATTATGAAATATTGATTGAGATATATGAACATATTTGCCTTATAGGATTAATTGATGAAATTTTTCTTATTTTTTTTTCCAGCAGTTTACAAATGGCATGTGTCTGATTTGTTTTATATGTCTCCGGTGGCCTGCTCATTATGTTCGTGTTCTCAACTATTTTTATATGTTTCTCTATCCACATAGTTAAAACAATCATTTCTATAGTATTGTTAGTTGAATGGAGTGGCGCTTTTTGGTAAAGGTTTTGGTGAAGAAGTAAGTGATGTCATTGTTAGTTGATGTGAGACACTGGATTGCCTACTGGAAGTCGAGCGGGTTTAGTTTGAGCAAGCTGCTGCAGGCGGAGCGCGTGATCCTCGGGCATTAATAAGCCCTCGCACGATAACTCAGGGTCCTCACCGATATAAAACCTGGATGAAATAAGCACACTGTCTCCCTTTGTCGTGACTCCAGACACTAAACCCTCTCCACTCACACTTGAGACGAAATTTCCCTACTTTTATAAATAAGATATTATTTTCATCTTCATTGGGCTAGAGGATTTTCATTATCGGCTGCTCTGTGAAAGTCACGTGATCCTTTTAGTCTTTCAGTCTGCTTTTAGTTTATATTACATAATTTTGTGAAAGCATGATACTTCACAATTTACATGATCCTCTTAGAGAAATATGGAAAATAGACTTCGTGTCTATGTGTACTATGTGGGTATTGTGTACGTGAACGTTGCGCGCGAGCATGGGCTGTGTAAGGTAGGAATTATACAAACAGTTTGAAAATTAAAGATATTCAGAAATGAAGCAGAATAGGAGGGTACGAATTAACGAGTTCCTCAGTATCGTAGTTAATAAAAATTTCTATTCCTCCCATTTAAAAAAAATATTTATCTTGTTAATGAAAACAATCTGTGTTGAGCGTGATTACTGTAGCATAAATATTACTCCCGCTGCAAGAGAAATACTTTCGGAAGAATTTCAAGTAGTTCCCTACTTTGTTTCAAATACGCTCAATAGTGAATGAACTTAATAATAAATAATTTTGTATGTAAAGTTTTTTCCGGGTTGGACCGTGTAAAGTTTTTGATGGTTGCCGAGCTTTCGCACATCCTGTGATTGCTTCTTCAGGGCTGAATAGAGAATGAGAGCTGTCTTCAAATCCAGGGGTATTTATACCCGGCGCTGTCCGGTCTTTGGGCGAAGCCTGTCTTCCCATTGGTTGATCCTGTTTTCCTGCTCGCTGATTGGCTGGATCCTCTTATCGATTGGTT
>KZ807266.1:632884-643603 GCA_000696205.2 Oncopeltus fasciatus | reverse complement strand
AAATCTGTTTACCTACCTACCCTCCTATATGGAAGTGAAAGTTGGGTACCAATAGACAAGCACCTAAGCAGAGTTACTGCAGCGGAAATGAGGTATCTCCGTAAAATAGCGAGCCGAACCAGAAGAGATCGTGTCAGGAATGATAAGATTAGAGAAGAGCTGGGGGTTGGCTCTCTAAAGAATAACCTTGAAAAGAGACAACTTAGATGGTTTGGACATCTCTGCCGGATGAATGAGGACCGGGACGCCAGAAAATACTTTGAGGCCAGACCAACAGGGAAACGTCCCAGAGGGAGACCCAGAACTCAATGGACTGACTACATCTCAAGTGTAGGAGAGAAGAGAGGAAAAAATTGGAATGCCATGAGGGCGCTGGCTCGGGATCGGGAGGTTTAGTTTGCCTGGACTGAGGCACCTCCACGCTGAAAGGCACTAAGGAGGAAGAGAAAGAAATAAAAATGTAGCATATATTTTAAATAATAATTTGCAAAGTTTTAGTCAATCAAAATTATATTGAAATAGCAATAACTGACGGCTAATCGAAGGAAATCATTAAAAAATTATTTAAAGAACTACTTTATTTCTGAGTAATTCTATAAATTTGTTAAAAATAAAGCAGCCGAGAAAAATTATCTCATACAATTTAAATCTCCAAATAAGTTGAAAATTATCTAGTTTCTTAAATTCAAATAGTATTATATGTTGATGTTTCATTTCTTAATGCGTCTGCAAACAACAATGAATTTCATTTTCCATTTTCATTTCCTATTAAGTTTTCCTTTAAGAGTATTTCTATGAAAAACGGGGCATTATAAAATCTACTATAAAAAATTAACAACTTAACACTTTACAGAATTACGTTTTAACAATAGATTTCCGATTTGCTGTAAAAAAACAAACAAAAAAACTCAGAATAATGTACTCACAGAATGAAACATATGTAATTCAATAATAACTGTTTGAGTTCAAAAAATAATTTATTATCAAGTAAAAATGTACTACTGTTCTCACACTATTGAAGCATTCTAATATAAAAGGCTATTTTTCTTCTCTACTATATCTTGTATGCAGAAAAACGTTTGGACCTCTGAGTAATTGTACTTTAATTGTAAATTATATTCTACTAAGTTAATAATTCAGTAATTTGTTTAAATAATTAATTGTATTTCTTTCTTTTTTTTTTTTAATATGATTTTCCTATGTGTGTTAGCCTCCCTTTGAACCACTTAGGGTCATTCTAACTTATTCTAAACAACCATTAGGTCTTAGGACAATATATTTATTATTTATAGATAAAAGCTTGCCTAGGGCGAGATTTGAACCCGCAGCGCCAGGATTGTGAGACCCGAACTGATCCCCTGAAGTACCCTGGCACCCCAAAAACCATTTTTAAACATTTATGCCAAAAAAAATTGTTTTTAATTGTAAATCTTTATTTATTACAGTCTGTACGTTAACATTTTGTAATTCGATGAGATAGAGATTTGTACAATAAAAAATAAACGTAAATAATAAATAAGTATTTATATATTTAGAAAGAGCAATGAAATAAAAAAATGAACATTACTGTAAAGGCTAAGGAGGTCGCGACGCCATCTCCGTTTAAGTCCCCGGGAAGGATTATAAGGATTGGAGTCCGACGATAGGGATTGGGCATATGGATTAGGATGAAATTGGAGTTTACTATGGAAGAGCTTGAAACGGGTGGAGATTAGGTCTTGGATGAAAGGAATAGTAAAGTTGCGATGAAGGGTAGAGTTGGATACATAATATGGAGCTTTAGCAGTACCAGGAAAATTAGAAACAATATATAAAACGAAATTTAAGAACAGCTACTTATAATTCAGGTATGTTTAATAATGAAGTGAGGTAGGGCAAAGAGGCGATTCAGAGAAAATTAAGACATAAAATCTTGTGAGAAAAGTGGCGAAGAGCCGAGGAGAGAAAGAATCCCAGATGGGGGGGGGGGGGGTTCTTCATCCGGATAAATCTACGTAATGGCTTATGGAGAACGGCCGCTCCCTCAAGAGAAGAAATAGAACTTTTATAAATGAACATTTCACATAGCGCTGGCTCCCGATATAAATGGGAACGAGGAACGCACTCTCGCGTGTGTGTGCCCCGTGTGAGTGTGTCCTCCGCGAGGAAGAAGTGGAGAAGAAGCGAGAGCCTGAAGTTGCTGACCTTAAGCGCATGAATCATTTAACTGCAGTCCCCGGCTCCTGCACTGCCCCATGCGAATAATAGAGAAATTTTTCTTTTTTTTTTTGCCAGTATTTTCTTTCCTATCTTCTAGCTGAAACATGAAGAGAAATTTCTACTGAAAATCCCATGTGTCTAATATTATAATCATTAATCAATTAATGTACGGCAATGGAATACTTTAATGGAACTCTCATACCTTCTATTATCCGTCTTCATTGGTTTCTGCAAACCATCCTCCGTTGGCGAGCGCTTTCGGACATTGTCCATCTTCTGGCCGAATACTACCAGTTGAATACAGACAGTGACAGTGAACGCATGTATTCGGCCAGAAGATGGACAATGTCCGAGAGCGCTCGCCAACAGAAGATGGTTTGCAAAAACCAATGAAGACGGATAATAGAAGGTATGATAGTTCTATATTCATTGGTAGTGATAATAACCCTTTAGAATATTTACTTTAATGGAGTTTATCGTCAACCCATTTTGAATCCGTTTACGAAATGACTCTAATGCTTCAGAAACTCATACTGAGTTTCCTACAAACATCTTTGCAAAACAAAAAAAAAATCTTTAAGGAGTAATTACAGATCTAAGTTCAAATTAAAAACAAACCCCTGAGGAATTTTTTTTTTTTTTCAACAGCTTAGAGTCATGGATAGAAGGGCTATCTACAGATTACCACCCAATTCTAAACGTGCATGGCTCGGACAAGTCTTTATTTATAGATGATAGCTTGCCCTCAGCGGGATGTGAACCCGCAGCGCCAGGATTGCGATTCCAAAACGGATCCCCTGAGCTAACCTCCGTTAAAATCAAACCGTTGTCCTTCTGAAAGCACACCAAATTTCCTTCATAATTTTCCCTTTGCGTTCTTCTCTGTACCTGCTCAGAGGACCAGAGCGGTCATTGCCAAAAACAACAAAAAATAACGAAAAATCTTATGTCATATTAATAAAAAGTATTGAATTCATATAAAGTTGCCAAAAGAATGAAGATATTATGAAAAAGCAAGAGATGTACCAAACCTATATGGAGTCATTTCTATTCTCTAGCCCTTTCAGGTCCCACATACAGTATGATGTAAAAGATTTATTTTTATTATCCTTTTTAAAAACACTATTCATGATGTTCACGTAGGCTTCCACAGTCATCAGATGTATGTAAAGTTTTTTCCGGGTTGGACTGTGTAAAGTTTTTGATGGTTGCCGAGCTTTCGCACATCCTGTGATGGCTTCTTCAGGGCTGAATAGAGAATGAGCTGAGCAATGACTCATTCTCTATTCAGCCCTGAAGAAGCCATCACAAGATGTGCGAAAGCTCGGCAACCATCAAAAACTTTACACAGTCCAACCCGGAAAAAACTTTACATACTATTCATGATCTTTATTATTAAACTATTAAAAATTAATACATATTTACTTTAAAAATAAAATATAAATTTGCTTTTGAAAATGTTAGTGGAGGTTGTATAAAATGAATAAAAGTAACTTCTAATCCTCTACAGGTAACAGGCTTCATAAGTAAATATTATGATTATTATTTTATATATATACTGCGGCAAGCCAAGTATTTTAAATAATTTCTTAAGAGATAGGAACATTCCACTAGTCCCCGAAGTTATATTCTTCCATATCTTGTTTAGTATGAATGCGTTTTTCGTAAAAATTTTCTAATATAGATGTTCTAAAATTACATTATATAATTTAATGCTTTATTTTTATATTAATCTTAATTAATTAATATTTTATTAGTTAGAACATTTTTCATAAGTTGCGTCGCACAAGCTTGCGAACTTGCCTGTCTTCTCCCATTGGGACAATCTTCTCATTTTCCGTCCCCTTGATTTGTTTGAAATGCTGTTCCCTGTCGGTGTTCAGAGAGGTCACATTCTGCAGGTTCTTCTGACGTCTATAAATGTAACCCAGTAGAATGACATTTGGAATATATATGGAAAGTATGATGGCGTTACTATTATTATAAATGTTCTAAAACTTTTTACGGCTACTATTGTCCTAGATAATAATTATTCTAGATGTGGTCACACTAAAACTTGGGATAGATTCCAAGGAATAAATTGACTGCGTAAGTCCCTAAACTAAATGTTGAAAATTGCCCAGAACCACGAAAGTTTAGAATAGGAATGCTACCAATGAAACCTCTCCATAGTGGTTCAAAAGGAGGATTAACAAGCACATAAATAAAATCAAAAATTCTGGAAGCTTAAGTTTGTAAATCAGTTCGTCCTGTGAATATAGTCTACGGTTTATTTATCATAATACCGATAGAAATGATAAAGAATCCTTTCTTACTTACATAGAATTATAATTCTGTTGTTTTACATAAAATATACTCTGGTACGAATATTAGCTACTGCAATCTAAGAAACTAGAGGCACAAATTCAGAAAACATCCCGATATCTTTGAGCACTTCTTCTTCTGGGAAGAAACGCTCCCTAAATCTTCTTCTTCCATGCTATCTATTGTATGGATCTTAATTAGAAAGGACGGAGGCATGGACCAGTATTTACTTAGGTTTGTCAGCTGTTGAAAGCATTAACTTTTCCCTCACCACAGGCTTATTAAGTATCGTATAGTTTACTCAGTGATGAATAAAAGGAAAGCCATTAAGTAAGTTAGGTTAAGGGAACCATGATATCATGCCGGACCATTTATTCCAACTGGCCATAACTTGGGTATCTACGGGACTTTTAAATGAAACATCAGAGTTATTTATTCAAAGATCGTTGAAAAGAATTATTTTAATTTGTTCAGCCATAGTATATTAAATAACAAATTAATTTTATTCTATTCCCTCTCATTAATTGTTTAAAATTCACGTGGGATAATAAACCACAACTAAATTAATATTTATAAATGAAAATAAAAAGTAAATAACGAGAGTCGATAAATAGCTAGACAATGTCAGCTCCTTCGAGCTTAAGACGATGTATTCGTCTNAAGCACTCGCTAGTGTGTTGGGAATTTAATAAAGCTATCTAGCACGTCCCGGTGGTGTAATGGAAACATACTGGTCCGGAAAGCAGGAGATCCCGGTTCGTCTCCTGGCTGGGACAGATAAATTTTTTTTATTCTATTCCCTCTCATTAATTGTTTACATTAAATAACTTCTATACTTGACTGACTGCACGAACTTCTCTTCGTATTTGTGTTATTAAAACCGAAAATCAAACACTTGTGGCTGCGATATATAGCAATCAAGAACAGGTGGGATTGAGAGTGCAGTGCACACACAAAAAGAAAACAAAAATTACACTAATTAAAATTTTCGGGGATCTCTCCCCTTTCATCAGGGGGAAGTGAAGAGAGGCTGTCAATATATATATATATATATATATATATATATATATATATATAATGCTGTATCCAAGCTTTCTAAACATCCCTCTGGGCAACTACTTCAGCATTTATATTCGGTGTGACCTTTTCAGCAGATTTACCATAGAAAAACCAAGAATATTCAAGTTAGTACTATGAGGCCACTTTTGAAATATTTCAACGAGCTGTTATGAAATATTTTGACTTTACCTGTCCCACACTAGAGAAGCTAAAAATACAGTCTGTTAAAAATTATACATATATGTTTGACCATTCAAACATATACACGCCATATTAAGTAAATAAAAATAAATTTTGATCTCTTTGGATGTAAATTTGTTAACCGTCAGGTTTTATGAATTCAGGACTGAATTCCTGACAATCTTCTCTTCTTAATTTTAATCTATTTACACAATGTGGTGTAAAGCCAATGTGGCTTTTTTAAAATTTTACTTGACCTGAAAAACAATCACAATTTGTAACATCCAATTTTTTGTTTTGTTTTTCATTCTACCCCTTACAGACGAATGAATAGGGCCTTCGTGTTTTCTCCAAAACTGGTCCTTTTAATTTATGCTACTTCGCTGAATGCTGTTAGATAAATATCTGCTATCATCCAATCGCAAAAGAGGAGAAAAATAAAAAGTTTGGAGTCCGAGATGGATCAATCACCAGCAGTTGGGAGAACAAGTAGCACTATGGTTACGCGGCAGGGATGATGTTCGCCACCTCAGAGGGAAGGTTAAATTAGGTTATATGACTGTCATTACCTTCGGCAATGAAAATTAATACAACCCTTGGCCGGAAGGGGTAGGTCTGGAATCAATGAGGTTCCGTCTGTTATTAGGGCCAGTCAGATGATAGATCCAGGTTATCTCCAGGTTATCTCCAGGCCAGCTCGGCAGGCGCATCGCAACCAGGCATCTCTTGCCACTCGGTGATGGCCGTTTTCCACCCTGCCTTTTGTATTATCTATTTGATCCTTATCCACTTTGCCGCCGGCCACCTCACTTTCTTCTCCACTCTACTTTGACATATCCCTCGTTCTTCATAGGAACATACTCTTCTCCAGTGGAAATATTTTGTGTGTGTTTTAAAAATAAATTATCAATATTCATTTGGTGAAATGAAGGGGGTTCACAGAGTGGGACGATCCTTATAGGAAAAGATAAAATAAATAAAACATTATTTATATAAGATGGCATGTATAAAATAAATGTTGGCTTCCATAGTCCCCGGAAATATTAGTAGACACTTCTTCCAAGATTGTACGGGTCAAAAAGTGGTTTTTGCTGACCTTTCGCCCAACCTGTGATAGCTTATTCAGGGCTAAATGGAGAACGAACTCATTCTCCACAACTGTAGAAAGAATTCTTGAATATAAATAATATGTTAGATTCATAATTAATAACAATTTTTTTTAGAATAAACAATTAAGTTACAAATATATCAAAAATTGTGGGGCGCAGATATGGCTGAGGGGATCCGTTCGGGTCGCAACATCAAAGTTCAAATAATTTTATTGATAAATAAATTTTTTCCTTATAATCCTTCCAATTACTAAAAAAATCCTTTAAATATTGATAAAATAATAAGGAAATTATATTGCCTATATAGATTTATTCTTATAAAAGTTATTAAAAGAATACAGTAATCCAGATGTAATGTCCCTTAGCCGTATTCGACTGAAACTGACAGTTTTACTTTCTGTCTATTGTCAACAAAAATTTACTATAATGTGATTTTTATAAAACCTCATATTTCTGTAACAAGTCTAAGAACTTAAAACAATAAATAAATATTTCAAACTTTGTAGCTATTCGTTATTGTCAACAGTGATGAATTGGATGGTTCTCTCCATTCATTCAAACAACTCATTGACCCTGAATTTTCTCCTAATGTTTTCTTTACAATTATCTCATTTACAATAACATGTCCTTTATTGATTCCTGAAATGATTTAGTGAGTAAATTTCTTCGTCGTTATCCAGTTCACGCTGGCAACACTGGCTCGTTCCATCAGCATTTTTCCTGAGCCCCTACCACTCTTTATTCTCTCCAACTTAACCCTGTCTCTACCAACTTACCCTTTTTCTCTAGCCATTCTCTTCCACTCCTACTGGAATTAGGCAACAGGCAAATTCCTATAGCTCTTAGAAACTCTCTTCTACTCCTGGGCAAGGTACCATTTGACCCCAAAATACCCAGCTAGACCCGGCAACTTGCCTATGTACGACAAGAGTATCGCCACTATCTTTTATTCCTTGAAATATTAGACAAGATGCGGTCTATCTCTAGTTTCAGACATTTCCGCCCCAGACATCAGGTTCCTTTTTCTAGTATTCTTTTGATCATCACCACTCCTGGCAATCCCTAGTATCATGCAACCGATAATCTCTTTTACTTCTTACAACACCAACCGGCCAAATGACACTTAGTGCTCCACCCCTCCATGAGGACTTACATAGATGCACAAACACACCCAGAGATGTGGACACAACTGGTTCAGGCCTCAGCTCAAAAGCTGCCAGCGTTCAGTGATACGGATGACTGGCGTTTTGCTAATAAGTGGGCGGAATGTTATTGAATACTATTTCATTTCTGTTTATTAGTAATGTTTTCTTTTGTTTTACAATTTTCTATTATCTGTTTACTTATGTATCTTATTTTATTATTGTTATTTTCTTACAGTCTTTTACAGAGAATGGAACTGGGGAAGTAAATAAACCCGTATCATTAGGTATGGATGTAACAGAATACTTCAAACCATAAATTAGTGTTATTAGTCATTATGACCGCAAAATATGAGAGGAGATCCTATTTAGTATTCGTATTTCTCCAATTGTAGAAATAAAAACCAAAAATTTGGCATAGTGGAGGTTTGGAGTAAACTGTACTCCTTAGATACATTGCCCAGTAAAAAAAAAATTTAAAGGTTTTTAATGGAGGGTCTATTAGTTGATTTTTTTTAGTTGGGGTTCGGACAAGGTCTACCTTTGAATCTATCCATAAAATACAATTTAAAAATGTGTTATATGGACTTCTATACGGACTCCTAAATAAGAACTCCATTCTTACAGTAGAAAACAAACTGACGCTCTACAAAACCTTATTACGACCAATCTGGACTTACGGAGTAGAAATCTGGGGTGCCGCCAAAATCTAAAGAATCCAGTCCTTTCAATCCAAAACCCTCAGAATAAACGCAAATGCTCCCTATTACGTATCCAATTCCTCTCTTCACCACGATTTGAATATTCCTTTCGTTCAGGATCTAATTTCTTTCCGCTTCAACCTTTTCCACAGTAAACAGCCATCCCATCCTAATCCACCAGCATATACCTTGTCTTCCAACTCCAACCCCTACAACCCTCCCCGTGACCTCCTGGGGACACTGTTTGTAAATAATTTGAGAGTGGTGTCATTGGTCACCTTCTCTCCTCTGTGATTGACATTGAATGTCATTTTTACTTCATTGTAATCCAAATACAAAATGTTTTTATTTCACAGAATCTAATAAATAAATAAAAGTTTTTAAAAAAATGTGTGTTTTTTTTACATGGCTTACAATTAATCTTTATTAATCTTTAATTAAATCTTTAGTTTATGCAGCTGTTGCGTGACTGACTATCACTGACTACCCCTACGAGGTGTGAGCCTTGTGGATGATTAAATAATCTAAAGGGTTATTATTATTTCTACCACCAATGAATATAGAACTCTCATACCTTATATTCTCCGTCTTCATTGGTTTCTGTACATCCTCTCCCGTTGGCGAGCGCTTTCGGACGACACTGTCCATCTTCTGGCCGAATACATACGTTCACTGTCACGTGAATACGGACCGTGACAGTGAACGTATGTATTCGGCCAGAAGATGGACAGTGTCGTCCGAAAGCGCTCGCCAACGGGAGAGGATGTACAGAAACCAATGAAGACGGAGAATATAAGGTATGAGACTTGTGGATGATTGTTGAGAAAGCGTAGCTGGGGTTGTGTTTGAGTGTCAGTGAGTTAAGTTTCTCCTCAATAGTTTGATCGTGCAAAAGAGGGACAAGAACATGACAAAAATCTTCTTTTTTATTAAATACAATTTTTTAAATAATAATGAATAGATTAATTTGGATTAAGAGAAATATGTTTTACTAGAAAAATCAACTATTGAAAACGGAACTGCTTCTTTTTTTTTTTAGCTAATCTATCAGTTAGAGAAAGAAGTCACAAGACTAATCATCTATTATCCTAAAGAGAACTATTATATCATCACATAATCACATAGGATAAAACAATTCATTTAATGAGCCGTATTTGAAAGGTAAAATTATTGTGAGGAGCAGAGCCCTTTGCTACGCGCAAGCGACGGGGCGAAATTCAAAGGTGGCAAGCGTTCCTTTGCCAGGAGGAAGACGCCAATGCCCCAAGGAAAATGGACGTTTCATCTTAATATCAAGGTAAATAGGGGGTCCCGGTGAGATTGGATATCGTGGGGGCTGCTGTTGCCAGGTAGGCAGGCTATAATGCCCGGGCGGTTTAGCACGTGCGCCAAGCATAATGGGCACCTCAGCCGGCGCGGCGTTATGTCAGCATGAGCTGGAAAGAATGTGCATCCGTCCGCCCAGGGTAGATATAGCAGCCTCTTCGTCCGATAGGCCCTGGCTGCTGGGGACATGGTGTCGCACACTGGAGTTTTGTGCTGTTCCTCCAATACGTCGTCAATCTGATAAGGGCTAATGTAGATCTCTGAAATAGAACAACAACAGTTTGTCCATTGACTAGACTCCTGGGCTCTGAGGATTCTCTGGGCATTGAGTCTTGAAAGTCTTCAGCTTTAATGAAATATCTTTCTTGACGAGCGATATAAAGCAGTGTTTATTCCTTACAGAAGTTTGTCTTTTTGACCCCGTTTGCTGTTCATCAGCATCTGTCAGCTGGCTGTAAAATTAATTTTTTAACAGCTGAAACCTAGCGAAAGAGGAAAAAAATTGAAAAATCGTAATTATCTTCACTGTAAGTAATGTTATAAAAACACTTATTAGAGGTGTAAAAAGTAATTTTTTACCTATTTCTGTGAATGAGTTTGTACAACTGAAGACCTGTGGCAGTCTCATCTGAAATGGTCCAAACCCACCCTCCTGGAAGATCTAGCTCCTTCTTCCTATCATGTATATATATATATATA
>KZ807266.1:624664-632862 GCA_000696205.2 Oncopeltus fasciatus | reverse complement strand
AATATTTATAAATAAAAATTAAAAAAGTAAATAATAAGAGTGGATAAATAGCTAGACAATGTCAGCTCCTTCGAGCATAAGACGATGTATTCGTCTTTGTCATGGGTTAAGCACTCGCTAGTGTGTTGGGAATTTAATAAAGCTATCTAGCACGTCCCGGTGGTGTAATGGAAACATACTGGTCCGGAAAGCAGGAGATCCCGGTTCGTCTCCTGGCTGGGACAGATAAATTTTTTTTATTCTATTCCCTCTCATTAATTGTTTACATTAAATAACTTCTATACTTGACTGACTGCACGAACTTCTCTTCGTATTTGTGTTATTAAAACCGAAAATCAAACACTTGTGGCTGCGATATATAGCAATCAAGAACAGGTGGGATTGAGAGTGCAGTGCACACACAAAAAGAAAACAAAAATTACACTAATTAAAATTTTCGGGGATCTCTCCCCTTTCATCAGGGGGAAGTGAAGAGAGGCTGTCAATATATATATATATATATAGGAACCCTGGAGAAAGTTGGATACGTTAGATGGGAGTTTGTTTAGGTGATAAACACCTAGGTTATCACGCCATAGAGAGAGTTAAGGTGATAAAGAATCCAGCCATATCTCTATCGGATAGACAGTCCGTGATTTTGTCGTAAGAGATAGATTTCTATTCTCTGACAAGACAGTGGTTGTATAGATGTGTATATTGTGTATAGCAGTAAGTAATTTTGTTAATTATTTATGTTTTGTTCGTTTAAGAGGAAACACACTCGGCCAAATAAATTACACACACACATTGTAATAAATTATATAACATAAATACTAAAGTACTTCCTTAAAGTACTACCATCAAATTGTAATATATCATATTAACCAAATGTAATGAATTATGATAAAGAGAGGACAATCAGGAATTCGATCATGATAGTAGAAGAATTAAAAACTAATTTGTAACCGAAATAGTTTTTATTTTTATTTTAGCCCACGTTTCAGCTTGAATTTCAGGCCTTCATCAGAGTTAATTAAGAAAAATAAACATAAAAAAATAATATATAAACATGTCTATCTATCATTATTCAACAAAGATTAAATCAATGTAAGTATAAAACTGTGTGTAGTCGTCTATATGAAATGGCTTCTGAACATATTGGAAAGAAAAAAAAATTCATAATATGAGAGTAACATATCGAATAGGGTGATGGGGAGAGAGAGAGACACATGAAAAACTGTGTCTACATCATAACTGATTTTTGATGGTTTTTAAAAATTTTATTTGACTGTTGTGGACGAAAAAGGAAACGGATGTAGGAGGGGTTCGGATAAGAGGTTTTAAATGGCTCGAGGTTCGTGGAAATATCACTGTAGGGGAGGGGTAGAAAAAACAAAATGCTATGAGTTGGTCTTATGGTGATTTTTGTTTCAAGATGTGAAACATATTACTGTATATAGCACGAATCTCTTTCACCCTATCAAACTATTTGGAATGTTACTCTCAGAATATTATGAATTGTTTTTTCTTTCCAATATGTTCGGTATTCAGTTTTCGTGCATTTTATATAATCGATTACACACAGTTTTCATTTATTTGTTCTTTGTTGGATTATGACATACATATAGACATGTATCTATATTATTTTTCAATGTTTTTTTTTTTTCATATTCGGCCGTGGTGAAGGCCTGAAATACAGGCCGAAACATTAGCTAAAATAAAAACTTTTTTGGCCTCTCTTCATAAAACCAATTTACCTTCATAATGAATTATGATATTTGTAAAAAAAAAAAAAAAAAAAAAAAAAAAAAAAAAAAAAATGCTTATCTTAAATGAAATATGTAAAATGTGCTTTGGTTACATTGTTTAATCGTGTCCGGCTCCTTTTATTTCAATTTAAAACCCACCAATACCGATTTTGTTTAGAAGAATTGTATCCTCTGGAATTGATCGTTTGGACATAGACACACAACATACACACACATATAAAAGTGATAATAATAAATTGTTTTTGCTGAGGTACTAGTTATATATAGTTATATCTGGTTATAGATAGATTCTACGTTGCCTTAAGGATTGGCTAAAATCTTACAGGAGCCTTGCAAAGTTAGAAGAAGGAAGCAGAAAGAAAGCTAATGAATTATTTCCATTAATATCCTTCTGAATGAGAGGAAATGGAAAATTCCTGGATACTTCTTGGTTGGTCCTGGAAAAGCTCCTCTCAGGCTGTTCGTGCCTGGAAGAAAAGCCTGTACCGCGTGTGCTCCACGTCTACCTGACATATGCTAATGTGCAGGATGCAGACATTGCGCACGTACTCGACAACAGCCTCATCACAGACTATGCTGCAAAAGTACGCCACAGGTACCAGTTGTCATCCACCCTGGACATTTAACAATGTGAACAGCTGTTCCCCCATGTGGGCCGGAAGAGGCTCCAGTAGACCCTAACCCTTTCTCTGTGGAGTTTGTCTTGCGATTCTGCTTCATATTTCTATTTAAAATTCTAATTTTTTTTTTCTTTTGGCAGATTACCAGCTGGAAACTTTGGTTATTAACAGGTTTGACGCAACAAAAAAAAATCCCACATTCATAGCTTTAAGTGACTTTTTTAAAAATACAACTTATCTTTACAGATCTAACATTAAGAGAACTAAAAATAGGGTCTGTTAAAAATCTATACATATATAGTAGATAAGAACAGTAGAGAGAAAGAGTGTAGTGAACATAAAAATAGAAAAAATTACAAAGAGTAAAAATGTGACTACTCGCCCTTCGTCAGTGAGGAGTGAAGAGGCTCCTCCTTACTCTTCACTAATGAAGGGTGAGAAATCTTTCAGAAAATTTTACTTGTGTGTGTGTGTGTGTGTGTGTGTGCGTGCGTGCGTGTGTGCGTGCGTGCTTGCGTGCGTGCGTGCGTGCGTGCGTGCGTGCGTGCGTGCGTGCGTGCGTGTGTGTGTATGATTTCATTACACTCTTTCTTCCACCTCTTCTTATTTACTATAAAGTATAATAGCATTTCAGGTCTTCATTAGGGCTGAATATGATAAAGAAACATACAAAAATCATATAGAAACATGTTTATATGTCATACTCTAACGAATGAATAAATAAATAAAAATATAAAACTGTGCGTAATCACCTATATAAAATGTATACTGGATACTGAACATATCGAAGGGGTAAAATTGTATTTTTAGACATGGGAATGTCTAATGTCCCTTATGCTTAATGGAATATTTATAATATTGACGCATAAGACGTTAAACTATGCCGTGAATTGGGCATTACAAATTGGCCATATGATGAAAATATATAAACTAATAATAAGAGTAGATTTAGTTGTTCATTTCTTTAAAAAAAACGCACAGAAAGAGTTTGCACAGCCAGACACTCTCACACAAACCTCGTAAAAACGATTTAGAAGGAGACTGAATGTTCCTCTTCTAATTGAGTCCCTACAGCCTTGAAATAAAAAAGCAATGAATAGGCCGGGCCTGTATTTCTGGGAGTTCGCGTGTTCCCGGATTCTGAAAGAACGTCAGACTGGGCCACCCAGACCTATTATCTGGAGAGGTGGGCGTACTGGGCCCCTTTCCCCGACAAACTCCTGCCCGATGACTTCATACGTACCTTTCCATGTGGAGAACCAAACAGTTCGCTCTTCTTCCAACAAAGTAAGGCATAAGTATGCTAATTGCAAATAAGTGAGGGAAAACTCTGATTTCTTACAACTATTGCACTAAATTTTTGTAGCAAGGACTTAATGTAGAGCCATTAAATGTTAAAATCAAGAATAAGACGCCGGATAACCGAAGAAACGGCGAACCTTCGTAAGGAATAGATGTAGATGCAAAGCAAGTAAAACATTAAAATTGCTGGACCTCACAATTTTGCCTGAAGATTAGAAATACAAAAAATAGAAAATATGGCATTTTTGTAAGAGCTAATATTCCGAAATAATTTTTTATATCGGCTTGCATTACAAACCATGGCTGTTGTACAATGCATAAGGTTTTTCTTCTATTTTGGATTTGTGGGAATGTGAATTACCGAAATTTAAAAACATTGAATGTGATATTAATTATATTTCCTGTTTAAAAAAAAGTCATCAGTTATATGTAAATAGAAACATACTAATTATGTGGAAAAGAATATGAAATGGGTTTATGAAAACATTTAGGATATTTTAAAGAATGTGCTTGTAGACCTTAACAAGAAGTCGCACTAAAGAGCTCTTTGTTTGTTTTTAAATACCTATAATTAGCTTTTATACTCATCCAATTTTCAATTATCTATTTGGATTTTATTCGAACTGTTAAACTCTTTTATTATATAAAAGATATATATATTGNTAGGATGATTTCCTACACGCACACACACGCACACACACACACACACATATATATATATATATTGAGAGAGAGAGAGAGAGAGAGAGAGAGATATTTTAATTATTTTCAGTTAAGATTTAACACAGAAGTTTCCACTTTTTTGTTGTTGTTTGACTCCCTTTCATTCCTTTCTATGAAATTGGGAGACTTCTCTCCATTTTGGTAGGCTGTATCTTGAAGCAATTATAACTATGCTTGTCAGCGAGTACAAGTGAGTTTATCAGTGCCTTCAGGCCTGTTGAAATACAATATCAATACAGTAATGTTATATCAAATCACCTGGCTACCATATTCATGCGCCGGGGGGGGGGGGGGGGGGGGGGGGGGGGGGGGGGTATGAGGCTGTAGGTATGAAGAGAGAGCGGCATGCATCAAAGGGGGCAAATCCAGGAAAAATAGCTATGTATTATTACTGATAGGAAGCCTAACAAAAATTTCTTGAAAAGCTCTTACAATAACAAGATAACACTTAATTACAATAAAATATTTTTTACTTTCAGCGATTAAAAATACAAATCTTTCACATTACATATTAGTTATAAATGTTATAACATGAATATGTCATGATCATTGTTTTAAATATAAGACGCTATTTTAATTTCTTAATAATAATAATTTATTTCCAACAGTACATACACGGAAAATTGATACATTCTACATACATATCGAGTTAGCCTCACTCTCATCCACTTAGTCATGGAAGGAGGGGCAATCTGCAGGTTTCTATCTAATTCTTAACATCCGTGGCTCAGGACAAGCTTTTATTTATAGATAAAAGCTTGTCCAGGATTTGAACCCGCAGCGCCATGATTATGAGACCTCTACGGATCCCCTTAAGTACCCTAGCGCCAGGGTTCTTTAGTTTTAAATATTTTTCTACAGCTGACTGAATCACCCCAGACTCCGGCCTAAGTGTCCATCCTTGAGGGTCTACTCTCGTTGCTAGACCCTTTCAGAGTCACTTATGCATTGTTAATCTATTAGGTATATCAAAAATGTTTGTGTACTCAATATACTCAACACAAATATACGTTGTCTGGCTCAAACCCTTGGGATTGCTAATTCCTAGAAGTTAACCTAATCCCCTTAACCTAGAAGGTCACTCCTAAGAAGTGCCTAATCCCTTCAAAGACACCGTCTTCATGTCACTTTCCTTTCATCTTCGCCGCCATCCTTTCAAAAATACAGCCTTTTTCCTACCGACTTCTCTTCTTCCCCTCCACCCGATTCCCCTTCCACACTCCTAGGTCTATGCTTCCTTTTCCCAAACTTTATTTCGGATACCCCAGCAACTATGGGTAAGAACACGCAATTCGTGACCCTCCCTTCCTTATCCCAATAAGTATGAGTAATTCTTTAATATAGTTTTCTATAAGTGTTACTTCAATCACAACTTTATAACCACAATTAGTATATATATAATTGTAATTGCATAATTTAATAGATTGTTCTTGTACTTATTTTACCCTAAATNCTTCATTTATATATATACTAATTGTGGTTATAAAGTTGTGATTGAAGTAACACTATTTCTAATTACATAATTGAATATGTTGTTCTTTCACTTATTTTGCTCGTAATTGTTTTTTCATTTGTGCTGTTTTATATTTGATACACAGCTCTGAGAAAGGCGTGATATTCAGACCGAAACGTCTGCAAAAATAAAATCATATTGAAGTCATAATGAAGTCGTATTGAATTGTAGTAATGTAATCCCACATTTCCTTATTAATTTGGATCGTACAGGGAGCTAGAAAAACACAACTCTCTTTCTCAGCCGGGGAGGTAGAGTTTTTTTTTCTAGCTCCCTGTACGATCCAAATTAAAATCATATTGATTCAACAGTTTTTTTTTTTTTTTCTTTTAAATGATAAACCTTTGACCGACCACCACTATCTCCTCATCATGTTTATTAACGGTCAACCAATATCCTACAGTTTTTATAAATATTTACAATATTTTGTGATTTGTAATTTTTGTAATGTAAAGGAAGACATGAGAGTTATTTGACCGTACGTATTATTATTATTAGATGTTTTTTGTTGGGGTTCAGTCTAGGTAGATCCAAAAAATACAATATCAAAACTGTGTATTTTTGTAATTTTATTTTTTGGATCTAACTTGATTGGACTCCAACAAAAACATTTAATAATAAAGGAAGAGGTTATTCAAAATAATAATTAAAATTTTAGCTACCACTTGTTCGTTGTAATCAACAAATATTTATACTAACTCAACGTTTATCGAACAATTATTTAGTTTAATGTCATAAATCAATGTTTATGTATTTAATCAATACATCAGTCAATACAATTTCCACTCGCCATGGAGTTGAGGAGTACATATTCCCAGACATTAATATCCTGCATTGAGAGTGAGATGTCTGTCCCGCAAGATTCACGAGGGAAATAATTAATCATTAATGAAAAAGTAGAAATTCAAAAGAAGGGATGGTGGAGGCCGGTGTGTTACACTTCCAACCACCCCCAACTACCCCAGCAGTAGTATATACTCCGAGGTCAAAAACTTTTCAAAGATATTCCATTTCTCTTAAAACTTATCGCTCTCACATAAATTTATCAATGGATCAACTAATTTGACCTCATAGAAGATTCTCTAGTAAGCTAATAGTCTTCAAGAGTGAAAGAAAGCAATCATTTTTTTTTTTTTTTTTTAGAAGAATTGGTCAGGGATTGGGTCTTGGGAGCTAAAAAAAATTTATTTTTAAATAAAAGAGTTTTTTTTTTGCCAACGTTTTGGCCTAACTTTCAGGCCTTCTTCAGGATAAATGGGGTGATGAGGAGAGAGATACTCCTGCTCTACACCAACTAAATTATGCCGTTGACCGTCGAGCTTTTTGAGTTGAGGTTAGTCAGGGATTCTGTCATAGAAATTTTAATTGAATTAAAAATCAATTTGAAAACAAAAAGTCATCTTTTTTTTCTTTTAATTTTCGCCTAAATTTCAGGCCTTCTTCAGGACCAATTAAGTGATGGGAAGAGAGATTCTCCTGCTCTACAGTAACTAAATCATGATTGAAATGTTCATTCTTCAGCTCTCGTAGGATCTCCATATTTAATCATTTGTTTATTTTACCTTATTATTCGTGACATTTCATTGAAAACTATGTGAAATACTCAACTAGTATCAATATCATGTAAGGACTAAACGAATAAAATACAGTATTCTTATCTTCAAAGCTGCTTGGTTCGAAGAGAGAAATTATACGAGGTATTTATGTACTTTCACCAACTAAAAAAAAAAATTTTTAAAAAACATGGGGTTAAGGACCATTGATTCCAGTACTTTATCCTCCGTTTGAAATGGTTAAGTGCCCTCTCAAATTTCCATTTAAAGAAAAAAAAAAAGGGTGGAGAGGAAAATGGACTGGAAAACAAACAAATAAAGGAAATAATCATGACGGGCCTGGAGGAGCAGCAGGTGAAGGCGGAGGGCAGGTGGGGAGAGAAGTAGTGCGGTCTCTCGTGACAGGCGGTCTGCACGCACTCGCCGCGTAGAGATAATGTCCCACTGGTAGAGGTCCATCAGAACCACCGCCGCCGCTGGCCCAGTCCTTATCAATTAGGGGATATGGCATGTGTCAACAGCCCCACAACAGCTGTCCGGGAAACGTTGGACGGATCCTCTGCCACGGAAGAAGGGGCGGTTTAGGGAGCCTTCCGGACGATTCCTTCCTGCAGGCCGGCCACTTTGAGGAAAGAGCTCTTCACGACCAGTAGAAAAGAAAATTTGGTAAAGTTGGCCTGTGGTGGTGTGGCGCTTCAATATATATCTGACAATACAGTAATAAACGAACTTGTCACAC
>KZ807266.1:619664-622164 GCA_000696205.2 Oncopeltus fasciatus | reverse complement strand
TTTTAAGAGTGCATTACTCACGTATAGAAAGCAAATTTTTAAGTTTTTAAATGTGCCAACTTCAACGGTCCCCATCTTGTGACCACGGTCACCGCCTGTCCAATTTAAAAAAATGAAAAACTTGAAGAAATCCGTTTTTCTTTAAATATTTCTTATCTAAAAGCAGAAAAAAAAATTCTTAGATGAATCCACAAACCCTACTTCGCCCAAACAAAATCTTAGGCCTATTGTTTTATATTCCGAAATGGCCTCTAGTCTAGTAATAAATTAACCTTAATTATTGAATTGTGGCAAACTTTGAAAATTAGCTTCAATTGTTGAAACACTTGCTTAAAATGAATAAATTAGAAAACATTGTAGATAATTTAAATTAAACCCCTTTTCCTAATCATTTTATTGCCCCTCTACTTTTACAGTGGCACCAATTATTAAATTAAATCAATCTCAACATAAAATTTTACCAAATTATTCTGAATCGAAACCAAGCAAATTATCTATGAAAGGAGAGAGACCATTTTCTCAAGGATCCAATCCAAAAGCAAGGTAGATAGAGATGGAAAGATAAAAGCGTCTAAAAATCAAAATATAAAAAATAATTGTATTTCAGACCCAGCCCTACATAATTTAACTTTAATTTTTAGATATTTTCATATTGGCTATAAATATATTTAAAACAATCTGTCCCTTTATGTGTAATATACCACTTAAGAATATGATATTGCAGTGGAACTAAAACAGAATTGTTTCACATAAGCACGATTTAATTAATATATTAAAGGATTATGAAATCCATATTCAATATGTTCAAGAAACTCGTTTGAAGGAAAGAACTAATTTCCTGTTAAATGTCTTCTAAATTTATAGAAAAGGATATCATGAGAGACTTATCGGCGGGGGGGGGGGCGATTATTGGGTTATTTTTTTGAGTCATAGGGGCATTAACCGCAATCAAATACCCCCTGAGAGAATTTCGAAAGTGTGGGATTTACTGGGATTAGTGTAGAATTACGGGAGACTTAAGTAATGACAAAAAAAAAAATTACATTTATTTGTACTTATGAAAAAATCTGACTTATTCTATAAAATTTAAGTTACACTACTATAACTATGTGCATAACATAGTTATAGTAGTGTAACTTAAATTTAAGTTACACTACTATAAAAACATGCACTAGTATAATTATGTGCATGTTTTCATATTCATTTTTTTTTTTTTTTTTTAACTTTATTATTTATTACTTTCTACATGTTTTGTGCTAAACACTCCATAGATTATGCTAGCCATACTCTGAATAATTCAGAGACTAATTTGGCAACAATAGAAAAGGAATGTTTAGCGATTTTATTCTGGGGAAAAGGTTCCGACCCTATCTAATCGGACCCAAAAAAGTCAGATATCTGTGATCATGCTTAAAAACAAAATATGAAAGGAAACCCCTGAAACTTCCTTACATTACAATTCCAAATCCAACAAAAACTTTCAAAATTATGCACATTGACACGATAACATTCCACAATACCAAATTCTTGACAATCATAGAAACTTTCTCAAAACATGCTCAAGCTTACAAACTGCACAAGGAATACAAGTTGTTAATAAACTACTTGTATTCTTCTCTCACCACGGAACCCCACAACAAATCTCTTGGGACAATGGAAATGAATTTAACAACACATTAGTCAAAGAACTATTAAATTTACATAAAATTAACAGACACTTCACACGTTCACAAAATCCAAATTCTAACTCACAAATAGAAAGATTCCATTCAACCTTGATTGAACATATAAGACTTTTGGAAAACAGGGAGGAATTTAAAAATGATCCTAAAGAAACAAAGGTTACAAATGCAATTTTAGCCTACAATGAAACAATACATTCAACTACAGGACTTACACCTTTGGAAATTATAAACGGACATTTCAATTAAACGGATCCAACTAACATAGAAATAGAAAAACAATTAATTAACAATTACATAGACAATCATAGGGAAAAACTAAAGTTGTTCACGTAGGCTTCGACGGTCGTCAGAAGTAATTACTGTTTCTTCTTCCGGGTTAGACCGTGTCATATTGGTGTTATTTACCGAGTATTCGTGCGATCTTCTCTGTTGTCCCTTTGACGTAGGGGATGGTCACTTCTCCTTGGAATTCTTCGGCTTCTCATTCTTCCTTGTTGCGCTGCCTATTTTTTTATATACCTATGCCTATGGACAAGATCCAAAGGAAGAGAATTCCAAGGAGAAGTGACCATCCCCTACGTCAAAGGGACAACAGAGAAGATCGCACGAATACTCAAAAATCACAAGATAAGAACAACGTTCAGCACGGACAGAAAAATAACAGACATCCTTCCGAAACCTAAGGATAAACTTGGACTTCGGACTCCAGGAATTTACAAGATTCCCTGCTCCTGCGGAACTTCTTACATCGGTGAAACCGGAAGGACGATAGACACACGTCTCAAAGAACACATCGCAGACATCAAACACGGACG
>KZ807266.1:598070-619160 GCA_000696205.2 Oncopeltus fasciatus | reverse complement strand
GGGGGAGTGGTATTTGAGGATTTTTCTGGTGGCAGTCCAGAGGGATTTGTCTTCTGTTGTGAGTGTGGAGAGATAATTGTTGAATTCTTTATTGTGATAAGATCTGAGTTCCCGTGTCACTAAACGGCTCAGTTTGTTATAAGCTTGGTGGTCGGATGGGTGTCGTGTTCTCTGCCATGTGGTTCTCGCCCGTCTTTTGGATAGTATAAGAGTCTGTATATGCATGGGAAGAGGTTTGGTGTTTAAAGGTTTGGGATTAAAAGGTTTTTTGGAGGTAGGTTTGGATGCTATCCAGCACGACTGTTGAATAGCAGAGGTGAAGGATTGTACAGCATCGTCAAGGTCTTTCGGGGATTTTAAGGAAACTCTGAGGTCTCATATTCATTAACATCATTTATTTGTTTTGACTTAAATTAATTAATAAAACCAAATCCTAATGATTAAATAAAATATAAATATTAGTGTAATCAAACAATATCCAATACTTCGCACTTAATATATATTTTCTCTTATTGCTGAGCGCATTCAGAAATTCCATCTTCAGAGCTGATTAACCCTCTCGAGTGATAATTTTTTATTAATTTTGCTACCAGTGCAAATAAAAGAATAAATAAGTATTCTTTCCTTAGTTTAAATATCACCTAATATTAAACCATTTTTTTTTTTTTTTGTTTCATTCTGTAAGAATGTTTACATTTTGTAATTGCTCACAATGTTGTTCAATAGCTGTGAGTGGGAATGACATGAGGCAAATAGCGGTCTGTGCTGCAACTCCGAAAAGAGAAAAAAGGTATATATATATATTAACAGGGTTCTCTTGTAGTATGAGGCGGGAATGGAATTTGGAGAACGATTGGGTATTAAGTCTTTAACGAGGTCAGTTTTGAGATCATTGTGAAGGGTAGAGTTGGCCACATAGAAGGGAGCATTAACAGTGGTGGTCGAGGACTTTGGACTGGAAGGATTGGTTGTGCTGGATGTTGGAAGGTTTAGCGGTACCCCAGAGTTATATATCGAATGTCCAAATAGGTTTAAGAATAATTTTGTATGTTGTTAATTTGTTGTGTACTGATAATTTCGACGTTCGTCCGATTAGTCTAAATAACAGTCCGTAGCGTCTGTCTAGGTCTTGCCTCTTTTGCCTTATGTGTTCTTTCGAAGGAAGTCTTGAGTCCAAGTAGAAACCGAGGTATCTCACGGTGTTGGATTGGGGAATTGGAATTTCGTTGAAGGAGAGATTATGTGAGGCTTGCGAATATGACGTGGACACACTTGCTAAATATAAAACTAAACAAAACAAACAGTAACATCTAAACGCTCCTGCTACGAGCGCCCTATCCCAGTATTCAGTGTGAGGGGAGGGTTAACGTCAGCCCGGCGGCAGGCTGGAGGATGTGGCCGGCAGATAGCGCTGTAAGCCGAGCACCTCCTCCGAGGCCGGCCGGGAAGTAGCGCAAGACACCCCTATCTCACCCCTAGCAAATCCTCAGTACTGGTACTGTGGCGGGTGACGGCCTACTACCTGGTCCATTACAGTACTCCGTGAGGCCCGAGCGATCTGCCGGGGGACGGAGCGAACGGGCCTCAATCCCGGGCTACTGGTGTTCCTCTTAAGTGTCTGTCGTACATCTCAGTCAGACTTCCATCTTCTGGCCTTCACCTCCACAGTACGCTTCACAAACCTACCCTCGTTCTCGTAAGAATAAAAATAAAATAACAGAATATAAACTATAATAAATAAAAGCTTAACCAAATTACATCTGCCTACCCAATAAGCTTCATGCAAGTACTATAAATATATCCACATAGAATCAACCGATTGGAATTAATAACCTTTACCGTTGACACTTCTGAAAATATAATAATAATAACAATAATAAAGAAATTTTAAAAAAATGAATCTTCCATAAAAAACGTAGAAGCATAAAATAAAAATAATAGAGTTAATAATATGACTTTTTAATGTGCATATGGTATATGTGGGTTTTAGAAAATAAACACCCATATAAATTGTATATTTAATAATGTCACTGTAATTTTAGTGGGAAAAAAACTATTTCTCTTAAGAACAAAATTCTTCATTACTTTTAGAAGAAAAATAATTTTTTTTTTAAATTTTTATTATGATTTACTGTTGAGAAGAAATAGACAATTAGTAGAAAATGAGCACGGAATACAGCTTATGGACTACAGTAAGCAGACCAGCAACGCTCTTCGTAGTAATATTTGCTTACAGGAAATTTCTGCTTTTATTTACAAACAGAGGGTGCTCCATTCGACTTCGAACTATGGATATGGTGGCGGTGGGGGGGGGGGGAATGCCATGTTTAGCATACATCCTCGCGTCAACTGCCCCTACCCATACTTAATAATTATGCATTAAGTCTCGAATTAGTAATTTTTCATATTTGCCAAACTTAGGTTAAATTCAAATCTTCAGGTTTCTAAACACGCAGACTTCCTTATATTAATTTATTTATTACACAATTTATATATATATATATATACTTACACACATAAATATATTTGTGTTTCTCAGTTATATNATATATATATATTATAAAATTACATAATTTCATGAGGCAGGTTTTCACTCTAACCTAAACATTTTTTTTTTAAATATTCGGGGGAGACCTCACTAAATACACCTGAAAAACAATTGTTAAGTAAATGAAGGATAGATTATTTATCATATTTATCTTTAAGATTTTGAATCAATTTATTGCTTTAAGAATTAGTGAAATAATCCATCGTATGATATTTGTTTCAAGCATTGATGAAATACTTTTGGTCATCATTGCAAATAGGTGTTATATGGTTCATTGGTAGACGGATCCATTCCTCACTTTAATCTACAACTCTCCTGAGTTTTTTGTTGTTGTTTTTTTCCTGTAATGTTGGGGGAAGAAAAAAAGAAGAATGTGAGTGGGTGAATAGATCAGTGGGAAAAGTAGATCAGATGCTTTATTAGCAGCCATTTTGAATCCATCTGAGCCTCGACCGTTGAGCTGTTTGGTTGAAACATTCAAAATTATATATTTAGTATAAAACCTCACGTCCAACCAACCCTCCGCCTACTTAATACTACTATATATGTTTTTAAAAAAAGTCCCTTAACAGACCATATGTGCGCCAAGAGGTAAATACATGCTGAGGATATATTTATTCCCGACTAAAGGCACACTGGAGAAGATGTGTGGTCAGCTCACCGTTGTGGCCGACTGATTTTTTTCTCAACCAATGAAGATCGTACCTAATTTGGGCTGGGTGTTCCCTAGATGTACACCAGGAATCCTCTGGGTCATTACAAACAGAATCACTGAAAGAATGAAAAACTTTCTGTGAGTATTGAACCCAGGACCTTTGGCTCAGCAGTCCAATACTTTAACCACTGGAACACCGTGCTCACACTTAAGAGTTAAGTAAAATCTTCAGGTTTCTCAACATGCAGGCTTGCTTTTACTAATTTATTTCTAACAAAATTCATTGTCATATACATGGATTTGAATCCCTTCTCTACTTAATCTTTTAATCAAGAAAAATGACATAATCTGTGTTTTAAGCATTGCTGATATATTTTTGGTCATCATGCCAAATATGTTTTTCATGGTTAATTATTCACTCAACCTGTAACTCTAACCGATACTTTTATTTTTTGTAACATAGGGGAAGACCTCACAAAACCCACCTGAAAAAAAAATTGTTGAGCAAATGTAGGCTTACATTTATACTTATAGTTTGAATCGATTCATTTATATATAATATTAATCATTTTTATACGTGACTTTGTATCCCTTTATTCCTTTAACAATTAGTGAAATAATCCATCGTATAATTATAATTTTTAAGCATTGATGATACATTTTCACTCATCATTTAAAATATGAGTGTTTTATGGTATATGGCAGATGTCTAAACGGATTCATGATAGCATTTCCTCAGTCTAACCTTAACACTACTCTATACTTTGGGGGGGGGGGGGGTAATATTGGTGAGAGAAAAAAAAAGAATGTGAGCGGTAGAGTAGATCACAGGGAAAAGTATTGGCGGTTATATTGAATCCAACTGAGAAGCTATATTTTGTACTTATTATAATAGTCAATTGCTGAACAACTCTACATTTCTACATAATAATTAAAATGTAAAAATTAATAGTCAAGGAAAGGAAAGGAGAAAAGGAAATATACTTGATATTTCAAATAAACAAAATTTCTGAAAATAATTAGCCATGTTTATTTCGATTTCCAATTATAAATTCCAACTTTCTTTGACCAAAATATGAGTTATATAGATTTTTACAATACATCAAATATTTATAGTGTTTGAAGAATTTTTGAGCGAATAGGAAAAATAGTTTTATTATTATTATTATTATTTATTACAAAACATATAAAAAATATGAACATTGAAATTTAAAAAAAAAATATAAAAAAATGAAATGTAAAAAACTAAATAGTGAAACCTGTCTTCTAATGATTTTAAAACTACAATTTACAATTAGGTTCAAACATTAATTAGTGAGCAGGAAAAAAAAATGGGAAGATTACGTTAATTTTGGACAAAATAAACACAAAGAAGAAACCTAGAATCAGTTATTTGACTCAAGGAACCATTCCTTTACCGACAACTAGATGAAGTCAAGCAATTTGTACTTTTATGTGAGTATGAAATAAACTAAATTTATTCTTTATTGGTTCCCAAGCCACGAGCAAAATGTTAACACATCGAAGTTCGTCTTGAGTGAAGAATAACATTTGAAAGAATAATGCTCTTTGAGGAACTATATAATAATACTACATATACATGTAGGCGTATTATAGTATCATAATAGTCAATATCCAATTTTTGTACTTAAATATGTATATTATTTTACATTATCATTATTATACACGTGATATGCGTTAGCTAAGGTGATTTGAGAACCATTAGTGGATAAACATATTTATTTCACATTATGCTTTCACATGTCAATAGAATAAGTAAATAAGTGATTCTTGGCTTCTCTGAACTACCGAGTTCAACAATTTAAAATAGCTGAACTAAAATATTTCCTCTTTTCGTATATACATATTAAAAATAAATTATATAATACAAAATGATTTTAATCAAATCTCATTTGACATTGTACATTTACAAATAGAAAAAATAACTTAATATCTATACACTAAAATGTGGCACAACAAATCGACGAATATTTACAATATAATCGTAAAATACTTGGTAAAATACAAATATAAACAAAATTCGTAAAAAATAAAAATATGTGTATTTTGACAGCCAGTAACCTCTTACAATCTTCGCCAGTCAAATATACACTTTATAATGCCCAAATAAAGTAATACGTCAACAGTTCCATGGAAACATAATCATATAAATTTTACATTGTAAACATTCATATAATCGGAAATTGATTGTTTAACAGTGCTTAGTATACATTTTAATATCGTTTATATTATTAAACATCGAATTATACAACATACAATAAGTTAAACATTGAACAACTTCTATTTAGACATTTAGAGCAGACAACAATATAGGATGTAACACAATAGTTTGAGTATATAGTTTGAACATGCAACTTTAATATTTAAAATCTGCATATATTCCACCAAGGTCAGATAAATTAGTTAAAATATACCTTTCACTTAAATAAATTGTTAACATGAGACAATTGAAAAGGGTCATAACGGCAAAGAGAATATGTTCCCGATTGGCAAGATTGAGCAAAAGCTGTAAGATAACAGCTCAAGTTCGAGTCAGAACTCGAATATAGTTTCTTTCAAGAATCTAAATGTCCGAGATTCGGTCTGCAGGAACTGTCAATGGGCATTTTGTGAACTGATGGCACAAGACCCCTCTCTTTGGTGTCCATGTCTTCATGGGGAGACAACGACTGTGGTGACAGCTCATCGCACTGGCCCGAGTCGTATCTGGAATGGGTCCTCATGTGCCTCGTGATCATGTCACGTCTGCAAGCGGCATATGGGCACTGTGGACATTTGTATGGTTTCTCGCCTGTGTGAGTACGCTGGTGAGTGGAAAGGTGGTCAGAGCGAGAAAACACCTGGCCGCAGACTCGACAAGTGTACGGCTTTACACCTGTGTGTAGGCGCATATGCCTGGTGAGCATGTCTGATCTCGCAAAAGATCGCTTACACACTTCGCACAGATATGCTTTACTTGAGGAGTCCGGTGCAGTCCTGTTCTTATGCCTAGAAGCCATATGCTTAGCCAAGCGATCGTGCAAGCTGAACATTTGGCCACATACGGGACAGACGTAGGCCACGTCAGAACCAGGAGGCATTTCTTCAACAACCGGGGACACTTCTAGGTTGTAGCGTACCGCAACGGATTCCTTTGTCGTCGGTGAGGCGACATCTCCTTTGACTATGGGAACGTTACTATACGTCGATGGAAGAACAAATGAGTCCCCGGAGCTGGGAGAAGTATCTGAGCTTTTCGAACTTTTCATAGACAAGTCGAGAGGAGAATCCTGAGGTGAAGAGTACTCAGCCCTTTCAGTCCTCGCTTCGAACCATGATATAAGTTCGGAATCTGAATGACTCCGCCGCCTTAAGATATCAGGGAGGTACTTCGAATGAATGTACTGTTCAAAACTGTACACTGACCCGACTTGCATGGGTGGAGTGACAGGAGATATCGTCGAATAGGCGGTGGATACGCAGGAAGGACAAGCACAACCTTTATGCCGTTCCTCTTCCTCCAAGGTTCCTTCTTTGAGTCTCAAGGGGCTAAAGCTGATCTTGGGAGAGTCCGCATTGGAACTGTGAGGCGAAGAAGAACTGAAAACCTCCTCCTCCTCGTCCGAATAGATCTCCTCCTTCAGCTTCGAATTCTTTGACAAAGGGCCAGTCTTTTCCTCATTATTATTATTATTTAAGTGGACATTATTGTTCAGGGGACTGCCCACTTGTCCAGCCAGTTTGTCAACGACTTGGCTGAGTCTCTTCCTCTTTCTCTGCTTGCCCCTGCCGTGGTGGTTGTGGTTCGCGGCCAACGGATGGTTGTTGTTCCTGTACTGAGCGTACCTCCACAGCGGGTCCGCCGTTGTTGTTTCAACCTGAGCGTCTGCCATAGTCATCAGATAAACGCGGCGCCCAAGCCGCCTTCCGACTTCGCCTTCTTATACAGATACTAAAGTAGAAATCACTCAGCATCTCCGTTCACAGCGCAGAAGGAAGACTTTCCATTGCATCCAAATAGCAGAAGAGATGTAATTGGAAATCAGGTGCCTTAGATAATTATCTGAAACAAGCAAAAACAAAAAAAAATTAGACATATGCTATGTAAAACCTTGTTATCTTTAGAAAAAATAAATAGTAAGTAACTATAGAAAAAAAGTATTAGTGCATAGGAATCAAATCTTAAACCTTATATTAATGTGACAGATTAAAGCGGTATAGTAAACGATAAACCACCAAACGGAAAATATTTTAGTTATCTCTATGAGAGTGTCTCACGAAAGATAAAGCTAAGATAAAATTACTTTCAAACCTTCGAACATTATTGCTTAAATGTTTGCTAAAAACGAAATTATTAATCTATTAATTAAAGTAATATTAAAAAATAAAATTCCTATCGAAGACATTTGAGTTTCATTAGCAGACGGTAAGGCCACAAGCTGTCAGTGGAATAACAAGTTCCAACATTAAAAGAAAAAAGTCTTGAGGGCACTATTCCAACCACAAAGGGTAAAATAGTGGACGCTCTAGGAGAAGTTCCACGGATAGGTTAATGGTCTGCGATTACATAGGAGGTGATAAGATGCCACGAAAGGCTTTGTCCTGGGGGAACGTGGCAGGCTCGTGCGGGAGCACCACATTCGCCATCTTCCAGTGCTAATACCCTCTCTCCCAAGTTGGCACTAGGTAAACCGGCCGTGACGTACGGTAAAGGCACTGGTTCACTGTCCGGCATTAAACTCTTCCCCGAATCATTTACTGGATTCTTCTTCTGGAAGGTGAGGGAGGGACACAGTGGAGGGGATAGCTCCTCGGCGGACAGAGCCGCGTTCCAGGGCATTGCAAGATGTCCTTTCGGATCCGCCATCTGTCCCTCCGGACCTGCCACCGCTAACCTTTCAATTTAAACGCTAAATCAAAATTCAGTTTCATTTATAGCTTTATAGTAACTATGATCACATATGAAATATATATATATATAATACTCTATGTTTTTCGGAAAAAAACNTATATATATATATAAAACCAAACATTTTGATTTAGGAGGTAAATTTGTTGTCCGTCAAGTTTCATGAAGAGAGGATTGTCAGGAATTTTGTGTTGGTAGTTGAAGAATTAAAAACTAATTTGTAAACAAAAAAGTTTTTATTTTAGGCTTTTTATGAAGTTTTATTTAGGCTAAAATAGAAACTTTTTTGGTTTCAAATTAGTTTTTCCAGCAACCAAGATTTAATTCCTGCCAACCCTCTCTTCATAAATATTTTGAAGTTTAATTTAATGATTTTCAGTGAACTTCTTGATGATAATTAAGCCATTCTGATGATTTATGAAAAACTGTTACAAATATTCAAGAATTGTACCTTTTTTTTTTTGTAATATATATAGTGAGTAAGAAAGCTTTATTTAATAGGGCCTAAGAAGGGTCGCTGAGGATTTGAAAATGATTTCATCTTGATACCAACGTGAATAGCTTGATTCCACTGAAGGAAACCAGCCTACATAATGTACCCGCTAGGGGTACTTTATAGGATATGGGGGGGTTACGAGAGCTGTAGCGTGTCAAGCTCTATACACCTGTAGCGGCCTTATAAGGTGATAGGCCAATTCGGCCAAACAAGCACACACAAAAAGAGAAAAAATGAAAGCGGACATTTCAACCCGCTTAAATGTCACTAACTCCGTGTGCAGGCTTTGTTTTATCTGAGTAGCACTATCTATCTAACAGTCCATGAAAAGAGGAATTCACTGAGGTTGGTGGGGAGAGAGTAAACTAGGGGACAAGATTATATAAAATTAAATAAAATAAATGCATATAAAGAACCATAGAATAATGGAATCTGTTTTTTATAATCAACAGCAACCGTGTTCGGTGAAATGAAAAAAACAAAACAAAAAGGAACTGGCTATTTTGGGGAAAATAACTATAATCTATACTAGAAGATGTTATTTTGTTGGGGTTCGGTCAAGGTAGATCCAAAAAGATACAAAAATGTGTATTTTTTAATTATCTGCCCATGAAGGCGAGCGGGGACTTCGTGTCACCAGGTACCCGAAATTTTGAGGACTGAAAAACTCTCCATTTGAGCTTATAATCTATACTATTACTTCTACCACACATGAAACTGAAGTCACCATCCCTGTTAAGCGCAAATATAAAAGAGATGTGTATTATAGAGATTGATCGATCATACATTTTGTAAAGAAATTTTAAAGAGATAACTAATTTTAAATATTAAAAAATAGTTAGAAACATTAAGAAATGAATATTATTCAAGTATTAGTATTTCGTCAAATAGATATTTTAAATTATTTGTATAAAATTATTGTGTAAAAAAAATTAATACTTATACTTCATTAGAAAACCTTAAAATGTCTGAATACATAAGACATGAATCTATTCATTAAATTAGACATGTTATAATTAACTATGTTTAACCTAAAACAATGACTGGAAAGTATAATGCAATTTAACAGTTCCAGAATGTAAACAGACTAAGCGGGGAGGATCATGGGGATCCTTCCATGGGGGAAGTACTAAGAGTAAAGAGATGAGATTCAGAGGTTATCCTCCAAGGCGGCAAGGGGCTAAAGAAAAAGAACATGAAAATGAAGAGTAAAAAAAAAGCAGCGTGGACGGGACGAAGGTGTTTTCCGAAGAGTGACTGTTCAAACAGACTAGCGGCCGAGGATGTGGGGGAGCACGGGAGAAGGGTGTGGATAATCCGTCTTTTGTAAGAGGGAGGCGTCCTGGCTCGTGCCACACAAAGAGCCACATCTTCAGGGCGGGCTTCACCCGGCAAGAAACACTCTCTTTTTCTAGCGGGCAGGGGAAGGAGAGAGATTATTTTTCCTAAGAACGAGTCTACATCATCAAGGACGATGAAAAGCAGAGGAAGCGAAAGTTCCATCGGCAATGTCAACAGGCAAGGTGGGACTCTTGTCCAGCCAACAACCAACACACATAGGGTGTGTCCACAGCTGGAACTCTAAATCCAGCAATCCTTGCACCAGAAGGAAATCTATCACAGCTAATTTGAATAACAGGAAGTTCAAAAAATTATAAGTCGGATTGAAGTGACTGTAGATAAATTAATATGACATTTAGCAATTATTGACTATATTTATTAATATAATATTTTAATTGAAATCGTTGGGAATGTAAATTATTTAGAACTAAGTGTAAACTGTACTGAACACACATCCCAGCTCATCGTAATCAACCTCATACCATCCCTCTTAAACGGATGGCGTATTTCATCAATTGACATTATTGGAAGGTATATTTTACATAGTAGCATGGGGTTAGACATTACATCACACAATATAAATCAATGGAGTATGATACTATTCAATAATGATTTATATCGAAATCGTGATTAATCATTATTAAGAAGTAAAATGCGGTAGGAAAGATGAAAAATGAAGAAAACACGAAGAGATCAAAAGGCCCGCTTAAGTCACATTCACTACGCCGATTGTTGGGAAACAATCTTCATTTCTGCTGGTTGTCCCTGAATTTAACATTTTGAGACAATTGATTGATTGAATGATAATAGTATGTGATCATAATTTACTTCTACAAGAATCCTACAAATTCCCGAGAGGCAATAAATTACATTTCAATTAGATAAACTTCTCATTTAAGTAACTCTTTAGAAATATGGTAGTGAACAAAATAATAAACTCTCAATATTGTTACGTTTTCATTTATTGCACCTCAGGATAGTCTTTTAATAAGAACATCTATGTATGAATTAATGTTTATAAAAAATTTACAAAACACAAAAAAAGAGGAATAGAAACGCTAATAGATAATTAAACTGGCAGAAATAATTCTTTCTTACAAATTAAAATTTAATTGAAAATAACTAAGCAACTGATGGCTATACAGTTGTGGTAAAAAACTAAAAGAGAAAAGTAGACCAAAAAAAGAGAGAGTGAGAGAGGGAGAGAGAGTGAGGGTGAGGGAGAGAGAGAGAGAGAACTAATAGGGACGAGGTATTTCCAATCATTTGAATTTTAAGCAGAGAATATATTGGCAAATTTGCAAACCAAATTGCAGAATCAAATACAAAATTACACAGCCAACTGAGCAGTGAGTAGTGAGTGCAGAGCATAAAACAGTTCTCGGTGGATTTCGCGATTAACGCCAAATATTCAATTGTGTTTCCAAAGAATCCCCTATTGAATTGTAGCTCTCGTTATCTTCATGATACGGTAAAAATGCTAACTTTAAATCCTGCAGGAAATTGGCTAACAGCTTAATGCTTGTGAATAGTTATGCGGCAACTGTATTTATGGGAGGCCGTTAAAATCATGAATACCGCAAAATGAATTTTAATACCGACTTAAGATGTATTATTAAGTACTAATTAGTAATATACAATTATTGAATATTGTCACAATATTCAATATTTGTATAAGATGAAGCATGATTTTTCAGGTTCTTCTAAATTGTCATTGGAAAAACATTCGGTATTGGCCTAGCTTAATGTTAAGCCTGTCCAATGTTCTTCATGGTTCTTCATGTTATGATTCTTAATAAAAAAATAATTCTATAATAAAAAAAAATAAAACTAGAAACTAACTAAATCAAAATTAAAAATGTGAAACTAAATTAAAATGCATTTTGATTGCCTTATTATAGAAAACGTAAGTGAAGTTAATTTTTCATAGGTAAGTAGGCTGATAAAAGAATTCGACAGCGGGACAGAGAATGATAGGAAGAAAGAGATCGAAGGGATTGTCAGAAGAATATAACAATAAAAAAAATTAACTAACAGTATTAGTTACATTACAGAACGTAAGGAAGGAGTTGAAAGAGAGAAAAAAAGGCCTAGAGCGTGTTTTAAACAAAATTTTGAATATCTGGTAGGAATAAAGGCAAAATCCAGGATATCCAAAACCTTCTTGGGATTGTTCTCGTTCTACTTTCATTGTAGGAAAATCCTTCAGAGTGGCTTACCCAAAAGACAAACAAGCCTTTATGCTGGGAAGAGCATTGCACGAGACAAGTTTGAACTCATTGTTGTAACATTGTGGAGGTGGCGTTCTGATCCTTGAGGCGCATTGTGTGCAAATATCATATGGTTCGTTACAAAAGTCGGGCGAGTCGCCCACTCAAGGCCGATCAAATGTCACCACACGCTATCTCCAACGGAAAGTAATTACAATCCGAATGCAATTTGCAATGCAATTACAATTTCTCTTTACCATTCATAAACATTGCTAAAAACAAAAATTATCAGACGAAAGATGGAAAACTCTCGATGCTATACCAGGTTTCCCTTAAAGAAAAAAACAAAACAAATTGCCAAAAATATTGATGTCATCAAAACATTACTTGTTTTATTAAAAATAATATATAAGAGCAAATGACTAATCCTGAAAGTTATCTTATTAATTCTTCATTCTAAATAGCCTTTAAAAATACTTCGAAAAGAGGTTAATCTGGTGAACAAATCAATTGGTTCAATTGGAATTAAACGAGAAACATAAATCTTTTTAAAAAAATCAGATATTGTAAAAATAATATAATTTTCCAAACAAAAAAAAAAAAAAAAAAAAATTACCTATTGGGTAACCGAATAAAACTAAAGCTTTTTAAAATCTTTCGAAGAAAATAAAAGAAACTTGATTTCTCATAAGAGATCAGTCATGATTTAGTAACTGTAGAGCAGTGTTCTCTCCTCATCACCACGTTTGCTCGGAAGAAGGCTTTAAAATTAGGCCGAAACGTTGGCGGGGAAAAAAAAAAACTTTTTAATTTACAAATCAGTTTTTACTTCTCCATCTCCCAAGACCGAATCCCTGACTAACTTCTGCTCACAAGATACTCTTGAGTTTTATAACTAATGGGGACAGCCGTTAAGTTTTATTTGCCTAGGCTTTTTACTGCTATTCCTTCCCTGCACTACTGGAACTGCAGGATTTGAAGTAAGCCCTTATCCGCAGACCGTTTGATCCTGAGTTTACAGTGGGATATTACTAGCTTAGGGTCTATATAAGCAAGGCTGAACCACTAATGAACCAAGCCAATGACATGGTAGAGTTTAACGACATGTCTTTCATACTCAAAAATAATTATATTATTGCACATTGGGGAATATAATATGTTTTTATGGCAAATAAATACAACCAAATGACTGTAATTGGAAAATAATTATAACTATTTATAGTTTATATATATTAACAGGCAAACAGTTTTTTCAACTCCGTNAAAAATATTAAAAATTATTTTAATTTTCATATTAATACTATTAACCACCACCCAAAAAAGAAATTAATTGCTCTTGTCCACAGAACCATGCATTCACTGATTTGCTATGCACACATAGACCAATTTGATGAAAATTACATACCTTACGTAAAAAAAACTTATTTAATGGTATTAACAATAAAATTATTTCTAGAAAGATTTTTGCAGTCAATTAAACTTTCATTAAATAACAGTAAAATTGAGCCAAAGCAGTATTTTATAAAAGTTTTATGGGAAATATTTTAACAATTCATAACAACAGATCAATGCTTGGCCAATATATTTGCAATACTGAGAAAGTTAAAAAAATTATAAAACATTGTGATGAAATTTTCACAGGAAATTAAAATACTAAAAAATATATTTGAATTTAATGAATGGTACATAATGTACAGATTGTACGATTGCTACGCCGGTGAGATTCTCTATCTCATCAGAATGGGCTTCATGAATTAAAAATAAATAAACAAATTCGTCAGAAAAATGCAACATATTTAAATTGTGTACGTAAAATTATCCCACTGTAATATTAAATGTTGCTTCTTAGAGTATTCAAAATAGCTGAAAAAGGTGGGAAATAAGACGGTCTTTCATCAAGTAAATTATATATTATTTAAGTGTTCCGTTTGCTGCATTCCTCCGACATTCTGACTTTGAGTCAAATGCCAAATATTAATAATCCCTTCATCACTTTGTCAAGAGGCCTGCTGGCAGATTTTAATTAAGGACGAGCAATAAGATCCTAAATAATGTATAAGGCCAATAACTGACATGACAAGACAAGGTGGCACTTAACATGAAGACGATCAGACGTAGCAGCAGGAACAATTGGAGGGTATGAGGCACCCACAAATCAATTACAGGTCCCTTGTGAGCCTTTGAAGGGGCTCTGAAGATGACTCGAGACCAGACGAACATGACTGGACTCGCCCAAGCATTATCTCTTGGATAGCCATAAAATGGTCGTGCCTCGCTCGAACGGGCGCATGACTCTGCGGACAGGCCAGTGCAAGGATTAGCGCTGAATCAGGAAGGTAAACTGCAGCGGAACACTTGTATATGTGAAATGCAACCGTTAGATCCCCCTGCAACATCCCCTACGAACGGCATACAATACAGAGAGAGATCCATTAACAAATCCGATAAGATATACCGGAGTATGCTGAGTTTAATACCGAATCTCACCTCCCTTGAAACACACTAGAACAGATTCTGAAGCGAAATCCCCATACTTAATAACGTCAATATTTACAAAAATCATCCTAGAAATAAATGTACAATTTTATTATTGAACCAAAGAAAGTTGACATTGATTGAATTAGTGAATCCTGAATAATTAATTAAAAAACATTCAAAAGGAGAGTTTTTTTGACCGTAGATATTATTATTAGATGATTTTAGTTGGGGTTCGGTCAAGGTAGATCCAAAAAAATACANTTTTTGGATCTACCTTGACCGAACCCCAACTAAAATCATATAATATTTAAAAAAAATTTATTGAAAAAATAATTAAATTAAATTATTCATGTTTATTCATAAATAAAGTGTGTGTTTATGTATGTATCCTATATGCGCATACATTTGTCAGAAAAAACACATATGACTGCCATTTTGTGCACAAGGGCAATTACAATAATATAAATTATTTAAATAACGATATCATATTGAAAAATATTTATTTGAATGATAGAAAAAATAATTTTCTAATAATGCACTCCAAAAACTTGAAAAAGACAACAGAAGAGTCGCAATAAACTTTTAATAGTTTTTATTTATTTATTTTATTCATAAGGCGTAAAAGAAAAAAAAAATTACAATCTGGTCAAAGGTGGCCACTCTGCTCTAAACACCCTTGGCACTGGGTGGACAGATAAAAGCCTGCCCAGGGGATCCACTCCCCCTTAACAGTTATCCCTGGTCTCCAAAGCAAAATAGTTGGTGGCGCACTTGTCGGACTCGGAACCCAACTACACACGATCTCCTGGCACACGGCTTAAGTGCACGTACCATACATTGCCGTATCATCTCTCTTGATGATCTCTCACTTCCATCTGTCTACTACTTACTCCTAACTAAGCAGGACTGGTCCGACTTTGATGCATGCGTTATACTTCTGAAGAGTTCGCATTCCTCGGGGGCCGGGAAAAAAAATGAGAGCTTACGACCTGGAATCAATCTTCACTTCACTTAACGAGCAAATAAATAGGAAGCGAGGGAACGAGAAAAAAATATGTAGAAATAGCTGGTTAGTAAAAAGCGTGAGAAATGTGGGAAACTTAACAAATGTAATAATGAATGTTTTAAGAAAATCAAATGTTATAATTGGAATCTCTAAGATAAAGATATCGATCATATTCATTAAAATTTGGGTGTAGATACTTTATATATACACTTCCATTTACATTTTTGGATGAAAATTATAAAAATAAATATTTATTACATGAGTAACTAATATTAGTCATATTGATGTCACAGCAATATTTTCCTAAAATTGAATAGTTAATTAATTTGAGTCAACTAGGAATGAATAATAATTTATTTTGTTTATCACTTACAGTTGAATATACTATTAAGTAGGATTAATGAAACAATATCAAATCTCCAACTTAATAACACATAACATAATGGGATATTATCATTGTTAAAACAACAATAGGCAACAAAACAATTGTTTGATGACCGAGAAAGTTTTTTCTTATTTTATTAATATTGAGGACTATATTTCGACAAGTTTCATAAATAATTCCTTAACATATTTTAAAAAGTACAAAAATAATGTTTTTAATTTTAGTTAAACGGTTATAAACTTATCAACAGAAAAAAAAAAAGTTTAAATTGCTAATAAAAGAAAAAACAATTAAAAAAAGAAAGAAAAATAGGTAGTCAGTAACTGAATTTCTCATCATTAATTAAAAATTCCTGAAAACAAAATAAGTTTTCCTTAAGTGAACTTTTCAATAAAAGCTTTTCAGTTCTGTATTAAATTACCAAACGTTCATTCCATCAATCACATCAATTTACACAATAATATCACTTTTCTGTAAAATAAAATTAACTAATGTAAAATCCAAATGTACCAGAAGAAAGCTAAAATAGTGTCGAATAACTTGATCATTTTCATGAATAATTAAAATATTTTAAATACCCAAATCAAATAAAAGTAATAAAAAATAAACAAAAAATTAGGTATTGTTTATTATGTGTATGTTGTATTTATAATATTGTTTAATATTGAAGTGAATATGCAATATACTAAAACTGCACCGATATATAACAATATATTAGGAATGTATTTACCGTTTCTTCTTCCGGGTTGGACCGAGTCAAGTTGTGGATAGTTGCCGAGCTTTCGCACATCATGTGATGGCTTCTTCAGGGCTATTTTGTTTTATAAAATAAAACAATATTTTAGGAAATCAAACAATTTAGAAAAACATTACCTAATATTCTTAAATATTTTGACATCCATACGATAATTATAAGTGTATGAGTATGTAAATATAAGTGTGTGTTTGTATAATTTAGAATTTATATTTTGGCGGATTAAATTATTCGAATAGGGTATAAGAATGATGGATAAAAAGGAAAATAAATGATGAGAGGAGGTTATAGCAAGTGCTGAAACCTAGCGGTGGATAACCAGAACTAGCCATTTTCTCTGCCTCCCCGCCGAGTGGGGTTCTAACAGGTCAAACTTTCCATTGTATTTTCATTCATGAACTAAAATAAAAAATACTGAAATGAAATAATTCAAATCAATATTTTTAGGTTTAAGGTATCTTACATATTCAATTAAATTATTATGTCAGTAATTAAAAAAATATTAATAACTGGTAGTGTGTTTAAAATTAAAATATGTTTACTTACAATTTTTTTTTTTTTTTTTTTTTTTTTTTTTTTTTTTTTTTTTTACAGCAGTTAAATTTAGTGTAAAAACAAATGAAGTTATAAGCGAAGATATATGTAATAATAAATAGATCATTTCTTAGTCAATATGTGAGACAGCACATTGCAATTAAATACCAAACTATCCATTATTAAAGTAAGTAGTGTTTTCTGAGTTTAAAGTGAATTTGAGTTCAGTCAAAAGGGAAATTGTTTTTTTCACAAAATATAAATAAAAACATGTAAGTTGTCATTTAAACTGTTGGAAAATACAAGGGCATTCACAACTCTAATATTAAATATGGTTGAAAAAGTAGGCTGTGTGATTTTTAATGGTATATCATTGAATTATTATTAATTGTGAACATGATAAACCTCATTTAAAATATTTACGTAATAATATGCTTACTTTTATTTAAAAAGTACGCAACCTACTTAAGTATTGCATTCATAATATAAAATAATTGCAAAAAAAAAGTAGATAAAAAAATAAAGACTTATACGATATTTTTTCATTAAAACATATCTCATTATCATATACAAATGAGCTTCTTAATAAAATGCCCCCCCCCCCCTCCTTTATCTGTAGAAATAAAAAAAAACACGTCTAATATTTTTCATTAAGCTTCTGGGATTGATACAAAATGTAAGTGAACATTCGCCTACCTTGCAGTCAAGATTGATTAGTTATTCTTTTCCGTTTGATTAAAGGCACACGTGGCGTTAAAATTTGAATTAATTTTACGTCTTAAACACTGGGATTTTGTAGCTTTCCCACGAATCATATAAATAACTGATTTTCCGGGTCCACTGTGAATGACTAGAGGTCAACCATCAGAATTAAGGAGCCTCAACCGATCTACAAGGAACATATTCAAGATGCTGATTTTCTGAGTTCTTCCTAAGAGACTGATGGAAGGCGAGTATTTGCGCCGACAAAGCGAGCGCATGGTATTTTCGTAAGTAACTAAAGAAGTTTTAGTTCAAAAAATCCGTAATACGAACTTTTGACTTTTGACGAGGGAGTATACACGCTGAGTAACTACCGCTACGCTACCGACATAATTCTTGAGAAATTATCTCATTACTATTTTTGTCTCCAATTATGATTAATAAACTCATAAAATATACAAGCCTGCCGATGTCATCTTAAATCATAAATCTCTTCAAGTTGCTGGTATTCCTTGATCAGTTTGATGCAAGAGAGATTTCTAGGCAGAAAGAAAAAATGCAAAGAATAAGAGATGAAATCTATCCAGTCCAGAATGAGATTTGAAGAATAAATTAGACGACGGCAAAGGGACTCGGATGTCGGATAGGCTTTATCTAAATGTTAATGAATTCAAATCCACGGATTTCATACTTGGTCCAATATAGACGTCAAAAATGAAGTGCAAAGAGAAAATTATAGGTTGGCAGTAAATGGATTATTTTTCATTTCGACTTTCACCTTTTCCGACAGACCCGGTTTCATCTTCGCCATCTTATTCTCCATCCCTTCCTCTACGTCTTCTAACAATAAATACTTCCAAGTAGTCTGATCCTGGTGATCCTAACCCTTTTCAGCCCTTCTCCCCCATTCCTCGGTACCATCGAGATAGCCTCATCTTCGGAGATGCCTCAGATTCTTCGGATAATGTCGCCTTCCCGTAAAGCCGTAAAAACCACTGATTTCCCGAGTCCAAATGCCCTCTTGTGTATAACGAGAGAACAGATAAGGATCTAGTGCCATAATTAAGGTGTCCTCTCTTCTCTACAAGGAACATTGTCAAGAAAGATATATCTCTCACTTTATGAAGCGTGATTGTAAGTATCGTGCGCCAGACCTTTCTTCTTCTGGTTTATCAAAAGGAACTACAATTTTTCATGAAATTTATTTCATTTTAATGAAGCAACTTTATCAAAAGTAATTTTTTTCGCCACTCTTATAAATAAACTATCAAACCTTTAGATTTATAAAATATTTCTCTTCTAAATAAATATGTTAAATATGAACATAATTAAGTCAATGTTACTGATTTTCATAATGGTTTCGAACTAAATTAATACCTGCCCTGTCACGACAATTTGTTAATTCCCATTTGTTTTAGTTTCATAACAAAATAGGATTAAAGAAGTGAGATTATTGTAAAAAGAGGCATAATAATAATTTTTAGAGCACTATTTATGCGTTAATAAATAGAAGTGTAAATAGATTTGTCAAAGAATCCAGTAAAATTGTTACACCATATTTAATTTTACACTTTCGATAGAGTCAAGAAAAATAGAAGTCTTATTTGTCAGATAGACAGATAAATGTGACCAGAATCTATTCTTCGTAGTGAAAAACCATAAAAGCCATTAAAAAAAATATATTCATATAGAATGAATAGTATTTCTAAGGGAATCAGAACGTCAAAGGAAAACGAACGACAGAAAAAAAGAAAAAGAAAGAAAAAAAAAAGCGATATTAATCTCTTAGATTTCTATCAGCTATCAAAGCAACCCGCTGAATTATTATATGTTTCTTTTAGGACAACTTTAAAAAAATAACTTTTTTATTTGTAGTAGTGGATCGTGTTTAGATGTTATTATTCACACCATATATTATAAATCTATAAAAATGAAAAGTGAAACAAGAAAAATATTTGGACATTGGGTTATATGGATCAAAATTCCTTTGAGCGCAAAACATAAAATATATTTACTCCCAATGATAAGTCCACATCCCATGAGTTCAAATACATTATATAATCTTTAAAAGCGTTTCTTCAGTATACCATATACAATAAGTATAAAGACATACATCTAATCAGCAAGAAAAATTTATAATGTATATATGTGTGTTCTTAAATATTATAGGAATTAATTCCATTCACCATAATGACCTAGACCCCCCATTTTGCAAAAGATCTGAGATATATCAGAAACATTTCATTCATCGGACATGTAAAATTTCACACCCAGAGGACCCCCCAACATCTTCTCAAAAAGGCATGGCAACAGGACTGCATATTAATGCAACAAAGTGGAAATTTATGGCACCGGCATTATTCTTATCTATAAAAACGGCCGATATAAATAAACATATGTTTTGTAAACAAATTATATTACTACAACTTAGGTGGCACTACAGCTCGTAGTCAGTTGAGCATATGGCAAACAGTTCTATTCCGTGTGATAGCTCTCCAAGCGGAAATCCGTATAAGGTTCTCGCATCGTCAAGTTATTAAGGAACTCCAGCGGAGCTCAGTATTCAAGAGAACTGATCCTAATAAGTAGGACCGGTGAAATAGCGAAATAGAATTTCGCAAGGTACCAAGATGAAAATTGAAGGAAATCTGCTAAAGGGGGGTATGTGAGGGATTTACTTGGGGTAGAGGGATGGGAAGTGGTGTCCAAGAGTCGGTCGTCCGATGCTGTCCTCCGAGCACTACCGGCCCCACTTCTCGTGGGCGGAGAGAATCAATTCCACGACAGCGAGTTCAGCACGTCCCCTGGGACTCGTATGTGTCCGATGTACGCTTCGGCATTCTGTCTGGCGAACGGGACCTGCTCCGACATAGCTCACTCCTCTTCGCCTTTGCCCCTCTGCACTTTGCAAATGACCATCTCTCTCTCCCCGCCGAACGTCATCCCTCCGCAAATTCGTAAGAACAGTGCGAAATATAATACAACTCCAACGACAATCAATCAAGAGAATTTTAAGGGAGATTTAATTTTAATTTGAATATTACTAATAAAAACATAAAATAAGTATATATA
>KZ807266.1:560219-573256 GCA_000696205.2 Oncopeltus fasciatus | reverse complement strand
TTCTTGTTCACGTAGGCTTCGACGGTCGTCAGAAGTATTTACCGTTTCATCTTCCGGGTTGGACCGTGTCAAGTTGGTGTTATTTGCCGAGCTTTCGCACATCATGTGATGGCTTCTTCAGGGCTGAAAAGAGATCTTTTACAACTCTCATTCTCTTTCAGCCTTGAAGAAGCCATCACATGATGTGTGTAAGCTCGGCAAATAACACCAATTTGACACGGTCCAACCCGGAAGAAGAAACGGTAGGTAGTAACTATTTTTAAAATACAAATTCATTATAACTCAATATTTCTTTTAATTTGAATTCTGCATATCCGTAATAAAATTTGCTTTTAAAATTGTATACTACTTAAATTAACTCCCCTTCAAAAACAGAAAGAAAGAAAAAAGCGCCGTCATATTTTCTTTGTGAATGTGTAATATACATAGTATTTGAAAGATTTAAAATTTAGTATAGCTTAATTTTAAGATTAAGCATAACTACATCTCTATGAGATCATCTAAGAGAGAAGATTTCTAAGCGTAAGTACGGGTAACTAACTAATAACTTTAATTTAAGATAAATAACTTTAATTTAAGATAAATAATTTTATATCCATATAGTTAAATTATTTTTCGATTATTTATTGATATTAAGGATTATTAGATATTCCAAATTAGTATTTGTTATTAACGATTTTTAGTAATAATTTATGGCAAACGAGGCCTCTGTTTTCCAATGTAATGCCACAATTGAGTTGATAATATTTATATATAATAATAATAATAAAAATATGATAGTTCTATAATCTTTAACTCATTTAGCGTAAAAATCTGGTGCGAAGAGAACTCCTTTCAGCGATTATATAATTGTATGTGGGATACTAATAGCCCTTGCCAGACACTCGGTTTGTTTACAACCGGAAGATAAACTAATCAAATCGGCAGTGATTGTCACGTAGGCCGGTCGAAGGTAATTGTTGATAACAGCTTTCTTACTCGTCCCTGACGTCTTGGGAGAGCCACACGAACACTTGCGTCACACGCCATGACGCCAAACCCTGCAGCAGAACAGGTACAAAGTTTCTTTCAGATTGCAACGGCCGTCATAAGTTTGACGCATTCATTAATGAAACGGTTCAAAATGTCTGAACTCATAATGATGCAGTCAGCATTTAATAAACAATAACATCTCGACAGAAATTATTATTATGGTCTATAGATAGAAAAAAAAAGGAAATAACACGGACCAAAAGTTATAAGTGATGTTTTTTCAATTTTTAATCCTTATCATACATTATATAAAAAAATAATAATAATAATACTCTCAATTAATAAATGTTATTAATAACATAATATTCAAAAATAGTTAATTAGAAAATTAATATTACAGAAGGAAAACATTTTATTATTTCCGAGTTAAAAAAAAAATTACATAATGAATGTATTGGTAAATCATGGAGATAAGCAATGTAGGAGACAATATCTATTCCACAATAAAGTGCGGTTCATACGGAGACAAAATCCAAAAGTAAATAATTTGCGATCAAGTGATTAAATTATAATCTTGTAATATTAATTATAAATGAAAAATCAAAAAATAAAAGCGGAACTCTTCGTATCCAGAAATTTTATAAAAAAAAATTGAGGAACAACTAGGATTAGTAAAAGTGTAGGACTTGTAAAATATTAAAATATGATTAAGGGCGAAGAGTATTAGTTAAAACACACAAAAGTAAATAAAGGGGTTTAAAAGTTAAAACTAGCTGTATTAGCCGCTAAAGTCGGAATAAATTGGTTCTCAAAAGACAATCTGCTTTAAACTTTTTTTGAACTGATTCAGTTTGATTGGTTATTCGATTGAATTGACAATCCATTTTTTTTTTCAAGAAAAGCTCTATATATAAGTATATAAATATGTATACTTTGTTAATATTATAAACTTTAAATTTTTTAGAGAATAGATACTTTTACACTTCATGTCATATTAAGACAAGAACAACAAATTATTTATTTTGCAGACTTCTTCTTTTGATTGTTTAATAGTTATTTTATGAAATATGGTATAACGTACTGAAAATTTTTTGTGACAACGAAAATATTCCGATCTTGAAAAATAACTACTTCATTACATGCAAGGACAAGAAAGAGACAAGAGAAAAATGTAAACTGGAATAAAATTCGACAAGAATACCCTTTGAATCCTTTAAGCCTAAATTTTACCTAAGGGATCAAGTTAATATAAAATTACATAAAAAAAAAAAAAAAAAAAAAAAAAAAAAAAAAAAAAAAAAAAAAAAAAAAAAAAAAAAAAAAAAAAAAANCAATAGTTCAAGCTTAGACAGCCCAAATTGAAACTGAATCCTACATTTCATTAAATCGTTACACTTTTCTGAACACTCCTCCCTATCTAGTTGTATATTATGCACACACATACCCATGTTTTTTTTTTTGTTTTTTTTCTTTGAGTGTGTTTTCGGAACTTAAACATATTTTTGATATAACTCACTTTTTTGAGGTTTGTACACTAGGCTGTAGAAGAAAAAAAAAAGTTATATTTCACAATACAAATAAAGTTATTTAGAAATGCACTTCAATAATCGTAAAGTCAAATACTTACAACATAATATTGTAATTCTAGAGCAGAAAATTATTAACTCAGTTTTATATAAGAAATAATATAAGAATACCATTTATATTTAAGTTATAAAACAATTAAATAAAACTGCAAGCGGGAAAAATATAATAGATTCGGTCCGTACCATACAACCGACTTTCACGGAGTAATTTTAGATAATTACAATTATAATTTAAATTAAATAAAATACAATAATGTTGCAGCAGTAGGTAGTAGTACACGAAAGGTGTACCTTTCATTGCAAATATGAAAACTCTCAGATGTATTGTATAGATTGAAATTATTGTATACACTCAAAACCAACTGAAAATAAATAAAAGTATCAACAAATTCATAATTTAAGAATTTATACACAAATTATTTGTAATAATAATGAAGTCATCTTAAAATAAAATGTTGTTTATGAATAAATAAGTACGAGGGAGCTGAAATAAATAAATCTAAGAGATAACTTCAACCACCTGTTGATTTGAAAAGGTCAGTTACTCACTTAGGAGGGAAATAAACATTAAATATACTTTTTTTTAAATATAGATATACATCAATTTTTTCTATTATTTTTATAGTTTAATTTGAGATAAAGTAAAGTGAAGCGAATAAACAAATGAAATTTGTGAGTTACTACAATGGGACTGTAATAAGTAGAAATATATCAAATAACAAGTCATGGAGAAATAAATTACTATAAAACTATAAATAAATAAAATTTAATTATATCTAGTGCATATGGGAAAAAGAAACAGCCTCACAGGCGTATATACACGAAGTTTATATAAAAAGAAATAAAACTAAAACGTAATATATTGGTTAGTTTGATTATCATTGAATTAGTATTAACAAGCTGAGTTGAGATTATACTTACAAAAAGTTACTGAAATTAAAATTGTTTAAAAATGATATTATTAATATATTTATATTAGATTGACCATTTTCCCAGAGGAAATAATTAAATATTTCAAAACTATGGACAATTGAGTAAATATATTTTTCTATCCGATGACAAAATTCCAGAAGCTTTATGAAATATTGTTAATTATCTTTAATAATAAGAGATTGAAATAATACTTTGACTTTTGAACTAGGTGAATTCACGGAAGTTATTTAATGCCTAGTTACAAACACATGATTATCTTCATCGTTTTTTTAATGAGAAGGGAGGTAGGTACGTTAACGACTATAATAACAACAATTTACAACAGTGAATAAAAATAAGATATAAAGTAAATATTACACTTGTGTAAAACTTACAGCAGATTCCAGTGACTAAATATCATAAAATAGGAGAGGTATTGTGAAGAAATTCTAGAAGAGCTGACACAAAATCACAAAATTCCACAAGAGCACTGAAGAGAATGTCAATAGAAGAGAAGTAGTCACACACTAGTGGTTATCGACGGAGGTATAAAACAGTTTACGTATGGATTGACGTAAGCGTGTTGACAAGCTACTCAGCAAGAACACACACACCCTCACAGGAGACCACGGCTGCACTGAGGAACGCCTGGGGGAGAGAGGAGGCCCCGCCTACATCCCCACCCTCTCTCTCACCACTCCCCACTCCGCTACCACCCTCCCCACCCCTGCTTCTTATCAGTACGTCCTTTGATATCTTCAGGGGTACCGCTAGAGGAGGCAGTGGCCACAGCACTGTTTGTGGGCTTTCAACATAGCGCTCCCCCCCCCCTTCACTTTCTCTTCCTACTCCTTATTTTTATTTTATCTTTTATGTCCCTATTAACATCAAACTAAATTAAAAAAAAATTAATTAATCACAACAAATAAAAAAAAATTCCTTCAAAACAGTGCACCGAACGCATTTGGATATAAGGTTGTTTTATTTCCAAAAACACCAAATACTTTAGGGGTTGCGTGATTAAATGGGTTTGCATAGAAATTAATTACGCAGGTAGTCCTTGGTAAGTGAAATATGGGATAAACATATGTTTTATGTTATGAACCACATTTTTTTAAAAGCCTGTTCAGGGTGGGACATGAGCAGATGTTTTACATAAGTATTGTGTGTGTGTAATTGTAATGGGTCATTTTCTTTTTTTTTTTACTTTGCCTACGTAGGGTCGGTTTCTGAACTTATTTATGTGATATAATTAGTGCTAATATAACTTTAGATAAAATAACTCTAAATTAAAATATCAACTTACTTTAATTGAAAAAGGTTTACTCATAAAAATTGTCCATTATATTAGGGTCCATTTTCAAGTTGCATGTTATTATCTTGAATTGTTTCGGTTTAAAAAGTAATTTTTTTTGAGAAAACTAATATGTGCGACTGTCTGATAGTCACGTGTTAGGTTATTCTAGATTCATTAGAAACGGGTTCTAAAGCGATCCTCACACCCACGATGATCTGCCCACAGTCTTGGTCGTCGTACGCTTTGGCGAGAACACGCCCTCCTATGTGGGGCCTACGACAAAATCGTCATTAGCATCAAAAGACCCTCATCTAAAAGGTTCCTCGAGAGAATCGGCCTGAAGAGAATAGATTAGCTAGAGTAATGTAATCTGCCTGTGAGGGTTTTCTCTCATTAGGGAATGGTAAGTGGGGGTGCTGTCCACCCACCCATAATAATGGTGTCAATTTGGGGCATTAATCATAATTTATAATACGTATGATAATTATTCTATCGCTATTGTCTTTAATGCCGAGCGCTTTCTCAGACTGAAACCAGAGGCATTCATGATAGGCAACAGGAAACTTTTACATTTTTACTACTTTTCACAGTTTGTTTTTAAGATAGAAACTTTTCATCAATATACCATTTGTAAATTTACCTCATAGAATGTATGTATATATTTATATATCCTATTTTTTCTTTGAAATCATTTATTTGTTACATACTGTAAGGTAAATTTACAAATGGTATGTTAATTATTTAAATATTAAAGTAGTAGGTGACGTGAATATTTCTGGTACGAGATACATCTGTATGTAATAAAAAGAGTTAATGCTCGTAATAGCTTGAAGGGGCGAAACATGTTATAATTTGGATTTATCGCAGTTGAAATATTAGATCGAAGAAATTTTGTAAGCTTGTCAAATTGCATAAAAAACATCACTTTAATAAAAATTTGATTTAGTTTTTTAATAAAGCTTTATTAGTGATTACATACTACACATTTTGTGCAACTTGTAATGTACTGGTCAATGTTAGATATTTACAAAAATTATTGTATAGGTAAAATTTCGATACATATTATGTTTTTTTTTTTTTTTTAGAGATTAAATCAAATAAAAACATTCTTTGATGTCAATGTAAAATTAGCATATTTAACAATGAAATCAATTTTGTTTTTGTATTATCTACATTTTTATTAACATAAAATAAAAAAAAAAGAAGTAGATTAATAAGCAGAGAGAAAGGGCTCATTGACTCTATCTCACAATTTTTAAATAAATAAGATAATATTGAAATTTGTTTGACCGTAGATATTATTAGTAGATGTATTTTGTTGGGGTTCGGTCAAGGTAGATCCAAAAAAATGAAATTTTAAAAATGTGTATTTTTTAATTATCTGCCAACGTTTCGGCTTGCATTGTAGGTCATCTTCAGGACTGTTGAAATACAATCTTATGTAGAACTATGGAGAAAAATTCAAAATTATAAAAAAAATATAATTCACCACAGGGGACGTCGTGTCACCAGGATCTTATATTCATGACTGAGGGGTAAGGTTTGCAACTTTTGAGAGATTTTTGAGATGGACAACGTGGGTGTCGGATAGGTTGGGTTTTAGGCGGTAAGTACAAAGGGAGAGCGGCCTGCATCAAAAGGGGCAATACCAGGAAATGTAAGGTAAGTAGCTTAAGGAACTAGGAGACATGTTAGACAGGTCATGGAAATGTAAACTTAGGGACAGGACGTCCCCTCTCGTCTTCATGATAGCCCTGAAGTTGGCTTACAATGTAAGCCGAAACGTTGGCAGATAATTTTTTTAAAAATTTGTATTTTTTTAAAATCTACCTTGACCGAACCCCAACAAAAATCATCAAATAGTTAGACAGGTTTGTTTTAAAGGAGGGCTAATGGTTTTTCAGAATGTTATAAATGTTTGAATATTATAAATGGATTCAGATAACAGGCGTTTGTGATCATGGTTCAGGGGAAAGAACGGTAATGTTATCAAAGTCGAATGTGTGTCTTTTACCGTGTTTTGTGAGGGCAGTTTTTACTAGTTTTTGTAAAAAAAAATAAAAAATAATAAGAATGACTATCTTCTAGCCTTCATGATAGGTAGGTGTGGTGAATTATATTTTTATTTTAAATTTTAATTTCTACATAATAATAATGTAAATTATTTAATTTTTTCTTATATTTTTTTCGTATGACATTGTATTTCAACAGCCCTGAAGATGGCTTACAATGTAAGCCTAAACGTTGGCAGATAATTAAAAAATACACGTTTTTTATATTGTATTTTTCGGATCTATCTTGGCCGAACCCCAGCAAAAAACATCTAATAAATGAGATAAAATGCGTTTGTATACATAATTGTTACTCATTGCTAAAAGTATAACAGAGTTGTTAGTATAAGTTTTTAACAGTGATGGGATACACAATTTAGATATTTTTTTCATAATTTTTGTTTTTTTTCTTTAAAACTACAATATTACTTGAGTGAAATTTCTGATAGAAATAAGAATATAAGAAAATTACTCAATAAAATATATTTGAAAATTGAAATAATTATCCACTTAATATTTATACTTTAGAGTGTGGCTACAAAACATTTCCCTAACAATTGATAACAGTCGATAGGAAAAGCACATAGATAATTTTAAGGAATGAATGAAGCGAAGATAAAAAGCTGCCAGTTTTAGTAGGTACCACGAAGGCCCTCACTGCTTTCAGATTATCTTTTATCGTCTGAGGGCTTGGTGAAAGTCACACCATTTTCTTCTGAGGGAGTGGTGTGGAGGGAAATCCAATCCTATTGGACGGAATTTGTTTGCTTATTGAGCTAGGGCTTAAGTTGGGATTCTCCAAGATTCAGAGTTACATCTGGAGTGAAATCCAGCAGTCAGAACCATGTTTAGATACTGTCATAAGGGACTGGAACTCTTTGGGCTGTCTCGTTCATCTCTGCCGAATTTTCATTGAGTCATGGATCAAACCAACAATCAACGATGGCCAGACCACTGACCATACCAGGATATAGAAGGGCGATGGGGTCTGCATGGTACTATGGCTATTTTGCCATGCAGAAGTCATTGCAAAAGCTGTGAGCGATTTTATAGAAGCAAGCTGTGGAATTAGTTCTCTAGCAGTTAATGAACTGTTCTAGCAGCCGGAAAGCCTTAGGATTTCATAAAATTATCATTTAAGTATCCTTACATTCAATAAGTAACGTAAGCAGGAGTTTATTTATGAGTATTATATTATAAACCTCATAAAAATATTATTATATTATAAACTCCGTAGAAGGGCTTGGACAGTAAAATATTCTGTAAAGCAGTTGACTTAAAACTTTTAGTAAAAAAAAAAAAAAATTAATTACCGCTAGCTTTTCTAATTTCGGCAAAAGGTTAGTTTCTGTTGAAGCTTATTTGTAGAACCAAGCTATTTAAGAAAAGCGCGCTTCTTAAACTGTTATATAAAATAGTTGCTTGTTTCCTCAGTTCAATTGTTCAAAGGGGTAAATGGACAAGAAATTCAATAAAAACTTGTTGACCAATTTTAATCGGGAGAGTTGTAACTCTTACTCGGCCTAGTTAAGGAAATTGAAAGAGTTTAAAACAATTGATGCTCTTGATCACTTCAGTGGCTCCATTATGCTAAATTATGTACATACTAAATATAGTATATAATTATAAAGTAAATATATTTTAGTTGCTACTTATTGTTGCATTGTCAACGATACATGTAGTGCTTGGTGTTCAACATTATAGGGCGGTATTTCATTATGATTTTAATTAATTAATAAATAGACTGATGTATGAATGTAATAACTTAATATACATTATTGTACAACAGCTTTGTAATAAAGAAAAATCCTTAAAAGTATCTTATTTATAATTATTAATTCAATGAAACTAAAAGTTGATCCCAATCGTAGTATTTTAAAAGATCTATAAATAATTAGAAAATATTAAGGTGATATAATTTTCGTAAGTATTTTATTGTTGTGGCACATATATGAATAAATAATTCTAAGAGGCTCAATTAAAATATCTGAGTGGTGTAACAGTGAATTATATGTATTTATATTAGTCAGAGGATGCAGGAGACAATTACTTAAGTGAGGGGAGTCTATAAGCCCCGGATCAGAATAACACCCCGAGGGAGCTAGTTATCATTGGAAATCAGTGTGGAATGTTCGTCTTTCAAACCCTAACGAGTCCGTCCGTCGGGGAGGAGCATTTCGGAATCGCCCAAAACTAAAATCGGTCCCGTAGAAAAATACAGAGTCCGCCGGGGCCCTCGGGATCTCTTTCCGGGATAAGGGGGTTATTGAAAAAATTTCCAATTTAAATGTGTCCGGAGAAGTTTTCGTCGGATTACCATAATGTGGCGGGACTTTCGGCAGCGTGTTCCAGCTCCCGGCTGATATAGTGCGAGGGAGGTAATGAGGGGAGGTTACAGTGTGTGAGCGTCGGAAAGGGCCAGCCGATTTATGCCCTCTCGGTCGCGAAATTAGCATTTGATTGGCCGCCGCCACTATAACCCATCCTCTCTATAAGCGTGCAAGTAGACTTCTCGCACTGAAGGGGGATGTTTATAAATTGTCTCAGTTTGAGATATTGTGTGGGGGCGCCACTTTCCCAGACGCTCCTGGGCAAAAGCGCTCGCCGGCCACTCTACAGCGATTTGTCTCTGGGATTCACACCCGGACCGCTATCATTTATCCACTGGCCTCTGCCGCTACAACTCCACTTTACTTCTCAGAGCTGCTGCATTTGTCTTCCAGACATAGTTAGCAACTCCAAGAAATATTGCCTTCCTAACAAGAAAATTATTTTGTACATGGAATGTAAGCTTTGGCTTAGTATTTTTCTCATTTCAATGTAGATGGCTGTTCAGGGTAGAAATTTCTTTGTTCTAAAACCACATTTTATTTCCTCGTTTTGTTCCGTCTCATTAGCTTCTATATCTAGCTAAAATAGAATAACTTAAAAAAAAAAACAAAAAAAAAAAACCCTAGAATTTGGAGTTAATGTCTGAAGGATTCTAGGAATTCGGTTTTATAAATACAAATCGCAATTCACCTTTCTAAACTACTGCATAATTAAATACTTTTTAATTTTTTTTAAATGATTAACTAAAAATGTTTTTAACAAAACAAAATTAGTGGTTAATTTTTTTTTGTGAGAGAGAGAGAGAGAGAGAGAGTGAGAGCAATGCTGGAAATTAAATATTGCTCAAATAAAATCTCGATAAAAAATTTTCGTAAATTTATTTTAATAATAAAAGACTTTAGATGCTTTTAATGAATTAGTCAATTTTCATTCACTAGTAACAAATCAACATTAATGTTAGCTAATCGAAGAAAAAAAAAATAACAACTTATTAATTAATAAATTTACTATTGCTTTAATCAAATTCCACATATTAGGATGGTGATTTGTGGTGTTAAAGTGCTACATAGAGATACTTTCATTAACGTTTTTAATACATATTTTCTTTTAATACAAATTACGATGAGATTATATACTACAGCTTAAATTAACCGAGTCCGTTAGAGGTATTAAGTGTTTTATAAGCTTTCGTGTTGTTTATACGGAAAATTAAGTAAAAGGCAATTTTTTTTGTGTGAAATAGGGGGAGTGGGATGATAGTTAGTGAATAGAGAGGAAGACATAAATTAAAGAAGTTGTAGAGATTGGAAGAGATAATGTGTGGAGGCAGATTATGAAGAGCCACCTGCATTCGGTTGTACCTGCTGTCTTCATCAGGTGTGTCCTCCTGTTCGGATCAGCTGTCCGACTGGTCCTTCTCCTTGGATAGCCACCCTCCTTGGACCCTCTAATTAGAGACATACCTTTTCCCTGGAGGGAGTGGGGCATCTCCTTCATCCCCCCCCCCCCATCCCCCCCCCATACACACACTGAACGGAAGTGAAAAATAAGATTCTTATCTTCCCTGGCTCATTTTTTTTTTCTCCCATTTTCTTCTTTAATTACGAAATTGGGCACACTTTCGACCTCAAGTATCCCATTTGAAGCGAGATAATCGGGTTTTCTTTCTCCGGACTCTGCGTGTGTCCTAAACAGGAAGTCAATTTATCTGGAAGAGAGTTCATTGTATTGACCTACTTTGTGCAAACAGCGCGGGAATATTAATTTCCCAGCTCAGGAGAACGAGTCATTTTCATGCAGTTCTTAAGAGTGAATAAACATTGACCAAATGAAACGGAAAAAACAAATTTTTTTTTTCCTAAATATTGATCAAAAAAGTAAAATGACAATTATTAATTATTATTGATTATTAAAGTAACTAAATCGAGATCTTGATGAAATTCGTTTAATTAATCATAATATTGTCACTTAACCTAGTAATAATAAGGGCGTAATAATCTAGAAGTTGATTGCCCTCCATTATGATCTACTACTACTACTACTACTTGTCACTTATATTACAGTTTATGTTAAGATAAATTAGGGACAGGCACTTTTTAAGCACTGAAACAAATAATGAAAGAAAAAATATGCACTCAAACTGAGACCAAGATCATTCCTCCAATTTTGTCCCTCCATCATCCTAAATTTAAACACTTGACATTTTTAGATTTAATCAAACTATTTCTTTTTTTTTTCTTTCTTCCTCTTCTCGTCAAGAGTCATTTACTATTTTTTCTGTACCTTTTTAAAAAATGAGATTTTTTTTTAAATTTTCATAGATTCTGTTAAACTTTAAATTTGTTTCTTTATATAAGACAAAATTTTGAAACGTAAGCTAAAAACGCACATTGACTAATTCCTTTAGTGGCTGTTGCATTTTAGAATAGTCAGCCCAGGTACAAAAAATAGAGGAGGGGGAAGTACACATGATCAATGCTGTAAGAGTTTGATATCAAACAATAAACAAAATCTGTGGCTCAAAGACTAGCAACATTTCTTTATATATATATATNATATATATATATATATATATATATATATATATATATATATATATATATATAGACATATGGATATTTAATGTTCATATATCCCTGATTTAATTGAATGAGTCGCTTCGTTTGAAAAAGAGCATTAGTCACACAGACAGACGTTTTATATGAAATATTATCGCGATCACGTTGTTCGAAATGCGAATATCTGATAAAATAATTTTTTTTTTGTGAATAAAGTCGTTTCCTTATTCAGGCTCTGTCCAGTTGCGAGAGGAAATTTAAAATATTTTTATTTAATTACTCATTTAAATAAAAAATTATAAAAATATAATTAAAAATAACTTTTCCGTTTGTGAGCTTTTTGAGATTTTAGTAATCGCTTGTTTTACGTGTATTTCCATCTCGTTACTATATATACTTCGGCTGTATTATGAGCTAAGTATAATGTTACCAAGGATTTACACAATAAAATACTAACCCCTTAATGGAATAAAAAATAACGTGAATATTTAAATTTTCAGCTAATGTTAAAAAGCCATTTGTAGAATTTATTAAAAAAATAACAAATTTTAAATTTTGAAGATACATAATTTGAACGGGTCAAATATTTACGTTATGGAGGAACGATTTCAAATATTACAAATACAATTTCAAATACAAACAACTTCAAAGACAGTCATTTCTGCCGAAAGTAAAAATGGTTGAATTAAATGAATTCCAATTTAAAAGTTACCAAACATCCTCTACATACGTTAGTTGAGAAGTATACGAATGAATTGAAGGCACATCAAGAGGGAGGATATGCCATCAATACATTAACGCGTCAAGCAGGAAACTAGATAAAAAAAACATTTGAATATAATAAAATATATGAAAGAGATGAGAATAACAAGTGCATTAAGATCCCACCGAGATATGACGGAGGTAGGAGGCCGCCAGGAAACTGGGTCATTTCCGCTACACTTTCTCATAGGGTCGTGCCCTATTCAAATCTATTTCCCTTCTTCACCGCATTAACATACCGCTGTCTTCCAACATTCGTCAGGCACAGGGACTCTCTTCCTGCAGTCCTAGGAGTACTTCTAGGGCAGGATCTCTTAGCAATTCCTCCTGAAGGAGTTTCAGTCATTTCAAAGTCACTCTAAGGGGCGCCAGGCTAGCTCAGGGGATACGTCCCGGTCTCGCAATCCTGGCGCTGCGAGTTCGAACCTGCCCAGGGCAATCTTTTATTTATAAATAGAAGCTTGTCCTGAGCCATGGGTGTTTAAAATGGGGTGGCAACCTGTAGATAGCCCCTCCCTCCAATGACCCTAAGTGGTTGCAAGGGAGGCTAACACAGCAAAAAAAAAAA
>KZ807266.1:546449-556715 GCA_000696205.2 Oncopeltus fasciatus | reverse complement strand
TATATATATACGCGTGTGTGTGTAAAATATTATGTTAGCTTCTTTTTGAGAGAGAGAGGGGTTGACAGAGAATTATTTATATTTTAAATAACTTTTATATTATTTACGTGACAAAAAAATGTATAGAACAAAGTAAGTGTAAAATAGAAAATAAAACATATATACGTACTCCTTAACCTATTTAGAAAAAAAAAAGTACTCTAAAAAATATATTTTAGAATTTAATTTCTAGTGTCAGGCAGACCCTCTTATTTTTAAAATTTCGGTATTAAGCATTTTATTGGAAATCTTTGAAGGAATTATGTTTGGTTGTACATGAAAATGGGAGAAGGCTAAGTGGAGAATATTATTATTATTAGCACATTTTTGTTGTTGTTTGAGTTACGAAAAATTTGAAAGAAACTAATAGTGTAACATTATATGAAAAGTTACATTTATTAATTGTGTGCATAATGAATTTAACTTATTAACATGCATATTCCATAAATTATGTTGAAAAAAAGCTTATCAATGAATAAATTTGAGAATGCAACTACGAAGTACTTTCTAGGCCAATCTAGACCAAACTCTCTAGTGGTATAATTCCTTTCACATTCTTTATTCTCTCCTGTTTGAAGATTAAACTTCCTCATTTACTCTTGCATATGTCCACCTTATTGATACGTGAGAAATGTGCATAGATTCAAATTCCGTTCGTTACCTTGTGTTCCATCTTGACGCACGACTCACATACCAAAATTAAAAGACAAGAACTCAACCGGTGATATGGACTTCTATACAGACTCATGAATAAGAACTCCAATCTTACGATTGAAAACAAACTGACGCTCTACAATACCCTATTACAACCAAACGTACGGAGTAGAAATCTGGGGTGCCGCCAAGCCTTCCGACATCCAACAAATCCAGTCCTTTCAATCCAAAAACCTGAGAATAATTGCAAATGCTCCCTATTACGTATCCAATTCCTCCCTTCACCGCGATCTTAATATCCCTTTTGCTCAGGATCTAATTTCTTCCGGCTTCTGCCATTTCTACAGTAAACTGCCATTCCATCCTAATCCACTAGCACAGACCTTATTTTCCAACTCCAACCCATACAACCCTCCCCGTCGGCTCAAACGAAGATGGCCCCGCGACCTCCTGGGGACATAGCCTGTAAATAATTTGAGAGTTGTGTCATTGGTCACCTTCTCTTCTCATGTGATTGACATTGAATGTCATTTATACTTTTCATTATAATCCAACTACAAAAATTTTTTATTTAACAAAATGTAATAAATAAATAAAAGTTAAAAAAAAAAAGATAACGCAGCTCCTGCGTTACTTGCTTTAAGTAAAGTGAGAATGATTAGTTCTATTATGCCTAAATGGCAAATTTATTTTCTATTGTATTCTTCTTCCCTTCTATGAACCAGTTTCATTTAACCTAAGCGAATAAGGGAAAGATAAAGGGATATTGTCTTTGTCTTTTGTAAAGTAGACAATGTCATGTTTAGGGGGCGGATGGGAGGTTACTCGACGCTGGATTTACCCACGGTTCCTGGCAAGAAGAGGTACAAGTTTTTCTTCGCCACCGCAACAACCGATCGCGGAGTCAAGAGGACGAGGGGGCGGGGGAGGGTTCCACCCCCGTCTCAGGAAGAGAACTCTTCTGACAAAAAACTAAACCGCAGGGAAATAACGAATATTCTACTGGCGGCCCTTCCTCTTACCCGTTCGGTGGGTATTCTGATTTTTTGCAAGGTGGAGTGGGAGGGTGAGAAAGGGGTGTCGGTGCATCACGGGTTGCAGTGTGTGTGTGATGCAACAACACCCCCGACCTGGCGGTTGGAATATATTAGCCCTCTCCCCCACTCGTCAACCTGTCGCTAACAGGTGAGTTCAACCATTAAATCCTCCCAGATATTTCTTTATGACATTCGTAACAGCGATCATTCATTTTTATTGTGACATTAATACTAATATACGAATTGGTTAGGGTGATCCCTTATTATCCTGTGTCAACTACATTATTTCGATTAATTGACTTGAATATTATGTATTCACATTAGGAACAAAACTAGACTATCGAATCATTAGCCTCTAGAATAGAAATTTATTCTTCTGTGAAAAAATAATTTTTGTGTATTATTTTCGAAGAGCTAAATTTCTTTAAGTATTTATATAATGTTGAACAGAGACAATTTTAAAACTACCTAAAACCAATATATTTCTCGAATTTTGTAGAGTAATGATTTTTCTCAGAGTGTACTTGGTTTTAATTTGTAATATGCATATTTGAAACAATTATAGAGGCTTTTTCACATTCATTTGAATTTTTAAGTTAAATCTAAGACATGAAGGGATCATTAAAAAAAAAAAAAAAAAAAATAAAAAAAAAANTATATATATATATACACAAATAAATTCAATAATGTAATTTAAAGAAGTCTGTAAAAATATTTCATGAAAAAAAATTAAAGAATAATAACAAAGCACTGGAGAAAAAAAAAGAAAAAAAGACAGCTAGTGAAGCCTAATGAAGTTATGTGAGCCTGATAAAGTTATGTGTCTTAAGTATAACTAAAGTAAGAAGTAATTGTACTCGCTAGACATACTTAAAATTAATTAACTAATTTAATATTTAATTTAAAAACTTGGCACATTAAGAATTATTAACTAGTACTAATAGTACTAATGCTTATTGTTATTATTTTTTTTAAGCATACAAAAACAATGTTAACGTCCCTTAAACTAAATAATTTTCAATGTGAAAGATGAGTTGAGATAAACTTTAAAATTTATTTAATTAGAAATTTAAGTTTAGTACTGTTGATTTAATAATCTCTCAGTGAAAGCCAAGCATACCATAAAAATATTTGATTCTTCACCAAAATAATTTCTGCTTTTTTCCCTATTAATGAATAACAAGACACACACTTTTGATAACTGACGAGACAAGTAAACCGTCTGAACAACGTTACATCTATGTCAATAACTTACCTCTTATTTCTTTATTTATTTCTTATGTCTTTCATTAATCTCTTAAGTGTGTCAAATATTAGTCAATTGTGCACCGAGTATCTTATTGAAATATATGTGTATATTCTTATTTAAATTTGCTTCAAAATAAAATACAAAATGAGTTAATAAATATAAACTCAGCAATAAATGTTTTAAACGTGCAATGATACATTCATATCAGTAACAAAGACTGATGCTACAGTACATTTTATCAGAAATCTGCTGCTAATAATAATGAAAAGTATTACCTCTGTAGAGCTTCTGAATAACCAGCAAAACTTGACACTCCAAAAAATAGAATAAATTTTCTAATCCTTCAACAAATTCAATCCTTCGAGCAGCTCAACCTGCGTGCACTCACAAAGAAGACACAAGAGAACACACTGTCTGAGCACCGGAAATCTACTTGCAAAGGCCGTCTCTGAGCGAAAACAGCCAGTCGTAACTCCAGGGAGGCGTTGTACCTGTCTTTGGGACACTGGTGGAGGGTGTAGTGATTTGAAGACCCCACTCGGGGCTGGAGGCGGTAGGGGCGGGGTGGGTTCGAAAGTGGTGGGGGGTACGGAGCCAGTGATAAGGGTTTATCAGGAAATGCCAGGGAGCAAGAGAGGGAGAATACACATGAAGATGGTGCCGGTATTGTGTAACCTTTTGCAAGGGGAACGCATTGTTGCTTTCCAGGGGTCCTGTTCAGACGAAGGGGGGAGTGGGAGTTCAAAATGTATAATTTCTTTTAAAATTTTTTTTCTCTACCTGTCCCTCTTATAAAGAACAACTAGTCTACTGTTTTAACTAATATTACATAGCATAGAGAACATACTTCTGGGTCAAAATTAGGAGTTGAATATATCATCCATTCCCGAATATATATATATTCTTCACTCATATATTATTCAGTTTCAGAAATATACATAAAGTGTATTTACTTGAAATTAGTGTAATGAAATACGTATTTAGAAAAAATATCAACAGAAATCCTTATACATGTCGTCGGTGATACGTTCAGGGATAACTTGCTTTTCTCCGGGTTCCTGACTCCATGAATCAGACGAAGCATAAAACCTATATCTCTTGAATGAGTTGTGTCAATATCTTGGAAAGTACCTCGTTTGATTGGCATTCTCTGTTGATCAGCTTAATCGATTTTTCTGCTCAATAGGAGTAGGATTCTGAAGGTTCTACTTTAGAAAGAAAAAGCCAGTCACGCAGGAGCAGGGTACAAGCTGAAGAACCATAGATAGGCTGGAAGGAAAGGTCGTGAAACTTACGAATATGTGACATTTGTAAAAATTCGTTTTTAAAGAAGATTTAGAAAATAAATTTTGGAAAAGAAAATTTTAGTCTAGTTGTATTCTAAAAATGTTTAAAGAACTTCTATGCACTCTTTGTTCATAACATTAACAGTAATGAAGGTATTGACGATTATTCAATTTGGTCATCTTCTAAAGCCCTTCTTCTACTTATTTGATTTTAGCCAAAATAAACCTTCTGTTTGCTTTAGAAAGTCTAAATATCTTCTTAATTTAAATTACTATCAAAAAGTAGTTTGAAAAATAAGCGGTCCCGTTCGAAACGGGAAGTAACGCTTTTAAATATTTTTCTTAATATTGGTTATTTAGAAATAATTCATCCATAAGATTATTTCTTAACTGTTACGTTAAAATTAAAAATTTTGTTATGTATCTTCAAGGCGAATACAAATATAGTCCTTAAAGCTTCCATAAAATGCCACATAACACATTTTTCAGAGACGGATGCAAAGGAGAGGCGATAGTTAAAGATGAGCAAATTCAAAAGTTGTCACAATTGTCTTCTTAATAATTCCTATGTAAAAATATATTGAGGAGACGGATGCAAAGGAGAGGAGATAGTTAGAGATGAACAAATTCAAAAGTTGTCACTATCTTCTTAATAATTCCTATTTAAAAATAAAAACTTTGTTTGTCATAATAGGTGTAAAATCAAATTTATTAATATTTGTATCCTTGAAATTTTACGATAAACGTTTATAAAGGAATACATATCTAAAAGGGATGGAAGGGCACCCTTCCTCTTCTTGAAATAAAATAATCAAATTACATTTCTCTACAATCTGATAAATATCTTTGATATTGGTTGAAATTAGGGGACTTGAAGGTATTCACAAAATGGTAATTAAAAACCGATAATATCTACATTATTATAAGAGTGTGACAAAAAAAAAAAAAAAAATTAAATAGGCATATATAACTTAATATATGGATTGGATGTAACTTCATAACTTTTCACAATTTTGATCAATTTCTGATCAAATAAAGCACATTTAAAGGAGCATTGTAACTTTAAGAATGTAACTGAGAAGCTTGAGCAATACCCAATTTCCCTCCCCTTATTTTAGAGCTAGTATTAGTGAGCGTAAACTTCCTACCGACTGTTCTTTTCGGCTTTTAAAATTAAATATTAACTCCTACTTATATCCATATTTAATGAAGTATAAGGTAAATTTCTTAATATAAAGCCCTCAAGTCCAAGATTTTCTTGTTGAATATACGGTACTGCTTAATAATAACCACTAAGGTATACTTATTTATTGATAAACTAAACACTTAGGACGAAAAGACAAAGTTATCTAGTTATATAGTTATTTATCTTAAGACTAGGTCGTGTGGGATTAATAACATTAGTCTATAATTTAATAAATAATTAGGCTCGCTAATTACATTTCAATGACTTCAGAGTTTCTTAGACTAAAGAAAAATGTATTACTAACCTCATGTCTATGTGACAGAAGACGATAATGTAATATAAGATTATGAAATATAAAACGGCTTAACTATTTTTAAGACACTTAGGAAAGCCAAAGAGACTTTTAAGAAAATTTTGGAGATAGAAGGATAAGATAAATGAAATCTTTTATGACGTCATCAAAGCAGATAAGACAGTGGAATTCACAACAAAGAGTCATAAATGACTCAGTCATGCCATTCAGGTTTGGTATTTGGACAATGAAGGTAAATTGTATAGCCTAATCAGCTCTTATCACTATCGAAAATTCATTTAATTTGAATGCAATATGGGCTGCTGTAAAATTAGAAATAGAGTTTTAGTCCAGCTACAATTAAACATCCTTTTATTTTTATTATTCGAGGCCTTTGAATGTCACAACATCATCTTCAGGACCTGCATTGTATAAATATATTATTAGTTATTACTTTTTTTTTTTAAAAGTCATTTCATAATTAAAATATATATACATATACATACATAATTCAAGTATATTTGAAACTATAATATTATAACTAGTGTCCTGTAGAATATAATTTTATCTATTATTTATTACAAAATAATATTAGTTTGTTGTTAAAGTTTAAATGTATGTTGCGAGAATGTGGATTATTATGTATGTGAGTGAGTATATGTGAATCCGTAAATTATTTATTTATTTATTGACTTATGTTTTAATTTATGACAATTAATAAATGGACAAACTCTCATACCTTATATTCTCCGTCTTCATTGGTTTCTGTACATCCTCTCCCGTTGGCGAGCGCTTTCGGACGACACTGTCCATCTTCTGGCCGAATACATACGTTCACTGTCACGGTCCGTATTCAACTGTGTTTTTCTGTGTGTTAGTTGTGTCAGGTAGCTGTAGGGGTCACTTTTGTCGGCGATCAGGTCTGTCGCATGTGCGAGTTATGAGGGTCATCGTCCATTATTCCAGGTATAAGTTGAGGTAGGGATTAGTTGTAATCCCCTTTGTTGAGGTGTTCTAAGTGTTNTTGATATATATATAAATCCTGGTGCATTTGTATGCATATTGCTATTATGAAATGCTTGAGTAAAGAAATAGTGTTAAGGAATAATATTTATATTATATCATTCAGGTCCCGAAGATGTTGCGACACCGAAAGGCCTTGAATACATATAATATGTGGAGCTAGATATTTATTTAAATTTAAAGATGATTTACAAAATCACCTCCATCCTTGCATAAAAAAATAATGTATTTACTTAGCTCTCCTTTTTTAATTACAATTAAAGTTATGAAACTGTTTAGATACTGTTGAAATTACATTTTAATAAAATACATTGAACTGTTAAGCCTACTAGTTAAAGTACTACAATGACAATGACAAACCAATGACAAAGAACTGAATAATACTACTTTGACAATAGACTGGAGTTAGAGGAACAAAATACTTGTGAAATAGAGAAAACGTGTATGTATTTGATAACACATAACAAACTACACTACGGAGCGTTCTAAAACTTTTTGCTAGAGTGATGTGACTGAAAAAAAAAAATCTCTAAAAGATGAGTAAGATTGACTCTAGGCACCGGAAATATAATTTTTAGATTAAAACATAAGTTATATTGCTTTGCTTTTGGTACATTATTTTTCAGTCTGTAGCAAAATCTATTCTAAAAGAGCAAATGTATTACTTAAATAGTATAGTACCTAAAACTGAAATATTTGTTCTACACTTATAGGTGCCATCATTTGCTGTTCATATTTGAAACCAGCCTATCAGAGGGCGGCATTTAGAATGAGTCATTATTTTCTATATTCAGAACTGATACTCAAGGAATGATAATTATTGGCAGGAATTTTATTATTTCTCATATTACTCATTCACTCGCGAGATTAAATTTGTTTCGATTAAGAAATTTTCCTTTCTGATTTTTTCCCTATCTCCCGCCCTCTTCTAAAAAAAAAACTATCTTACTATATCAATAAAATCAATTCAAGCAGGGCAGTAAAATAATATATAAATTTCACAAATAATTTGAGTATATTCATTTATTTTCATTGGTAGCGAAGTAGATGACAGTTAGGGTTATCTAATAATAATAATAATAATTATTTCCATCTTCGGAGCTCAGTCATCTTATAATAAGTGTTCCTATGATAAGCACTCATTGTAAGGTGAGAAAGGGCTCAGAATTAGAGAAAAACATATATGCAATGTGGAAAGTATTTGATATAATATGATAACCCTTATTGTGAGTGTATTTTAATCATACTGCCTATCAAGTCATAATTAATTATATACAACCCCCGAACCAAGTCATTTAGGCATTCTTGGTGTAGTAAAAAGAAAAGAACATTATCTGTTGGATAGTTGCGCTTGGCGAAAATCATCTTTAACCATTCTGATTTCGGACACCGGTTCCCACGGACAGACAGTTGCATCTCTCTAAGGATAGGATAGCATTTGGACAAAAGAAGACCCTCGTCCCCCCGATTCTCACTAAAACCTTTTGTTCATCTCTCCATTGGGATTTTATTACCTTCATCTGACATCACCCCAGGTCCCGTCTTCGCGTACGGGACAGGCCGGAAGGAGTTCTCACGACCTTCCGAATACCGTTTCGGGGGTCGGCAAGTGTTTCTCTGATGATGAGCATGCGAGGGGAGACTGAAGGAGACTTAACTATGAAAGGGCAGATGGTGCACTCCCCTTGGTTACGGGCTGTCCCAGGTGAGAAAGGAGAGTCTTGATAGGACTGGAGAGATACAGGAGGGGGCTTGGATTCCCAGGCGGGACCCTTGGCCCTGGCGTCCGTTAAGGGACCCCTCCGCCCTTTCCGAAGGGGTCCCTACGAAAATTATTATCAGGCACTTAAACTGAAAACACCCCTTCGTAGCGACCTTATGGGACAACCGTTAGTCTCTGGAAGACTTGTATGTCGAGTTCACTGAACCTTAGCGCAAGGTTCTATGGTTGCTTCACATCAAATAAGTCTTCAACTGGCACATACATATCTATCACATTATGCTGGGTTTACGTCAGTTTATGTGATATACGAATCGTGCATATCAACAAAACATGACAGATTGAATCCAATGAGGTTGTTGTTACATTAGCGACTACTAAAAATTAATAATATTACTTTTAAGGTTAATTATTTAATCGAAAACAAATCTATGTTCAGTTTATTGATCTAAACTATTATGTCCACTGTAAGAGAAAAACAATTTTTGCTCATACCCGACAGATAACCCCCTCCCATTCGTCTGCTTGTCCCAATAACGAACTTAGTCTTTCGTTTTGCATTTAAATACTATGTACCTAATTTTATTTAAAAACTGAAAATTGTGACCTTTAAACCGTTGACAGAAACATACACACATGTTTGTATGTTGCATATGAGTATATGTGTAGACCTGTATATATAATTTTGAGGGAAATTGAACGAATCGGAGATTAACTGAATGTTCTAGTGCGATAAAAAATGTTCGTTGCCATAGAAGAAATATTTATTTTAGAGTAATGATAGTGAACACAGATTTGTATGTTGATATAATATATACTTCAGGAGTTGCCCAGTAAATCGGACAATTAGAATGGGGTATATACCTGAACAGTTCTGAAGCCGAAATTATTTGTTCTATTTATTGAAATTTGACTTAAAGCTGTTCTACGTAAAAAGAAAGACTAAGTTTATTATTTTGTGAATTAGGATAAATGACCTGCATGGGCCAATGAAAACATGGGTCGTGTTTCTTTACTATAAACTAAATATAACGCCTCTTACAACTTTTTCTACTCGAAATTGACATTTCAGATAAACCCTCACTCTTATTGTTTGCTCAAAACAATCTCAGCCTTGGATTTAAAAGCTACATTTGGAATTTCATTGATAAAAAGTTAAAATTTCTGGCCCATATATTGTTAACACAAACATCCTTCTGGAGAGAATATAATAACAAAAAACTCTCCAAAAACCTGCTTCCTGGACAAATTTCAATAGCGTTATTTCCTGGGTCTCTCAAGGTCAAATGCCTCATAAATATAAATCTAAAGAGATCCATCAATTTTTGCATAATATTCAACTTTGATATGTTGAATTTTATAGTAGTTAATTATATATGTAAATTAAGTATGTTGGCACTCCAGTAGTTCAATAGCGATTACTCTTAAAGGTTTTATACTCAAGTATCTCATGAAAAATTTGTTGAGTAAAGACAACTAGTCCTATGAATCACAAATTACGGATTATAAATAAAACTAATTTTGATCTTGAGATAATGTTTTTTTTATTCCGATCATCAATATATCAATTGAATTTGACAAGATTGTAAATGGTTGATTGAGTTTTTATATTATGTATATTTGTTTCTAAAGTCAATTATGTTTTTATTTCTCTCCAATTTAGAAATAGAAAATATATTACTTTTTTTCTTTGCTATTTACAACAATTGTAAACTTTTTTTTAGATAAGGCCTAAGAGTTGAAACCAAAACATCATGAGACCATTAATTTTATATATATA
>KZ807266.1:533167-546419 GCA_000696205.2 Oncopeltus fasciatus | reverse complement strand
ATATATATTGCTTTAATGTAAAAATAAATAATTGAAAAAAAAAATAATGAGTAAAGCCCAATTTAAATAAGAAGAAAAGAAAAGTAGAATTTGGCCCTAATTAGTTGCCTAATGTGAACGTTCACTTAACAATAATAAAGAATTTATATTATTTTCCTTCTTGAATAATACATTTACAATACGTGTTGCCATCTATGCAATGAACCTAATATACTAGTTCAAAATTTACTCATGATATTTTGGAAATAAATCTAAATATCCTTTGTAGCCAAGTGTATTATTATTATACAATGTTCATATTTATTTATTAAAATCATAGCTTCAAATAACAACACAATACTTTACTTTTTTTTTTCTTCAATTTTCTCTTATTTTAATAAATTAGCTAATATTTATTNTAATAAAATTTAATAAAATAAATTAAATATGTTCAATAACATCGAAATAGGTGTAAATAATATCTTTCGTCATTATGGAGAAATAACATTTAATAAATTTAGAACCTATAAAGTTATTCAATATTTTAAAAGTTATGTTCCTAAAACAAACATAAAGATTATTTTTGGGAATTTTTTCTTCTCTTATTGTAGATATTATTAATTAAGAAACATTAAATTCTCTAACTTGACATGCAGAATTATATGAAATAACGAGCTTTAAAACTGTCCAGATAAAGAAATTCTATGTGAATTATCAGAGCAAGGAGTGGTTAGTTGAGGTTAAAGGAATTTAGAAGAAAATACTAGGCAAAAATACAAAAAAAAGAAAAATTTTATTTTCAAATTTCAAAAGAGCATCTTGTAGGAATATATATTAGTCTGCAGTATAAAATGTGTAACAATGAAATCTTACATGATCAAGCTATTGCTCCGTATAATAAAAGAAAAAAAATTCTATAAGAACTATTAATTTAAAAAAATTACAAGATGAAAGATATATCTAAAATGTAGATAAAGTTAACTATAATATATATTTAAAAATAATAAAAAATGAAAAAAAAACTCAAAAGATCAATAAAGATAATATAAAGCATTGATCTTTAACATGCGAAAGTAAATAATGCAAAATGAAGTAGAGCGTAAAAATATACTTACCTAGGGGTTAATTATAAATCATATGTAAGGAAAAGTGGCTTTAGGTGAATGCTGAGTACCAGAAGGCCGCGATGTGTTCCGAAAAAAGTGTAAATTATCGGTTGTAATTCGGCAACATGACACACTGTCTTGGAACGCGCTTAGCCAAGTCAGAGCACAAACTCGCCTTCATTAAAAACTTGTTAGAAAACAGAGATTTTCTTGTCAAAATCGCCTCTTTATACACCTAATAAAGAAAAACGAGTAATACTGAATGTAGTCGGTAGAGGAATAATATTTTTTTTTTCATAGACAAATTACTAATAGCCCAGCAATATATAATATATGCTTTCTCATTTGTTGACGTCATTTAATTCATTTTAAATAAAACCTTAATTTATTGTATAAAACTGTATAAGAGGTAATAAATAAAGTGAACATCTGGATGAAAGAACGTTTCTAATAGTAGACATTAAACCAACCAGTATTTTATTTTTAAGAAATTCATAAGAAATTTCTCCTATCTGATTAGATAACAAAGTAATATGAAGCCCGTAAACGGCCATTTTCAGTCTAAATCAAAATATGAAAAAAATGAAATAAGTAATCTTACATTAAATTTTCTAACTACCTTAAGTAAGATATATACATATATATATATATATATATAATTATATNNNTATATATAATATATATGTAAAGGTAACCACTAACTGTTAAGTTAAGCTTGACAAATTGTATCGTAAGTGTTGTTCTAACAATACACAAAGATCATTTTGTTACAACAAACTGGCTAATTACCATTAATAAGTGGAACAAATGATTTATCCATGAATTAATTAAATGAATAAATTAATTAGTTACAATCATGATTTAATAAAAGTGGTGGATAAAAATGACAGTGTAAGAAACATTACCATATGTACTGTAAAGACAATACAATATAAACAAGTACAATGTACATGGCTTGTTCACACAGCATATACAGCACTTCAAAAGTGAGAAAGAGACACAGACAGCTGTTAGTATATTTGGTTTGAGTCAAAATAAGGAAGAGTGCGAGAGAAGGGTGGAGAACAGAGAGGGGTGAAGAGGGTCCTTCCTCACACCCCTACCTGCCTTTGCCATGTGTCTTCGTGAATTTCTTCGTGGACAAGGATTTGTCAGCTAGTTCAACATCTTCCGCACCATCGAATGATGTCTAAAGCATAACTGACCCATAACCCACAGTGCTTGGTCTACAAATTCCAACTGCTTAAAGTGTTAATTTGTTTCTGCGACTGGGAAAAAAAGACGTTCCAGCTGTAAATAAGTGCATAAGGAACAATTAAAGAAGTTTACCGAACAAAATTATAAAATGTTTTCGAAATTTTATTCTAAAGGAAGACTCGGTCAAGCATACACTCCGGAAGAATTTGTTGTAAATAATTTCTAGCTATTTCTTACACCCAAACAGGTTAGTTAAAGGTTAAATTTACGGTAGAAACACCGTAGAGCTACAACGTTATACGTGGCGATTTATTAATATTCCACCAATTACCCAGGATAAATTAGTCACAGAGGAGGTGCGTAATTCAAGCAGATTTCCCACATTTAATTAAAGTTGTATATAAATACGTCATTTAGTTTACAAGCCGAAGAGAACAATAAGGGTGGAAGGTATCACCACTAAACCATTCCCTATACTGGCCGGGAAGGAAGTGTGGAGAAAGCGCTCAACCATCCTAGTTATATTCGCAAATTTATTTATTAACGAGAGTTTTTCGTAAAAATGTTATAGAATATAAACATTATAAAATTACATATTACACCTTATATAATCATTAAAGCTATATTGTGATTACCCGTCCTCTATAAACCCCCCTTTACCCGCATTCGGTCACCAAAAAAATAGATCTTTATATTTCAATGGTTTGGAATGTAATGCCTAAACACGGAATTTAGTTTCTTATATACACTCGAAATTTAGAAACATTATCAAGACATTTATATTGTGTTATATATTCTAATTGGCTCAAATAGTTATATGAATTAAAATAAAAAGTAAACATTTTACGTTCTCTGTTTTCTGGTAGAATTGTTGCAAAAAATGATATTTCCCCTATTGTTTGTTGAAGAAGGAGATAGATGAAGAATATATTTTATAATATTAAGTAATGTTATTTATGTCCTCCATTGGAAGTAAGAAAAAAAAAAAGTTTTATGGACAGGAAATATATTTAACATCTTTCAAAGGAATCGACAAAATATTCTCTTAGTTTTTTAGTAAATTAGAAAACAAAATGTCAGTTGTGGTATGAAAAGCTAGCGTATTGCAGGATGTGGAGGAGGACATTATGAGTCCCGGAACAGCTTCTCATGGATTTTTCTAGAAGTGCATGAAAACCGGTGGGGCTGCTCACCTGGTGAACGCCCTCTCGCTCTCTCCTCGTCAAACAATGACATTAGACAAAGAGGGGGCACTTGCGGTGCAGGCCGCGTGGGAATCCTGCACCAAATGAGCATACCATCCCTGGCCGGGAAAGGATCTATTGAATTTCTAGAAGGACTCTCTCGGCGATCTGGAGCGGCGGGGGTTGCGGGGACAAAGATATGCGCAGTCCAGCTGTGAGACGCCGACCCCGCACGACTCAGACTCTATTTTGTTATTGTTTGCGCATGGATATATATGTGTGTGTGTGTGGAGTGGGATTCGCCCCCGCTGAGCGCGCGGACAGCGTGAGATTAGATTTGCCTCGGATGAATGTGCCCGCGCCCTCTCACCGTTCCGACAAAATACCCATTCAATATGGCTGCTAAGGGTGATTATTCGCTCTAGGCGTTACCTGTTAGTTCTATTAATTCCATTCTTAATGGTCTTTTGAAATTATAGTCTCCAAAAGAAGAGAAATTACATATCAAAATTCACTTTCTTTTTTTGCCTATGAAATCAGAGTAGAAAAGCTAAACCTTAATTTTTACTTATATTTTCAATTATATAGCAATAGAAGTGTGGTATTGGAGTAAAAAATTGTAGTCTGCTAAAATGTTTAACATTTAACGAAAAACGATTCTGGCCGCTTACATACTGAAGAAATTTCAGAGAGATTATTATGGAAACAATTACTTCTCTCATGTAAATTCCATTTCAATCTTTTTTTAAATTCTATCAACAAATAATATATATGATATGTCAATATTTGCTAATTAACGTATTGATAGTATAAAAATGGGAAATGGTTTCGAAAAGTAGTCGGTTTTATGTATCAAAGTATTTTTTTTTTTTTCAGGCTTGAGCTTGTTATTCATTATTTTAATAAGACCAATCAAATTTTATTATTATCTAGTGATTAGAAAACTGGATATTAATTACATCTAATATTCCTTTCGTCCAAGATATCATTTCCACCCGCTTCAAGTTCTTCCATCGTAAACACCAATTTCATCCTAATCCACATGCCCTATGCGCCGGACTCCAATCCTTGCAACCCGACGACATAAACGATGACGACCTCGCAATCTCCTAGGCTTTAATGCCTAAACTTAATAGGAGTGGGGTCGATGGGCCCCTTCTCCCGGCACAGTAATGACCATTTATTTATATTACTGTTAATTTATATTTTTTTTATCAAAGTATATAAGAGAATGTAATAAATAAAAATGTATTAATTATTATTTTAAAAAATTACATCTAAATGTATAAAATTACGAAATTTGTTGTTTCTTAAAATGACAGATAGAGGGGGAGGAAGGCTAGGGAGGAGAGACTAGGGAGGAAGGCCTGGGAAGAAGGAATGTGCGGTAATGCCGGTGATTGGGGGCAAGAACGACGCCCACACCAGAGACCGCCAGGGCAATTATTCAAATCTGGACCGAGCGCCTTCGTACCGCCGTCCGTAACCACCCGGATAATTGGAGGCTCCCATCACTGGAACTCCAGCTACTCCAGGCTGGACGGTACCTCGAGGGCCCACTTGTCTCGAGTAGCTGGAGGCTCCTGTCACGGTAAGCAAGGGAGCAACACTGGGGAATTCGGCCACGGTGGACCAAGGAAGTCGACAGTAACACTTCCACAAGGAAATTTATTCAATTATACCGTACAAAGTAGTACACAATGTACTTGTATATTTAAAACAATTTATTACATTAAATAGTTAATTTATTAATAATAAAGGAAATAGATAAATAAAAAAAGCGAATGGAACAATAAATGACAAACTAAATTAAACAGAATGAAAAATATAAAAAAATTAACTAAACATGTATAGAAGAAAAAAAATGTATGAAAGTGAAAATAAATGTTAATAAATATATACAATGAAAGATTGTCATGGCTAAGCCATATCAAAAATGTTAAAGAGGAATGCTGCAAAAGATTAAACCTCCTAAAAGTTCTTTCAAAAACATCATGGGAAGCAGATAGGAAATCTCTTATCATGATATTTAAAAGCCTCATAATATCTAAAATAGACTATGGCAGCATGATCTACTCCTCAGCTAGACAAACCCATTTCATGTACCTGGTCACGATTAACCACTCGGGAATCCGCCTAGCTACAGACGCCTTCAGGACCAGCCCGGTCATGAGCCTCTACTCCGAATCTGGAGTTCCTCCACTGTCCATTCGCCGAAAACTGCTATCCAGCTCCTACTTACCTAAATTACTTTTCCAACCAACGAACCCAGCTTACAACTACATATTCGAGCCCAAATATCTTCCACTATATCAACAAAACCCACAACGCCCAGCTCCATTAGCAATCCGCCAGAGGAGCATGATCTCCTCTGTCCCAACAGTAAACATACAGGACTAGGAAATTGAAGAACCCCCGTGGAAAAGAAAAATCCCCGTAATTGACCTACAACTAACAAACGTCAATAAAAATTACACCACAAGCGAAAAACTAGGGAAAGCAAATGAAGTTATCCAAGCTTACTCAAATAACGAATTTTTCTTCACAGATGGCTCAAAGCAAGAGGACAACGTAAGCCTAGCAGTAGTCATTAAAGACCACAAAATATTGCAAAAACTTCCACCTATGGCTTCAATCTACACGGCTGAAATGCAAGCATTATGCCTAGCTCTTTATCATGCCATTACATCAGACAAAAAATACTTTATCATATGCTCCGATTCGCTCTCTTCTCTAAAAAAGTATGCAAAATTATAAAAATCAAGGTCTCACACACAGGTATAAGGGGAAACGAAATGGCTGATATAGCAGCTAAAGAAGCAGCCCTTAAGGACACTCCACCCACAAATACTATAGAACCCAGAGATGTCAAGACTTGGATTAAAAGAAAAACTTATTTGGACTGGGACACTCTGTGGAAATCCGAATCGACTAACAATAAACTGCGAAGAATCAAGGACACCATCAAGGACACCATCAAGGAGTGGCCCTGAGAAGTGTGGTGGCAGCCGTTGAGTGCGGACGTGTTTTTGAGAGCTCCCGGGTTTTTCGTGCTAAGTGTTAGTAAATCGTGCCGTAAGGAGCTCAGACTTGGTGTGCTCGTAGATAAACACGAAATAGTGACCAGTGTCGAGTTTTGAAAAAATCAAACGAGGCGTTATCGAGAAAAAGGTAAGATTAGTAATAAGTTTCTTTGTTCTTTGTTCTCTACTAGGCGTACCCACGCTACGGACAAAGAAAAGGAGAACCTGGGCCCCAGGTAGAACTGTGAGTGTAGTGACGTAAAGTAAGGAGTAGAATCCGATAGGGGAGAGAGGAGAGGCCCCATAACAGGTAGAGAAAGGGGGTGTGGATAGGGCCGTCATAACAAGCTTAAGAGAGGGCGTCTAGAGGCCCCAGTATGACACCCGTTCATGACCAAGGATTCGTTACGGCCTAACGAAAACCAAGACATGGACGGAAGTATAAACCCCGCGGCGTGTGGCTCACGGCACGGCCACGCAAGGAGTCAGGATACCAGCCCAAACCCGAAGGAGATAATTAAACGCAGTACGAGACAGCAACTGTTTAAGTCGCCCTCCCTGAGCGAAATAGTAACAAGTGGGGAGAGTATTGCTGATTTCCGGAAACCCGTAATTAGCGGCATAAGGAAAAAAATAATAGACCAGGAGATCAAATCTCCAGATAAGGACGCCCAGGCAAGGAAAGGGCAATCTTCCCTAGAGCAGCGGGAAATCTTCCCAGCCCTCACCCCAGTAGGAGAAGGAGAAACAGGCGCGAAGAGGAAGAAAATTTCCGACGCCGACGGCCTATCTCCCCCACTGGAGCCGAGGACAGAGGCAGTTGAGCAAGCAAACGAGACTCAAACGTGGATCGCCCGCTTTATAGCGGACGATTCAAAGAGAATAAACAAAGAAAACCAGAGGAGAATTAACGAAAAAGTCTCCTCTCTGGTACGACTAGTCTCGGAGTTGCAAGCAGAATGCAACATGCTGCAGGCGACTAGGGAGAGGACAAACATAATAAAAAACCTTATTATTAGCTGCGTAACCTCGGATACTCTGATCGAGACGGTAGCCCAGAAGGTAGCAAACAAAATAAAAACTGAGATTGAGAAACCCGAGCCACAAAAGAACAGGCCCACAAAGGAAAATATAAGGGCTGAAGCCAAAGGCGAGGAAAGAAAAGAGCCCCAATCCACTCAGAGAGCCGCAAAAGAGGCCGATAAGGGGGAAGAAGGGAAAAGAAGGAGGATCAGAAAAAGGAAAAAGAAAGGGCTACAGATGGCCCGATCGGCGGAAATGGCTAAAACCCAGAGTACGCCTAAGAGCCAACCAAACTGCCCTTCCAGACCAGAAACAAGCCTTGGCCCTCCTAATGAGGAAACCTATCCCACCGACGACCAATGGACGAAGGTGGTCAAAAGAAATAAAATTAATAATAATTCGAAAACGAGGATCTTCAAAAGTATCCTCGAGAGACCAAATGAGGAAAGGGTCAAAACTGAGACCCTTATAGTTAAAGCCTGCGCAGGTGAAAATGACGTACTCGACCCTTTTGCAGCAGTGACGGCCCTTGAGAAAATGATTGACCCCAAAAGCCTGGGGTCAACAATTAAAAGAATCAGAGCCGCCAAAGATGGGGCAATAATAGTAAAAACAGGGTCTAAGGGCGACGCCGCAAAAATAGCGGCAGAACTCATGAAAGACCCAAGCAACAAGATAGATTGCAAAATAACAGGCCCACGTCTACCAAGAATCGTTCTGGTAGGTGTCCCCAGCAGATGGACAGAGGAAGACCTCAGAACAAAGGTTCACCAGTCCATAGGAGGCACGGAAGACGGAAAAGTAAGACCTCTCTTCCGCAGGGGAAAAAGAGGACCCTTCACCCAGTGGGTCCTAGAGGTTTCCGGAAATATTCGGAAGAAAATTATTAGCGATAAAATGCGGGTCGGAGCGATCCTGATCGGGGCTCACGATTATATAGAAGAGCCGCGATGCTATAAGTGCCAGAAAATCGGGCACATCGCTAAACATTGTAAGGCAACCGAAGAAACCTGCGGATGGTGTTCTACGGCTGGACATAATTTCAAGTCGTGTCCAAACATCAAAAAGACTCCCAGGTGCTCCAACTGCACCAAACAAAAACAGAGGAGTGACCACCCGGCAAATGACTCCAGATGTCCGGAGTACATCCGTGCAATAAAGACGAGAGAAAGACGAGTGGAGTATGAATGAGATACTTCAAATCAATGTCAGGAAGAGTCGGGTAGTGATGGGAGAGACTTTCGGGGGGCGCGGGAAGACACAGTTAGCTCTTATTCAGGAGCCCCCCACGAGAAAAGGATCCCCAGCAGGGCTCCCCAGCGGAACGAAATTCGTCTGCAGGGAGGACCCACAAAACCCTCCGCTGGCAGTAATAGCGCTCGTAGGAAATGGAGAAATTATGGGCATGGAACATTTAGTCAGTAGGAGAGTGGCAGTGGCCCGTGTGACACATCTCAACATGACAGTGATCTCGGCATACTGTCCGATCCGCGAGGATCCCGCGAGTGTAATAGAGGAAATGGACAGAGCCCTGGATCAGTCAAGCGGGAGTGTGATTCTCGGGCTCGACTCCAATGCATGGCACACAGCTTGGGGATCAAATAGATGTAACAAAAGAGGACTGGCAATAATGGACTTCATTATAAGACGTGGATTGGTCTTGGTAAACGATGGCTCGACTACCTTTCAGAATGCCATCGGGAAATCAGCCATAGACCTAACCTTGGTGACACCGGACGCGGCCCAGAAAATCGGGTCGTGGAAGATAGGGTTCAACACCAGCAGTGATCACGGCCAGATAACCGTCTCCCTCAAAGAGAAGACCAGCTACAAAAACACCAAAAATAGCTGGATCTGGAGAAAAGCAGACTGGAGCAAACTGAAGAAAGAAGTCTCTGAGCTGAGCTCCCAGATACCGCAGAAGGAAAATTTAACCTCAGTAGAGGATATTGACATAGAGGTAGACAACATCACCGACATCCTGACGACGGCCGCGGAAAGGGCAATTCCCAAGTACAAAGGGAAAGGTCGCGCTGTCCCTTGGTGGTCAGCGGAACTGACGGCGGCCAGAAAGGCCAATAACAGAGCAAGGCGGGATTACTTAAGCGCCGAAGATCCGGAGCTCAGGGAAACCCGAAAAAGGATCTACAAAACGACCAGCAAAGCCTACTCCAGGAAGATTAATAAAGCAAAAAAGGCCAGCTGGAGGGAATTTGTAGAAACAGGAGCCCCATGGGGAGTGGCATACAGGGTGGCCAGCGGCACATCTTGGACTACAGCCGCAGATACGGCCATCCCTGAGAATGGAAGGTTCCCCGACAACAAAATCGAGTCGGATGAGAATATGCTGAGGGCAATGTTCCCGGTTGACTCTGCTCAAGAGGACTCCAGAGAACAAAGAAATATAAGAAGAGGAATGAGGATGCCCCCCGGAACCGAGGTCTTCGAAGGCTGGGACAGCACGGACCTGGAGATTGCGGTTGCTAAGCAAAAGCCGCGAGGAGCCCCGGGTCCGGATGGAGTGATGGCGGCCGTGGTCAAAGCCTCTCTCGGGGACCTGGGGCCTCGGCTGCTTCCTCTTTACAACGCATGCCTAGAGACCGGCTACTTCCCATCAAAATGGAAAATCGGCGAAGTTAGAACCTTCCTGAAGAAGGGAAAAAGGAGGAAGGACGATCCCGCTAGCTATAGACCAATATGCTTGCTCTCGATACTGGGCAAGATATTGGAAACAATGACAGCCTTCGTCGTGGACCCGATTCTTGATCGGTACATAAGCACCAGACAATACGGGAGCACAAAGGCCAGATCAACGGAAGACGCGATTCACAGACTGCTGCAGGACGTTACCGACGCTCAAGAGGCATATGTGATTGCCATATCTTTTGACATCAGCGGAGCATTTGACAATGCTTGGTGGCCTAGGATCCTGGCTGCTATGCAGGAGGCTGAGATCCCAAGTAATATCTTCTGCCTGATAAGCAGCTTCCTTGACTGTAGAAGAGTCAGGAAGACAAGCTGGGCGGGAGTGGCGGAGATACCAGTCAACCGTGGTACTCCGCAGGGATCAGTCAGTGGACCCAGGATGTGGAAGGCCGCCATGAACAACGTGCTGGTGGATCTGGAACAAAGCGGAATCCCAGCGGTGGCATATGTTGACGACCTCTGCGCCCTGGCCAGAGGCAGGTCTCGCATGAGAGTACTCGCAGAATGCGAGCGGGTGCTCGAGATAATGAAACGATGGGCGGACGCTTCAAGACTAAAGATAAATGAGGAGAAAACCACCGCCATCGTACTAAAAGGAAAGTTCGACGAAAGACACCCCCCGAGAGTGAGATTTGGGAACGGGAGACTCAGATTTTCCGACACCATAACTTACCTCGGAGTTCGCCTAGGAGAAAGCCTAAACATCGCTCCACATGTGGAAAATATAGAAGAGAAGGTCATAATCGCCACGAGAACGATAAACCAAATGGCCTCCGCCACATGGGGAATTAAGTTCAAACCCAGAATTATGATTTACAAAGCGGTGTTTGAAGGCATAGTCTTGTACGGGGCCGGTTCGTGGGCAGGAATGCTCAAGAGCCAAGACAAGAAGAGGCTGCTCAAGATCCAGAGAGCAGCCCTGATTCAAATTAGCCAAGCTTATAGGACGATTTCCTACGAGGCAGTCCAGGTGATCTGCGGCGTGGCGCCAATCACACTTACGCTGGACGCCCGTGAGGCGACCTATAGAGCAAAGAGAGGCTTGCCCCAAAGAACAAGAAACCTCATAACAGAGGCGGCGGACGTCGAAACCGAGCACCCGGGAGAAAGGAAGCAAAGAGTGCGCCTCGCAACTTACGAGACCTGGAACCAGACGTGGAAGGATTCTCCCAAAGGAGAAGTCACTCGAAAATGGTTCCCGAATATCAACGCACGAATAAGCTGCACGTATATTAGACCCGACCATTGGACGACCCAGCTCTTATCAGGACATGGAGCCTTCAAGGCGAGGCTCCACTTCTTTAAAAGATCTGACTCCCCGATCTGCGACAAGTGCGATAGCGGGGAGCAAGAAGATGTCTGGCACGTCCTGTTCAGATGTCAGAGTCTCGAGCATGCGAGACTCCGCCTGTGCAGGGCTATATATGACTGGAGCCCAGAGCCAAGGCACTTCATTAACAGCGAGGAAAACTGGGAAAAATTTTTAAAATTTGTAGAGGAGTGGAAAATGTCCTCCGATGCCCATTAGCCTCGCGAGGACAGAGAGTACCCCTAAATAGACCAAAGAAAAAAAAGAAGACCTAGAGAAACCTCGACAGGCAATGCCCCATCAGGGGCCGCCTAGAAGGAGGAGTTTTAGTGGGTAACATGACTCATTTGAGCCATGAGTCCCACAGTATTCCCCAATACGGGAGTCCGCATAAAGCGTTTCTCCCCTTCAAAAAAAAAAAAAAAAAAAAAAAAAAAAAAAAAAAAAAAAGGGGGGGCCCAAACAAACCGGGGAAAAAAAAAAAAAAAAAAAAAAAAAAAATCAAGGAGTGGTCCACATCGAACCGGGAGAACAGAAGAGAAGAAGTCGTACTAACCAGACTTAGAATTGGTCACACCGATTGATTTGTCCATTTTCCGTACTTCAGTAATGATTTGTGTGGAGGTTAGCCCTCAAAACTAATTTTTCGTAAAACTTCGACAAAATTCGTTGCACGAAAAAATGTATGAAACACATTATTGAAAAAGAAACATGAGTAAAGAAATTACAAGAATCGTCCAATTAAAGTGGTAACAGAATACAAGTATTAAGGAATATAATTAACCTTATCACTATCTCAGCGTAAACATTTTGAACGCAATTACCTTCTGTCATGTATGGTGTTCATGGAAAAAATTGTAATGATGTCCTCACTTGAAATTTCAAGTGTTAGATAGTTTCAGTACACAAGTTAGTACACAAATCTGAAGGGGAATTTCAATATAGAGTGTAACAAGTATAGCGAAGTGTCATACGCATTTTTTGTTTTTGTGGTCAGCTTTTTGAAACTAAAGAAATTCTCTGTTTCCGAATTCCCTCAAACTACATCTCAAAGTAGCCAACTTACCGCCGTACTGAGACTAACAGAGCGACTAGCACGAAGGGTCTTCTCTTTGAAAAAATCTTCATTGAAGGATTTACAGGAAATTTGTTTTAAGTCTTGTAGTACAGTGCAAAGTTTACTGAAAACGCCAGTACGATAGCAGAAGCAAGCTATTGTTCATATTATAACTGCTCTCGAAAACCAAGAAAATGCTCACCGAATGCACAACATCACTTGTTTTGTTTGAGGTTTGACGATGTACAACTGTCTTACCTAGATTATAACAGCAGTCTTGAACCATCATGGGAGCCTGCAGGGAGACTCTCAACCTAAAAAAGGAAAAACTTAAATTTCGGATGAAACTGTCCACTTAGACACCAGAGTGAAACTGAAGATGTATTTCATTTTACTGGAGTTTGTCAAATATTGTCCGAATTCAGATTTCTTGTTTTGGGGAAGAATCGCTTGACAAGAAACGAAACAATCTCATTGGTAAATGGTACAGACTAATGTAAACTATGTGAATGTGTAACAAAGACAATGGGAAGTAGAGTGGATTATTGTTAACCTGTAAAGTTCCAAGCTGTATTTTGTAAATTATTTCCTGAGATTATTATTTTTGATTTGTCTTAGCAATTAGTTTTCTCCTTACTTTTATAACTAAAAAATATTTTTATTTTATT
>KZ807266.1:515718-533139 GCA_000696205.2 Oncopeltus fasciatus | reverse complement strand
TATTCAGCTTGAGAATTTCTCAGAGAGAGTCTCTTGTTCTTGGACAAATAAATCATAACTAACATTTTTGAATTACTATTAAAATACATTTTGTAATTCAAAAGGAGAGTTTGTTGACCGTAGATATTATTCTAAGATGTTTTTTGTTGGGGTTCGGTCAAGGTAGTGACCGAACCCCAAGAAGAACTTGAAACTGACAAGTTTCTTACATTTATATACTAAAATATTAATACATTGAGCGTATAAGAATGGAAAAAGTAGGATTGGTGCAATTGTTTATTGCATATACGTATCATATTTTCTTTGCTTAATGTGGAATTCACAACACTTGAAAGAGAAGGGTATAAATTAAAATGAATTTAAAATCTAATTACATTTCAATTAAAAGCCTAGTTAGTAATTACTCAGTTTCAAATACACCAAGGGAAAAATTTGTTGCCGATATAACCAATCAACATTAAAAGAAAAAAAAAAGTTGTTAAAAAACAAATAATATTTCCTTAAATTTATTCATGAGTAAATAATGTCTTACTTTTTAATTTGATTTGAAAACTATTTAATAATATCTGCTAAATATTTCAGTTATTCACTAAAATTATTAAAATATATTCACTATATATATATAGGAATATATTCTATTCCTAAAGTCCTAATTAATATTTTGCTTATTGTAGCAAAGATGATTTAATTTGAATGATAAATTCCCTAACGATGATAGATAAATTGATACGAGCCAAAAGATATTTATCGTCTGCGGTTACATTACATTTCTTTTCAACTGACAAGGTCTTAAGAAAAATAAGGACGAACTTTTAAAGGGGTTCAGTACAATGCGTGGGAAACATATTTTTTAACAAAATACCTGAACCAACTCAGAAACTTGAAAGTTTTCCACCCTTCCTGCAGTGAATTATTGAGCAAAGATTTCTACCCCTTACAACCCCTCGGTAATGGTCTTTAGATACGTAGAGGCCACTGTACCCCTCCAATTAGCGCTTCTAACAAGTTTGAAACATGCACAAAGGTATAGGTTTTTGTGTGGATAGGCTAGGATATACTGCTTTCTTATGAAACTAACTCAAAGCATTTTTTTTATTACTTTTTTTTTTTTTTTAAACTTTAAGTGAATGCAACGTATATTTCAAAATAACAAGGTAACGACTTACTTCCAGTTTCAAATTCAATAAGGTATTTTGAAAGTAACAACGTACATACACAGGCATTCGACCTTGGGATGTTTTTATAGTCAATATTCATTAAAAAATATATTATAGTTATAATATATAATATAGGAATCTAACGAGTCCTGGCTGGGACAGTTAGATTTTTTATTCTGTTCCCTTGCACTAAAAATTATCTATTATAGTTATATATTTAAAAGTTTTTCGCTCTTCAGAAAGGAAGCAGTTTCCTTATGCATATCTAAAACTAATACATTGCGTTTTCTATTTAAAAAATTCAGCTATTTACCATACAGTAGGAAAATAAACTAATAAAATCTGGAATTGTAAACCTTTACAGGAATTCTTTAATTAAAATAATGGATTAAAATTTGCTTCGTCTACTTTTATATTAAAAAATCCTACAAGCAAGAGCTGCGAAACCTAATCAGATTTTACGCCTATCGATGATGATGGAATTAAATAAGTGAAAATGTCGAAATGTCAATCACGAGCCACAGAGACCAATGAATGTAAAAGATATGTGCATTTGCTCCAGACGGACTGGGAGGGTTGAGGGGGAGGGGAGAAACGCTCATCAAATTTCTTCCTTAATAAGCGTTTTTCTTAAAAAATTTATGCAACATAAACATTAGAGTATTACATGGCTGAATGTGATTACATATTACATGACTGAATTCAGCTATGAAAATGGGATTCTGGTGACACGACATTCTCCTCTCGCCTTCAGGATAAGCTGAAGATGGCTTACAGTGTAAGCCGAAACATGCAGGCAGATAATTAAAAAAAAAACATATTTTTTTTAAATTTGTATTTTTTTGGATCTAACTTGACCGAACCCCACAAAGAAAATCTAATAATGTTAGAATATTACATTTTATACCTATTTAAGTCCATACATTTTTCCTAGCACAAATAAAAATTATGGTCTCCCTCTATATCCCCTTCTTTCTCATCAGATTTCAACCAAAAACGAATAATTTTAAGGACTTCAATGAAAAGACTAAATAATGAATTCTATAGTTTAAAAAATAGGGATCCTGCCCAACATTTCATTAACTTTCTTAATAAGCATTATTTAAAAATGTACTTTTTATAATACTTATAGTTATTCAAGTAAAAGCCTAAATACTGACTTTGTTTTTTTATTATTACAACACATCACATTCTTAAATATCTCTTATAACCTACGCTTTTTTTTATATATAAAAATGATTTAATATAAATTATATAAAATTACTTTTTCCATATATTTTGTTCTTTAATATATATATATACATTTTTTCGCAACACTAATAATAACTTATTTGTTACAGTTATAATTTTAATCTAAACCTTTCTGGCCAATTCCAGCCCATTGCAATTAATAATTACGCGTAGTATTCAACATTCAAGCTGAAGTATTGACATCGATCGTTTGAGTGCTTAAGGACATTTAGTTCTACTCTGTGCAGTTCTCTCTCTTGGGAATAACCTCTCAATGAAGAACGCACGCTAAGAAAGTTATAGAGGAAGGTATTTTAGACCGCAAGAACGACATGTACAAAAGGAGAGTTTGTTGACCGTAGATATTATTCTAAGATGATTTTAGTTGGGGTTCGGTCAAGGTAGTGACCGAACCCCAACTAAAATTATCTTAGAAGGACATGTATGTTTGCACCTCATTATTCACTATGATTCTATACATTATACAATAATACAAATGTAAGCTGTCTGCATGCAATGAATGTGTATCCGTGATAACTATATATAATCAATTGGTTTATTTATATTATACATATATGCGAAACGTTAATGACTTACAACTTGCGGAAAGAAGCACTTCAAAAATCTGCTTAGTTTTGCCGCTGCGTGATCCCTCATACGATCATCAGTTACTTACAAATCATCATTTAACATTTAGCGAATTTTATAAAATCATAGTAAATTATGTTCGCTTTATTAGAATACGGGAAGTAGATAATTAACCTTGTAGTGTATGAGTCCTCTAATAGCTTAGCTGCATCAGAAAGGACTTTCGCGGAAAAAAAAAATTACAAGAATCATTCTTTAATGGGAACGTAATGGCTTGCAATTCAAGCCATCTTTAGGGCTGTAATCGTGGCAGGCCGCGTCTGTCAAGCCATGTATATAGAAGTCTAGGCGAGTAGAAGTATCCTGCACTTCTATATGCTTGGCTAGATACTCTCTGCTCTGCAAGTGGTAACGTTTACATAAGAGCTCCTTATAACTCCTTTCTAAGCTCCTCCCTGAGCGAACCTCTACTCTTGGTGAGAGCTCGTTCTCTAGACTACCAAAGTAAGCAGTATAGTGGAAGCAGGACGCGGGGGAGGGCCGGGGTTCTGCCAATCCGTGGCTAGAAGGGGTGGCGCATGACGGGGGTGTGCCGCCCCCGAACACGCCATCGACCACCCCCTCTTGGGGGGATATAACGCCCACATTTTAGCTGCTTCTGGAGCTTCAATACTGCTGGGAAATGTGAGATGTTGTTGCGTGGATTATTTAGTTCTGTGCTGCGTTCGTTTCATGAAATGGCCTCACTATAGTGCTGACAGTATCATATTTGATGAATCTTTATACCTGAACTATCCATGCCACATGTAATCCCCCACACACATACAAAAAAGTCTGTGTTGAATTAATAGGGCCGTACTTGTGTTAGCACTTGACTTTTCAAGTAATGCCACTTATTCGTCAGATATTGCACAATAACATAAGTATCCTTTCATTTTACATTTTAAACTATACACTATATTTAATTTGGGGGGGGGGGGGGTGATTGGAGGAGGGTAGGAATGAAATAGAGCTCAAACCACAGTATAGCCTTTAATAAAAAATGAAGAATACTTTTTTTCTGGGGGGTTGGGGATAAATTTGTAAGTTCATCTCAGCTACTCACATCTGATAATTTTATAAACAGCAGGATACATTTCTTTCTAGAAACCATGCTTTGATAACCATGTGAATTACTTGATTTTCTTCAGAAAACTCTGCCAAAATAATACTCTAGAAGATTAAATTTAAATTTTTTAGGAAATATTATTTTATATGAATTTGAAGGTAAAATTGTTGACTGTCAAGTTTCATGAAGAGAGGTTATATTTAAAATAAAAATTTGTTTGGTTACGAATTAGTTTTTAATTCTTCAACTACCAAGACCGAATACCTCTCTTCATCAAAATCCAATTCTCTCTTCATTTTTTTACATGTTTTATCACAATGAAAAAAAAAATTAATTAGTAAAGGAAAAGATACCTTTGAAACCCGAATAATTTGCATAAGACCATTGATTACTCTAAGCCTTAGCCAATAGTTCTGAGTTTTAAGGAGGCAATTAACAATTATACAGATATATATTTCTGGTGTTCAGACTCCAAGTTCCCTCGTTCAGGGAACATCTGTCCAGTAATTCAGATTCAATGTAATGAATGCAATGTCAGTTATGCAACAGTCAGGTGGCTGTAGATGGTGGGTTTTTGTATGTTCATAAATAAATATAAACAGTTAAGCCCTGTACATCTGCACACACACACACACACACACACACACACACACACACACACACACACACACACATATATATATATGTGTATATATTTATTTATTTATTTAAAACTCTATAATGAAGTTTATTTGTTGTTGTTTTTTTCAAACTCTTTATGAGTTTGTAATTGACTGGAATCAGTCAAAGGAAACAGTTAAACAACAATTTAAAAGGGACGACCAGGTGGTGGCTCCCCTGCTCTCTGCCGGCCTTCTCTTCTGGGACTACCTTTCCTGCTTTCTTCCTTCCCTCCCTGCTACGTATGCTAGACTNTATATATATATAGTGTTCCTAAAATTAACGCAAGATTTGAATTAAATAGAAACCATAGTTTTCAGTCTTTTTTTATTTTTATTAAATCATAAAGTGCATAGGATAGGATTATTTATTTATTTATGGAATAACACAAAGTTCAAATGTGTTAGCCATACAGCCCGAGGAACAATTCAATTACTGCATGAGACATTTCCTGGTCGTGCAATTTCCAGTTTTGGTGATCGGAATTGTCTGCTTAGATCATGGGATTTAACGCCTTTTGATTTTTTTTTCATTGGGGTTTTCTGAAGTCTAAGGTTTATGTCAACAAGACCACGACCACCCACGCCTTGAAGGGGGAAATTGAGCGCTGTACCAACGAAATTCAGCCACATTTATGCGCAATGGTAATGGAAAATTTCAACGAAAGTGTGCGTATCTGCCAGCAAAATCGTGGAGGCCATTAACCCGATATGCTATCCCATACTTAAGAGTGAAAATTTCGGGGATTTCTCACCCTCACTAACAAAGGGAGAAAAAACTGCGAATTTTTAATTAATTTTTAAATTAGTATTTTTTGGATCTTCTTTGACCAAGCCCCAACAAAAACATCTAATAATAATATCTACGGTGAAAAAAACTCCCCTTTGAACTAATCTGTTGTATTAAATTATAAAAAAAGATTGTAATATGCACATTAATCTCCACGCCGGTTAATTTTTAGACTTAGCGAATACCCCCTGAGGTCATTTTAATAGAATGTACTTTAATGTGAACAACGAAGTTTTATCAAAAATGCCATCTTTTTAATTCAAAGAGTTTAATTTTTTTTGCATACTTGAAATAATTGGCGAGTTAGGTTACGGATTTAGTTTTTAATAGAGACATATTTGATTTCTTGTCCCTGAACATATTTTTAAGAATATATACACTATAATTTTTTAAGGTATACAATATAGTTTTCTATTGTGTAATTTTTATGTGTAACCCCACATATTATATAAATGCATGAAGGCTTTTTTATCAGGGCCCAATTTATGTTTATTAATAATGGGTAAATTGGAAAAACATTTTATTTGCTTTATTACACGTTTTACTAACGTGTTAAATAAATATTGGACCCTTATTCCTAGATATTTAAATTCTAGTTATTACAAGAATTTGCAATTGGTTGTTTTCTTAATAAAATTTGCATTACCGCTTTTAAATGTTAAATCAGGCAGAATTCTTTATTGAGCGAAAAAGTGCGAGACATGATGGAAAAAAATTGTCTGAATTGTATGAATTGCCTTCATAATATTTAAATAGTGAAACTAAATGCAGAATTTAAGCTTTATTTTGGCAAACCATCTTTATTAGCATCAAGGAAAAAAAATAGGACTAAAGAGGTGTAAAATATAATTTGACAACATTTAAGAGAAGAAGAAAATTAAAAAAAAAAAAAAAAAAAAAAAAAAAAAAAATACCGCACATTCGGGAATACAATTTCGAGTGTTGGGCAGGCCCTATTAATTTTGTAACATAGGCACTAAATTCGGTATTTTCGGTTTCAATAGTAAAGCCTTGAACGAATTTAGTTTGGTTAAAATCTAAATGGGGATTTAGAGAAAAATCAAAATTTATAATTGCAGTATATTCGTAGTTAAAGGCGTCACGAAAATGCTTTAATTTCACTTTACTCCCCCATCAACGTGGACTAGATCATCAAATTTACACTAGCAGAGATGGCTCATCAGTCGCCTCCCAATTGACCTAAATTTATAATAAGTTTTAAAAATATATTTGTTACGATAACAGATAAAAAGGGAGGAAGATCACTGAAGTTTTAATTATTAGGAAGGATTTCATGAACCTTTCTTAGACTGTCATTGATATTTTTCTCAAAACCACAAATTAATTTTTTTAATATATTTTAACATTTTAATTAGCTCGTGATGATTAAAAATACCAGTGTATTATTCTGCAGGATTGACCAATGACATTTTAGACTATTTTCAAGGGATTGTTACCTTCATTTTTTCCCTCCTTTTCGCTTTTCATTGAATCCAAAATGGTTTGAACAACATAGCATTAAATAATAATGACTTGTTATTTTTTAGCCTACGTGGAAGCCGGTACTTAGGCCGGCCCTATTTTTTACTTCCTTCTGTAAGTAAGCCTTTCTTCTCGCAGGTGACTCGGATGGAGTTGCGTGTCCTTAAGGCACAAAAGCAGGCACCATATGCCTCACTCGAGGATTACCACAATCTTCTGAGGGGGGGGGGGGGTCTGTTCACGCCCACAAGCTACAGATGCGGGTGGTGCCAGACGCCAGGACTTCCTCGAGGCCATCCTTCCCGGATCACCACAATACGACCAGGGCCGAGGTCTCTCATCGCATGCTGTTTCATTGCATGGTATCCCATTGCATGGTGTCTCATGATGGATTATCAATTTACTCGCTTGATTTTTTTACATTTAAACTTAAAAATAATTAATAATTTTATGACAAAATACAGATATGATACGAAATTAAATCACTTGGAATGGAAGTTTATTTCGATCTCATTATAAGCTCTAGGAGCCATAATTTTTTTTTTTCCCCGGATTGAATAGCATCACATCAGCACATCTGATCTATACATTTGTGTGTCCCCAAAAGCATGGAATTTCATTGCAAATTTCGTTAAATTCAGGTGAATTGTACTGCAGTCATCGTGCAAAATAAGAAAACGCATCTTAACTCGTTTATTATTCTTCTTGAAAAAATAAATTTTAATTTTGTTTCATATTAAAGAATTAAAATTTTGAAATGCCAAAAAAAAACAAAAAAAAAACAACATGTTAAGTGGAATAAGTATTGGAGAAATTACTAGTGTATTAAAAACATTTCCGTGGAATATTTAGAGCTTGCATTTTTCGCGGTATAACCTTCGTTCATATATAAATTAGAAGAATTTGTTGGTAAAGTGTCCATTATTTCTTAAAATTATATACACACATACACTTACGCGTTATAAAAATTAACCCAGAAAGTTGTCAATGTTGAAGACAAAATATGAAAAAAAAAAAAAAAAAAATAGTACATAGCATTGAGATGATACAAAAGATGAAGGACAGGCAGCAATAAAATTAAAATATAGATATCCCTTCGAAAGGATGCCTTAAATTTTAACCTTGGGTTTTCACACGCAATACGTGACTCTCTCCCTTTGTTATCTCCATAAGCCAGAAGAAGGCCAGAAATTCTGGTCGAAACGTTGGGAAAAATAAAACCATATTGGTTCACCAATTTGTTTTTATTTAATAATAAACCTCTGACCAAACCCCGACTATCTCCTCATTATTGCATATTTTAATTGTGTTTTCTTTAATAAATGCCTCTTTATCTATTTCAGCTATTAATTGTAACTATTCTTTTTTTTTTTTTTTTTTTTTTTTTTTTTTTTTTTTTTTTTTTGCTGTGTTAGCCTCCCTTGCAACCACTTAGGGTCATTGGAGGGAGGGGCTATCTACAGGTTGCCACCCCATTTTAAACACCCATGGCTCAGGACAAGCTTCTATATTATAAATAAAAGATTGACCTGGGCGGGATTTGAACCCGCGGCGTCAGGATTGCGAGACCCGTACGGATCCCCTGAGCTATCCCGGCGCCCCTGTAACTATTCTTAAATTTATAAAATTTTATATCGTTATAAATTATGATACTCATAATACAAATATAATGTTTTGAATGCACGAGACGCGCGACGCGCTTGTATGTGTATGTCTATGCAAAATTTGAAATTGCTGTTTAGGTTAGCTGTCGTATCTTTGGTGGTCCTCAAAGAAATGTGCCATGGTCGAAAATGGTCTGTTTTACAGCTGATTAGTGGTGACTTGGTGCTAAGAGCCAGGTTAGAGTAATCGTAGTCGGCTGTGCGTATACTCGATAGCTATCCGATCATCACCTGCCTCATTAGCAAGGCTCCTTGGCGGGACGCCTTGGCGGGGCTGGGGCTCCCTTTATTTACCTTTTTTGCCCTTGCTATTGCTACTGGATCTCACGGCCGTTTTCCGGGAGAGCCACGTGCGGGAACTCCGCTACCTGGGACAGCTGGACGAGTCCTGTGACCCCCAAGAGGTCACGGGTCGCGTGTGACCCCTACCGGCAAGCTGCAACCTTATCATCGGGATTAGCTTCCTCCCAGAACTTGCCAAGAATTTATGAACAATGGGCTCCATATTTTCCAACAGGTTCTTTTTAACTAATCAAACATTTATTATTATAATTATTATATCATTTCAGTTGGAGTTCGATCAAGGTAGATCCAAAAAAAAAAAAAATATACAAATTTAACAAAAGTGTATTTTTTAAAAAGATTATCTGCCAACGTTTCGGCTTATATTGTAAGCCATCTTCCTAGGGCTGTTAATCATGAAGACGAGAGAGGAAGTCCTGTCCCTAAGTTCACATTTCCATGACTGGGTCTTTTTGGATCTACCTTGACCGAACCCCAACTAATATCATCTAATAATAATATCTATGGTAAAAAAAACTCTCCATTTGAATTTATTACTATATTGCTGCCAAAATAGATAAATTAATGTATTCTGATGTCTAGTTGAAGTATATATTTACTTTAAAGCGGTCTCTGAGTGAATCATCCAAGCCACAAGTAAAATTCAGGAAGACTGAACTTTTTTTTTTTCTTTTAGTGTTAGCCTCTCTTTCAACCACTTTGGATCATGGAGGGACGAGCTATCTATAGAATGCCACCCCATTCTAAACATCTATGGCTCAGGGGAAGCTTTTATTTATAGATGAAATCCGAGTGGGATTTGAACCCGGAGCTACAGGTTTGCGAGAACTAAACGAATCCCGTGAGCTACCCTGGCGCCTCTATGACTGAACTTTGCTCGAACTGAATTTCGAGAAATGTAAGTCCAAGAAGGCAGATGGAAAGGGCAGATGTCAGTTAAGGCCATGGCATACACATATCTATTTCATTCCACATATTAAACACACACGGATATGTATATTTGAACAACATAGCATTAAATAATAATGACTTGTTATTTTTTAGCCTACGTGGAAGCCGGTACTTAGGCCGGCCCTATTTTTTACTTCCTTCTGTAAGTAAGCCTTTCTTCTCGCAGGTGACTCGGATGGAGTTGCGTGTCCTTAAGGCACAAAAGCAGGCACCATATGCCTCACTCGAGGATTACCACAATCTTCTGAGGGGGGGGGGGGGTCTGTTCACGCCCACAAGCTACAGATGCGGGTGGTGCCAGNATAAATATTACTTCCTCATGTTCTTATTTTATATATATTGCATTATATTCTGAAAACTACTAGAAAGATTTCGATTTGGTTTTCTATGCACACGCTTAAAATTCGGCTGGTATCACAGATTATACGAATATTTCCAATTCTGACTCCTTTCATGTCAAATGAACTTGGAATTAAAGAAAAAAAATGTTTTAGAGCTTATAGTTTATTCTGATAAACTAATATAGATTAAGTGTGAGCTAAATTAGAGATGCATAATTTCTTACTATACATTATTATAGATTAGTATAATAAGGAATAAAATACAGATCTGTTCCATCCTACATTGAAAAAAAAAATAGTAAGAATGGTTTCTACTCACTATAACTCGAATTATTAGTGGTCCTTAATCAACGATAGAAATATTTGTTATGGTTTTTACTCAGCACTTATAAATATAGTGGGATTTTACACATTATTAAAACAAAAAAAAATAGAAAAGATGGTAGATACACTCAGATTGATTGGAACATTTGAAGTATTTTACAGTCCACATAATAAAAAAAAATGTGCATAGTAACCTCTCAAATTAACAGGAACGGATTTTACTTAAGGACAGAAAAATAAGTAATATGAAGTGCGATGAAGTACAATCAGTAAGCGGGATACAAATGGATTATCGACATGTGGAGGAATAAACTGGACAGATTTATAAATAAGGGACAGGATAGATTATATCAGAACATGAGAGACATCGAGTGACTGCAATAGTAAATACTGCCAAAGTTAACTGTTATCAATGTGTTCCCATTTCAAGGAAATATTACCATAATAACTAAAGACAAATCGCTTATACACATGAAGTCCTGTAGAGGAGAATTGTCCTGAAAGGTAAAGGAATAGGAGATACCCACCTTCGGAGGGCTGTCAGGGGGAGAAGAAGCAATATGGAAGAATTTACTTAGCTAGCACGATGTGTGGGGCAATTATTTCGTGGGAATTATTTGAAAGGAGAACTTGAGCTGAGCTGTTTAATTGTGGAGGAGGCACGAGGTATTCCAGAATAATGGTCTTCGCCAACGAGGAAATAGGAGATTCTTTTTTCACATTAGTATACGTCGAATTCTTTGCTAAAAGTAAGAAAATACTGACTTAAAATGTGATAAATAGAGTGAAGGATTTTTTCGCTTAAATTAATTCTGGCCTGTAGCCTGGCTGAGCGACGGACCCTTCTCTTCCTCACATTTCACTCACGTAAGCTTCCCGGAAAGACAGAGATGTCGCATTGACGTCCATGTACGCTCTCATTCACCTCCTTCGTCCGACTTGGGCGTTCTAATGAGGAGGCAGAGGCTGAGACTGAGGCTGAGTCTGAGGCTGAGGCTGAGTCTGAGGCTGAGGCTGAGGCTGAGGCTGAGGCTGAATCTGAGTCTGTGGCTGAGGCTGAGGCTGAGGCTGAGGCTGAGGCTGAGGCTGAGGCTGAGGCTGAGGCTGAGGCTGAGGCTGAGGCTGAGGCTGCTGAGGCTGAGGCTGAGGCTGAGTCTGAGGCTGAGGCTGAGGCTGAGGCTGAGGCTGAGGCTGAGGCTGAGGCTGAATCTGAGGCTGAGGCTGAGGCTGAGGCTGAGGCGGCTGAATCTGAGTCTGTGGCTGAGGCTGAGGCTGAGGCTGAGGCTGAGTCTGAGGCTGAGGCTGAGGCTGAGGCTGAGGCTGAGGCTGAGTCTGAGTCTGAGGCTGAGGCTGAGTCTGAGTCTGAGGCTGAGGCTGAGGCTGAGGCTGAGGCTGAGGCTGAGGCTGAGGCTGAGTCTGAGGCTGAGGTCTGAGGCTGAGGCTGAGTCTGAGGCTGAGGCTGAGGCTGAGTCTGAGGCTGAGTCTGAAACTGTGTACCGCCTCATGTTAAAATGCCTTTCCACTCATACACTTTTGTCTATTAAATTTCATGAAGATCATCGCACTCCTTCCGACACCACATCCCCCTTCAATTATTTATTTAACAAGATAGTATATATCGTAGAACCTAATTGATTATTATTACATTTTTTATTTAATCATTTTTCTATATTAGGGGAAGTGGTTACCTATTTTTATTTATTTATTAGCCTACGGTGACATTTTATTTTTGTTAATAAATGTATATAATTTTAAGGCAGTAATTTCTTCCACCTACGAGCAATTTATTATTATTCAATGCAATGATAATTTGATCAGAATTACATAACATAACACCATGCATAGTATTTGTCAATCTGAATGACTTATTGTCGTTCTTAATATCAATTGACCTCTTAGATTTGATTAAGATAGGAAAATTATTAATACCGCCTAAAAAATAGAAAATCCAAAACAAATCCCAATTATTAAAATTATACTTATATTATTTCAAACTAAGTTGTAAAAAAACTGGAACAGCTTTTAAATCCGCTGGTAAGACAATTTTTTTTAGTTTTTAAGCAGTTAATTTTTGAACTCTGCTCAGTAGGATATTTTACATTGGCCTCTATGGAAATACCAGGGAATAGGAATCGATAAAGAAAAGTGATTAAGAAAGAATTTCTGGACTTTGTCTCCTTTTAAAGTCATGATAAAGTCCGCTCATAAAGAAAAACTGATTGACAGTGTAAGTACATGGTTTCAATGAAGACATTGGTCCGCACAAGACACTCCCTCTACAAGAACGTTACCTTACCAAGGAGATAATATAACTGCTAACAACATTCTTGGAATAATTCAGACATTGAATTTAAAGTGAAGGATTTACATTTCTTATAATAATTCAAATTCTGTATAATAGATTATGTACATAGCAGTTGTTTAGCGAATCACAACATCTGTAGACTGTTCTTAGATCATGACTTCTGTTATGGTGAAGGATTTATTTTTAGGAAGCCCTATAGTTAAATGCACTAGTGCTAAATAGAGCCCACCTTTCCCTTAACCCATGTTCCTGTAAAACCATTTTCTTATGCCTAGGCTAGTGTTGATATTCACTGAGACTAAGGACTTAAAAAAACCAACAAAAAAAAACGATTCATTTATAAATAGTTACTCAAGAGTTACTATGTTTATAAACTTTATTAAATTGTTACTTAAATTAAACTTTAGAAAGCGAGATGAAATGACAAGAAAAATACCAAAACTTATTACTTTTAGTAGATTTCTCAGATCTTTACTCAATATACATTGAAGAAGATAAAGATATAGTCCCTTAAAATTATAAATATATACACATATATATGAAGGGGATTTAGACAAAAACCAAGTTTAAAACCGTTATCATTAAAATTAAAAAAAAAAAAAGGTTAGTACACAATAGGTGTAATATGTAATTTACTACACATTTTTTCATATTTTTATGAAAAATACATAATTTAAAAAATTTTAAGAAAAAACTTCGAGGATTGGTCGAGCCCCCATATTTTTCTTATTATAAAATAACTTCCGTTAATAAGCTTTTAATTGAAAATCGTTTAAACTATTCATTTATGGCTGAAATTGAAAAGGCAAGAGTCCCTGGCTGGCGCAACAGGTGTGCCAGTGATTGATTTGATAATTTCTTAATCGTGAAGGACCAGCGTCGCTGTAGCTCTGATCTTGGTATGAGAACAAGGACAACAGGTCTCCCAGATTCACGAGATCCGGCCACTTAGGGAGGTCTTCGCTGAGGAATTAACTGCGAGGTTAACGGTACCAGGAGTAAAGTATGGCGCCGATCACCTAGAGTTCTTTAAAGTATTACCTATATATTCGATCGTGTGATAGACCATTTTAAGGACAGCGAAGAACTCCAAGAACCGAGTAGACTTCGGCAAACTACCAGAAAACGGCCTAAAAAGTAAAAAAAAATTACACAGACACATACACAGACTCACAGGTTTATATATAAATCTTCGAGATTGACGGGGGAAAATGATTCTGGGACAATTGCCCGTTCGTTTATCCGAGTGCGTGCATAAGTATACTTAAGGCCTGTCCAAAGTATAATCTAAGGTCTGTCCAAAGTACCTCATGTGGCGTATTTCTTGGATATGAAGACATCCGACATATTATATATATATATATATATTGAAAAACTCGCGGACGTGATATATATATATATATAATAAATAAGAACAGATGGAAGAAAGAGTAGAGTGAACTCACAAAAAGAAAAAATTACAATAAATAAAATTTTCGGTAAAAATTCTCGCCCTTCCTCAGATAGGAGTGAAGAGATACTACAGAAATCTCCACGAAAATTTTATGCATTGTAAAATTTTCTTTTTGTATGTTCACTTCACTCTTTCTTCCATCTGTTCTTATTCATTATATATATAGACACCCACATACACATTCAGTAGTAGATTCTTTTTAGTCTCAAAATTTTAAAAGTGAAATAGTTCGCTAAGAAAGAGGGTAATGGTGGAAGCATATATTTAAAAAGCAACTCTAATGAGCAAGAAGAGATAGTGCATTTGTCATTGTTGCATTTTCTGGGTTGTTAAAAATGATGTTTGAACCTAAAAATGTAATAATGAACTGTATTTCATTACTATCAGTGCAGAAATAGATACTAGAGAGATGGACTGTTGTAGGTTAATGGAGAGATATATATGGAGAGAGGTAGAACCTTTTTTTTATCTTGATATCTGCTGCCAGTTTATAAAAAAAAAAAAAAAAAAAAAAAAGCTCAGAAAACCAAAAATCTAAATAAAAAAAAACAATAAAAAAAAAAAAAATGTAAAGAGACTCCAATATAAAACAGTCACAAGACGAATTTCTTTAAAGCAGTTAGAGATATGGAAAATTTGCAATTTAACTACTCATGTATAATATCAATCACTTTCCGAGTACGAGAGTACACTCCTTAGTCCAGAGATTTGTCAGTAGCGACTGAGTACTGAACTCAACAGTTTTACGTCATAAGTAACTATTATTTACGTGTTGTAAGTACCAAAATATTGTTATGACAATATAAATCAAACAAAAAAGACCAAGTAAGGTAATGATTTCGTGGCATTTTTTTCTAATTTAAACCCCATTAAAATCAATACGAAGAAAATAAAAACGCTGTAAATAGAAAGAATGAGTTAATAAATTTAAGAAAAAAACAAACAAATAATGTCCTTTTCGGAAATATAATCCAATACATTTGGTGGTAACGTATATAATTGAGTCTTAATATTTATCACGGCACTTTGTTTTAATTAGTAAAATAATACTACTGGCATATTTTTTTTTAGAACAAAACAGAAGCTCTAAGGAAAATCAACAGCACAGATTTAAAGTAAAAAAAACAAAAAAACACTACGTGTTCTTTGTATTTGTCAATGCTTCTACCTTTGAAGACACATATACGCTAAGGATAGTTTTACAAGCAATAATTTTTGAAATAGGATAATAGCAAGCGTTATTATTAATTGTTTATAAGAAAGACCAAACCATTGTGTAGAATAGGAAGGAAGGTAGGATGCAAAAAAAAAAAAAAACATAAAAAGAAAGCAGAAGCATTTTAATTGTGTCCAGGGTAGTGTAGGGGAGGGGCCTTGAGAAAATGGGGGTATAGGAAGGTATAGGAAGGACGAAGATACATAGGTGTAGGGAAGCAGATGGCTACAAACCACCAGAACAATAGCAGGAGAGTTAGTCCAGAATAGGGGAGAGGGGATAATTCAAGAGCCCTGACTTCGAACACAGAACTGCTCATCTATGGAATGTCCCCTCCAATCCATTTGAGGATGTCAAATCGTGGGAACCTAGACGAAATGGGCGTGGCGAAAATTAAATTTTATTAACAGTACGAGGCATTCTCGTGTATGTGAAATTTCTTTCTCTACCTGTATATCCGCCCCACACAAACACCTGCATATGCATACGAGCTGTATGTGCACTTCCAATATCATATTGGTCTTATATTAATCACACCTAGAAGTAATGCAATTTCAATGTCGATATTCTTTTCCCAAAACTAAATATAGAATGTACCATTATATTTCAAAATGAATCAGGCTTCTTAGACCCCATGGATTGGAAATACAAATTGTGCAAAATCTATGACTTATTAAAAGTTTGATGATTACATTAAAAAAATATTCCTATTTTCTTTTTCTCTTCTTCTATGCGGAATTTCGTTTAGAAATTTTGAAAATATACCTACACTTTCAGCTGCCAATTCTATTGCTTTAAATACTGATTATATTCTCTATATTTTTTTCGTGGCACTAAACATTTTTCATTCAATCGTAAGACAATAACACCGTTTAAGATTAATTTCTATAGCGTAATTTTGTTAATAGTTATTTATATTATTATTTTGTTAAGAGTTATTTCCGAATCCGGGGCTGCCACGATGTATAGTTTTTCTCATGATCAAATAGAGTTAATGTATAATTCAATTGTGTACAATTTGTGAATAAAATGCTAGGTGAACATAAATTGATAATTTAATATTAATTTATAAACTTATTTTTAATATGCATCCACAAAATTTATGAAAATTTCTGAAGCACATATACTCTTATTGAGATATGGGAAGTTAAAGCTGTCTTTGGCGTAAACAAAACGCTTCATTAAAGATTCTGTCTGCTACAAAATTATCCCGTCCTCTCCACTCACAAAAGGCATTCTTGCATTGTTATGTGAGTAAAGCCTACTTATTAACGAGGTCTGAAGGGTGTGGGTGGAGTAGGCACTCGAATTCCCCCAAGCCTACGGACAAAGACACACACCGTTCGACGTCAATCCTGTGAGGGACTTGCCAACAAAAGAAGACGTGGGAGGGCAGCAATAACAATAATGAAAGTACGTTTCCCGCCCTAGCTCCTCGGCCAACAAAAAAAAAAAAAACACTACAAATTAAAAAATTTCCTTCGTAAAGCAGGAGAGCCTTGTGGGGGCGGATCTCGAACAGCTGACTGATCGGTTGTGTTTTGTTCCTTGCACTGCGGGGAGGGGGAGAGAATGACTAAATGACCTGTTGGACTGTGTTCTTCCCACACCAGACAACCTGTCAGAAACACCATATGACTTCTTTACTTTGCCCCCACTTCCGTTGCCCTCCAAGTCAAATTGGATCACATCACCGACAAAGAAATACAGCTTCCTAATAAATATATAAATACAGTAACGGATTTCACTCAAACTTTCTACCCTGACTCAGGACAGAGGCTTAACAAGACTATGACTGATAATTCTGAATTATGTGTATTAAAAAAAATTATATATATATATGCAACTCT
>KZ807266.1:502977-515662 GCA_000696205.2 Oncopeltus fasciatus | reverse complement strand
TATATATATATATATACATATATGTAGATGGGTATAATAAAAGAAGAGAGAGAGAGAGAGAGTGAGAGTTTGAGAGAGAGAGACACGAATACTGTTAGTATTACAAAAGGTTTACAAAGGGTGTATGAGTGAATTAATTGAGGAAATTTAAGATAGGGCATATGTTGGAAAGGGGATGAGTAAGAGATTTTTCAGGTGGCAATGTTTTTAAAGGCAGAGGGGTCGAGTCTCAGGAAGGGAGGATTAGGGTTACATGCTCATCAGCTGCATGACCTGTCAGTCCCTCCTGTCAGAACTTAAGGACATGTGCAAGTACCTTCTTACAGGTACATTAGGGGAAAGACAATAAGTCAATTACTTGATTGGTTTTGGCAATTTGTGTTGAAGAATATTGAAAATTCTAATGTTTGTGGAAATAATATAGTCATTGTCTGATTTATTTTTTATCAGGACTTCTTCAAGGTTTATTTGTGTTGAAGAATATTGAAAATGCTAATGTTTGTGGAAATAATATAGTCACTGATTTATTTTTTATCAGGACTTCTTCAAGGTTTATTTGTGTTGAAGAATATTGAAAATTCTAATGTTTGTGGAAATAATATAGTCTTTGTCTGTTTGTTTTTAATCAGGACTTCTTCGAGGTTTATTTGTGTTGAAGAATATTGAAAATGCTAATGTTTGTGAAAATAATATAGTTTTTGTCTGATTTATTTTTAATCTGGACTTCTTCAAGGTTTATGTGTGTTGAAGAATATTGTAAATACTAATGTTTGTGGAAATAATATAGTCTTTGTCTGATTTTTAATCAGGACTTCTTCAAGGCAAAACAAGTTTTTTTTGTTGTTGTTTTCTTAAGTCAATATCTCTGAAGGAAATTCAGTAAAGCTCACTGTTATGATATGCTCTTTAAAAATATTTTCAATTTGTCGAAACGAAATAGAAGATAATAAAAATATGGTGCAGTAAAAATTTATAAATGTGTGTGTCTGAATGCGAAATGATAATTATTTGAATTTGTGAATGGCTAAAATCAGTTTAGGAGGGGAAATATTTAAATTCTTAGTATTTTTAGTATTAGCAACATTTCTACCACAGCCGGAGATCAAACCCGGGTTCCCTACTACTCTAGCGATTGCCCTAACCAACTACACCACCGAGGGAGCTGAGAATAATTTCTAGTTTTCCGCACTTCACTCCGAGTCTAACTACCAAGTATGACGAATATATTGTTATGTGCAGGACGGAGCTCAAATTGCCAGCTATTTATTAGACTTTCGTTTTGGCAAAGAGCCACTACCTGACATTCAAATCATGATCCCACTTTTCATTATTAATTTGAATCGTACAGGGAGCTAGAACAAAAAAAAAAACCTCTACTCTCCGGCTAAGGTAGTTTTTTTTTTTTTTGTTCTAGCTCCCTGTATGATTCAAATTCATAATGAAATGTGGGATTACATTACCACAATTATCATCATGATTTGAAAAAAGTATTAGTTATAAGTAAATTCTCCATTCAGCCCTAAAAAAGTAATCACAGAATGTGCGAAAACTCAGAAAAAAGCACATTAATATATGTTCAAGCCCGGAAGAAGAATTTATGAATAAATATAATTTTTTTTTTTAATTTAGTCTTCCATTATAGCATCTATTTCCTTGTTCACGTAGGCTTCCACGGTCCTCAGACATATTTTCCAATACTTCTTCCGGGTTCAACCGTGTCTTGGAGTTTTTAGGTGCCAAGCTTTCGCACATCGTGTGATGGCTTCTTCAGGGCTGAATGGATTCTCTATGTGCGAAAGCTTGGCACCTAAAAACTCCAAGACACGGTTGAACCCGGAAGAAGTATTGGTAAATAACTATTTCCCTCTTAAACGCACTTGTCCTATTTTGTTGTCAGTACTCCTAATCGCCAAACTGCTCAATGTTTCCTATCAGAAGAACCCCAGCTGTGGGGCCTTGAGGAAAGCGAATTAAAGCCGCACTAGTGGACATGGAATAGTGGTGAGGGCACATCCCACGTGGCACCCTGGTGGTCCGGAGCGGCATATTCATGGGACAGGCACCTAATGTGTCCCCATCGCCTGGATAATGCCGGCCAAATTTAAATACAAACAGCTGTGCCCCTTCACACACGTACAATGACGGTCCAACGCCTCAGCTTCAATTTCACTTCACGATATTCTCCTACATATATAAGGCCTGCAGAATAAGTATTCTCAAATTTCAGAGATTTTCATTACCATATCACAGCTACTATTAATGATACGTGTTATTTTGCATAAACAATGTATTAAACCTAAAGGTTAAAATGTTTTTGTACATCCCATACCACAGTGCATACGAACAAAATTTAGTATATTGACTATGTATTTTAACCAATTCGGAAGGAAGATGCTAAGATTGTTTTCATGAAAAAATTTTCAAAAATTTTCTCTGACTCCTTATACCATTCTAAAAAATATTAGATCCTTCATAGATAAAAAACATATAGCCACTCTAATGTATATATATATAATGAAACACTGGCGGCTGCGATATGTAGAAATCAAGGAGCAAAATGTTTGGGTATCTCTCGCGCTTCGTCGGTGAGAAGTGAAGAGAGACTCTGAGAGGATATATATATATATATATAATCACTCCTCACAGACGAAGGGCGAGAAATCCCCGAAAATTTTACTCCTTGTGATTTTTTCTTTTTGTATGTGCACTACACTCTTCCTCCCACCCAATCTATACATATTGCAGCCGTGAATGTTTAAATAATTAAATAAAGAAGGGTGTTTATATAAATAAATGTATGTGTGTGCCTGTTTCTTCGCTCTACAAAACAGTTTTCTGTTTTTTAATAATAAAATTCAGCAAGTATCTTAATATATTAAGTAAGCATAAGTTGAAATGCAAAACGAAAAGGTATGTTCGTCACTGAGGGGTTCGAACAATATTAGGGATTACCTGAAATGATATAAATGCAAGTAAATATGTTTTTCTGTGATATATAAATTATTGCAATGAAACTTTGGACATATTTGTTTTATTAGTCTTTGTATAGTTATGAGTGATTACATCTCTTGGAAAATTCAAGTACAAATATTCATCAATAATGAAACTCTGGAATTCGCTAACATTAGACAGTTCCTACCTTACACGTATTCCTTTGTGGGTTGGACAGGTAAATGCTACGTCACTAAATCAGCTGATTTAATTTGTTTTATTTTAATTTTAATGTGTCTACAATCGAGTAAAAACTTTTTAAAAAATTTACAGCAATTTATTTAACATAATAAAAATTAAAAAAANATAATAATTAACGGCATTTAAATTTTATAATTCTCTTAAGAAAATTACAAAAAAAACTTTAAAATTTAAAATTTAAAATAAAATTTGGTAGTACTAGAGGGATCTTATAGAGCAAGAGTTTTACTCTTTCAGCTTTTTGTTTTTGCTTTATCTAAGAGTTATGGCGTCCGACAGGGCGACCTTCCTCCCGTCATCGTTCTCTTCTTTTAAATCTTGTTTTTCTATCTTCTTTGGCCAGAAACAACAAAGAGCCGACTTTCGACTGAAATTAAGGTGGAATTTAGAAAATTTAGAATTACTCTCTTCTGCTTTAGGACCATCATTCCCAAATAGGTTTTATTATTTAACTATTTGGATCCTGCTTTTTTCATAAATCTAAAGTCTCTTAGAAAGTTATATTTAAATCTTTCGAATAACTTTGAAACAATAGGTAGTAGAATACGAATAGTTCGATTTCCATTACAATTAGGCTAGTTCTGGCCGACCTGTCTGATGCTCGGTTGTAAATTCCTATTGGGAATAGCCAATCCTAAAGGTCAGGTTCCACTAAAGATTTTTTTTGTTATTCACTTGTTTCATTTTTGTGTCCTTTGGTAAAATATTTACGAATTGCAAATGTTCCAACTTTAAATAACCATATTAACCTTTATGTGTGTTTCTTGTGGGTTTCTGGATCCTGGGATGTGATCATCACGGTCATTATTTATATATTTATGGAGTATGCCGAATCTACTCCGAACTTTAAAAAAAAATGCGTATATCTTATATTTGGATAATTTTTTCGGAATTATGTATCAAATATTTGAGGGCAATATGAAGGCATTTCAAAAAATGTTTTATTTTAATTTATTTTTTACCTTTATTTACTTATTATATTCTGTTAAAATTTTTTGTAATTTTATCACAATGAATAGTAAAATGACACTAATGACAATCACATGAGAAGAGGTGACCAATGACACCACCTCAAGAAATGTTTTATTAGCGATAAATTAAGTAACTTTAAATTTGTTAAATTAATAAAGTTCTTTACAAGATTTTTGTGGTTCACTTTTGAAGTAATAAATATTTTATTCGCATTCTATTCACTTATTTTTTATTTATGCAAAATAGTTTAATATGGATCAATTGATCTTATTTGTACTTCCATATAATTTCTTACCTAATTTCAACTTTAATTAAGTAGTTAAGGAATAAGATAAACATAAATAGGATCGTCTTAAGAAGATTTCAATTATAAACAAGATACTTAGTGATTTCGTGTATCGTACCATTTATCTTCTTAAGTACAATTGACTGAAGAACAAAAAGATGTATACACACTCAAAGCCATTGACTTGGAGAAAAAATAATTAAAATCTCTGGTTTGAAAATAGCATAAGGCAAATGAATACATTGACATCCAAATATATTAATCCTTATTTAATTTTGACTGTCGAGCTCCTTCTTGAGAGCTGAAGAATTAAAAACTGACTAGTAAACTAAATTGTTTTTTGCCAACTAAATTTCAGGGGTTTATCAGGGCTGGGTATCATAAGAAAACAAATATAGCATAATATTATTTTAATGTTTTCCTCTGATGTTCAGTCTGAAGTTGATGAAGGCCTAAAATTTAGGCCAAAACGTTGGCGAAAAAGAAAAACTTTTGTTAAATATTGTATTTGTTGTGGTATTTAATACCACATTAATTAGGGTACGGGGAATATAATGAATTATCTGGCTAGCCCCGGTGGTGTAATTGGTAGCATGCCAGCCCGGCAAGCAGGAAATCAGGGTTCGAGTCCCAGCTGAGGTAGTAAGATTTTTTTATTCTATTTATTGTATAAAAAAAAAAAAAACTTTTGTTGTTTCTTCTGAGCTTCATGACAGCATCTCTAACTAACCTCTCCTCATAATAGTTAGAAGAAGAAGAGTGATTTATTAATTTTTATTTAATTATTAGTCAGATAAATAAAATAGTTTAATTCGACTTCTTATTCTCGGAAGGACGTTCGTTATGAATTTCTATAGGGGCGAATTTCTCTTGATAACGCCTTGCTCTCCGGGGAAATCAGTTCAATCGAGTGGTGTCAAAGAAGCCCTGCGGTTTGTATTGTACGATTCCCATTGAGTCTGAAAGGGTTCGCCTTTATTGGATCATTCCGAGCGACTTATTGCTTGCGGACAACCTCACGGGTTTGCAGCGGGGCGTCCTCAGCACGACTTCAAGTAGGCCTCCTGAAGGAATGCATAAAGATGTCGCCGTAATCGCATATGCAACGCAAAACTAGGGGTGGGGGGTGGGGGTAGAGTTTGGTGAGGAAAACCACGGTCTTTTAAAACGGCTTAGAAGTACTTCATCACGATTTCTCTGTGATATGGCCGCTTCGAATTCCACACATTTTACGTCGAGAGCTTTTAGAATAGTAATTTATTTAAAAAAACGTTTAATTTTGATGAAAATAAAAATAATTCAACAATAAAAAGAAATTAGTGAATTGTTGATGCCCATCACTGACTTAGAATTTGATCAATTGTTATTGGATTCTCAAATGGATTGGCCATGTATTTGTTAGTAAAGTTTTTTTCTTATAATAGTTTATTTTTAATGGTTTATTTTTTAGCATATATTATAATGTAATATTTGGTGAAAAATGGTTCACGTGTCTACGTAAAGACAAAAATTAATATTGTTTTTAAATGCTAAGTAACATTAAAATATTATTGGTTTAGGTAAGATCCCACTGCTTATACATAAAATCTACTGCATAACTATAAAAATGGTTTTTAAATTACAAAGAAATATTAGCTAGACTAAATAAACTATTTTTGTTTCATGTAATGGCCAACACATATTGGCCTTTCTTTTGAAAGACTGACAAAGGCCGATCACTATTGCGAAAAATAGAATATTTGACATTGAAATGAGTCTAAAATAAACCTCCACACCAATTTTTTTTCTTAATTGCTAAATGACAACTACATAACCTACAGCCAGTTTTTAGCATTCACTATATATGACACAAATATCAATAACTTTCCTTTTTTTGGAGACAATTTTTTTCAAAAATTACTTTCTAGTGTAACCTTAACATTTAAATAATTACTTTTTGTAATTAAATAAAGGGTTGTATGGAGCAAATGGCCTTTTTTTTCAAATTCAAGATTTCAAAGGACTGTAAATGTTTTAAAACTATTTATACTTACCAATGCTTAATAGTCCCTTTTAACCATTCTTTAAGCTTGTTAAAGCTCATAGTGTTTGCAGACTTCGAACTAACATACCTAACACTTTTTTTTCAACTTTTATTGATTTATTAAATTTTGAATAACAGTTTAAACTCATTCAGAATGGGTTCTTTTAAAAGGTGTACACAATAATAACACTTAAAATAAGAAAGGATTTTCTTCTGAGGAATTTTTTCTTTTCATTCTCATTTGATTTACATCANGAAAACAAAAAAAAAAAAAAAAGACAAAATTACAATGGCTCTAACACCTAACACACGAATGCCCTAGATATTGTAATAAGTTCTTTAATTTACCGACTATTAACTAATTTGCTTTTTGTCTTGATTTATTTGGTTTGCGGCAAGTTGTTCATCTGAAATTTTGATGGATATTTTTTTTTGTTCTATTATTTTATCTAGGTAAAAGAAGATATAATTCGAATGTAATGAACAACTGTTTATATACTTGTTACGAAACTGTGATAAACGATTTGTTCAATTGTGGAAATTCAACCCACAGACCTGAATTTACCGATGAGAATATCAATAAAACTTGTGTCGATTTCGTTGATTTGTTACGATGGAATAGGATTGCGCTGATTTAATTCCGTGTTTTATAGTTTTTCTGAGAGATTGAATGATGTATTCTGTCTTTGATTATTAATAAACTAATTAATCAATACATTTCCTAATCTTCCGCTTGATTCTGTGCATAGACGATACTAATAGTCGGAGCTTCCACAGAGAGAAGTTACCGTGTCGCAGGTCGAGAAGAATAAGCTGTAAGCCTGAAGCTTTAGTAAGTACATTCATCGAACACGTTACTCTGGTAGGTTCGAACCTCGAAGAGTAGCAAATCATGTATTTTCTAGAACGAGCGATAAATGGAAGTTAAAATGCATATAATTAAATAAAATACTCTTCTGGTATACTCTAGACGCTTGGAAAATGCCACAGCAGTTACCTAGAGGAATCTTATGGAAAATAATTTCTGAAACAGAGGAAGTTATACATGTCTTTCTCCGATATAGGGTCTCTGGATAAATGGAATTATTATTATTACTATCCATATTAATGAAAAAGAAAGTGAACAGCAATTGTTTAGATTATACTGGAACATTAAGGAAAACTTATATAATGAATCATCTGTTATTATTATTATTTGTTGAAAGTTTATTTATTCTGCGATGTGAATTTGTAATTTAGATTAAAAAATATTCATAAATACTTTCCATAAATACTTTTTGAAGTGAAATTGATGGATTATTGTGCTTCAACAACTGACAATCGATGCCTAAGAAGCTGGAAATATGGTTGATGGTCATACTAAGCTGCTTGGATTTTAGTTTGAAGATTAGTGTATTTTTTAAACTATATTTAACAAAAAAACAATAGTCTTTAAGCAACTTTTTGTTTCAAGAAATTAAATATATATATACGATGTCTTGTGAGCGTCATCAATTCGATTGATATTAAGGTCGGTTACAGCCTTTGAAACCTGTAAGTGCAGATGACACTGATATACATTTGTAATATATTTCATTATTATCTGTATTGAAATTTACTACTAAAACCGTTGTTTAGTGACTGTGTAGTGCAAATGATGTTGATATTTAGTCAACAATGACAGGTTTATTTTATTGTATGTTGCGTTTGATGTTATTTGAAATTCTGATATGCTCTAACCGAAAACGAAATCAAACGAAAACAATAATCTGTGTGGACACGAAAAGTTCATGCATGGTCGTCGCTCAGTGTTGATGTGCCGTCGGCCATCGGTACGAGGCGCAATGGTTAATTGCATGACTTCATTCCCACCCGGGGAGATAAATAATAAAGATATTCAGAGGGGCATGAATACCCCATTGATGGGGCATCAGTGATCCGCGGGGTGCAATGTCCTTTGTGGTCGACGGCGACGAGACACAACGAAAGGGGTGGGTCAACAGAGACTGTCGGGGGCCAGGGGGAAGGACGACCCGCTGCGCGCTGCATATAGGAACAGCAGATTTTCCACCGGCCAGCCTCCAGCCAGGAAACAAACAACGCTCTCGTATAAGCTGAACCATGCGCTAATATGCTTAATCTCTTGAGAGCATGAGAAGCCATACATACATTAAGGGGACAAAAGGAAAACGGACTGATTTTTATTTTTATGCTGGGTTCAGCTGACAAGGGCGATTTCAGAAGTTCAATCAAGAAGCATCAATTCCGGTGACTCTATATAGCTATGTATGATCAACATTATTTTATGAAGGTCTAGATTCATTAGACTTATTTTTCTTTTATTTATTTATTTTTTTTTTTTTAACTGTTGACAATTAGAGGATTTACATAGAACTTTTAGATCAAGCGATTCCTCAGTTATAAATGACGAATGAAAAAATTCATTTTACTTTGACTGACACTCATACTGTTTGCGCATACACAATCTCCACTCTCCTTCCCTAAAGTCTTTATTATTATTATTAAACATAAATTATTATATCTTTAGATTTTTTTCTTTTTAAGTGAAAGAGCTATGTTTATAAATAATGTGTTAATTAGATGTATGCAGATTTGTATTGTAATAACAGTTTTATCACTTGGCCGTAGGTGTACACCTTCTTCCAAATAAGTATGAAAGAAAAAAGAAAGAAAGAAGAAAGACAATATTTTCATTGTTCTATTAATACCGGTAATATGCAGTAATACGATATATTCTGACCAATGAAGAATAATAAATAAATAAATGCGCTGGCTAATAATAAACACTATTAATTATATTCATAATTACTTCTTCTTTTACCATGGTAAAAAATTGTTTTTTGCCAAATTTCCGCAAATCATTTGATGGCTTCTTCAGGGCTGAAAGTATTAAGCTTGAGAAAAATTAATTTTTTGATGAATGAATAATATTATGTATGAATTTGCTAAGTTTTAAAATATAAAATTTAATTTTCTAATATCTATACTTTATCATATTTAAGTGAAAACGCTTGTGAAGGAAGATATTTACGAATCTGTCTCCATCACTCACCCTTCCCGATAATATAAGCTACATATAATGTATTTTCTGAATACACTCATTACTCTCTCCAGCAAATAAAATATAATTCGACATTACCTCTCATTTAAGTCCTTCTTACTAAAACATGATTAATCTGCTAGGTTTACCCTTCTGTATGACGAACCTTTTTAATTCGCAGTTAATATACATTTTTAAACAGTAACCCTGAACTCAAAAATGTAAATGCACAAACACAAATAAATATTTTCCATGATGATGCCATATTTCAAATATTTAATTAAAAAAAAAAATGAAAATAAGAGTGATTTCTTTTAAAATATAAAGCTGGAGAAATTAATCAGAGTTTCCGCCAGGATGAAAAAATTAAATTTCTCCAAAACTATAATGTAATCATTTTATTTGATTAATGTCAACGTTTCGACTAAACTTCTCTTTAGCTTTTAAAAGTTATGGATTGGATGGAAAAGACAGTTTATGTTTGTGCTATAAGACAGAACCTACCATTTCTTCAGCTCGTTGCAATATTTTCTGTATATAATTATATGGAGAAATTCCGGTCAACAATCTATAAAGTTTGCCGACTAATCTCCTTGGAGTTCTCTCTAAGCATCATTAATGGTACATATAAAGTTTATATATATTTTAATATTTGTACAGTCAAATTTTGAGTTTATTCTGTATATTATATTCTGTTTTGTAACAAATCACATCTCTGTCTGTTCATTAAAATTCTCTAAGTGTAATATTGTGTATTGTATTTCAGCCCTAAAAATAACTTACAAGTTAAGTCGAAACATTGGCAGTAATAAAATAACTACCCAATTATTTAAGAGTATTTTATTTTTATAGTCCTGGGCAGATTAATTTCTCCAGCATAATACTCAACTGCCATCACACCACCAACCATTTAAAAAAAATAATGATAATTGAACTTTGTACTATTAATAATACAAAATGACTTTGGAAGATTCTTAGGGCAACCGATCTGTTAAATATACTGGCTAGCAGAGTGGACAAACACAATCTAAAGTACACAGACACACACATAACAGAAATAAAGATGGTCAAAGGTTTATTCAAGTGTCACACATGTGGTGCACAATCCTTTTCCCACAATGCTTTTAATCTCATATGAATTTCGAAAAGAAGAGAGAGAGTTTTACATGCAGAAATAATTCTGAATATCTCTAACTGCATCTTAAAATTCACATAAATTTAAGAACAGTTAGCGATATTCATTTAAGAGCATCACATAAATTTAAGAAATAATCATTAAATTTTTAAATAATACTGCTTGGGTAAAAATTCATTTTTGGACAGAAGAGGTGTCAAAATGGAAGTTACAGAGATAAGTAATAAATAATAAATAATATACAGTTTTTACTATAAACATTTCCTATGACCTTCATAAGATTATTAAAATTTTTAAATNTAAGAAATAAATAAATATCTATATTTACTATGGCTTGTATACATGTGAAAAAACTTGAACAGAAAAAAGAATAACTATGAGATTTCATGGGAAAAAATTTTTTTTCTGTGTCTTAAAAAAAAATAGTATAAATATAATAATAGGGTTATAAAATGAAAGAACTAGTTTAAGGGCTATTATAAAATACAGTATTTATGCATTTACTTATACAGTGGGATAAGTTTGTATTTAATAGAAAAAAAATCGTAAGTTTACCTTCTAAGTGAGCTAAAAACAAGTGAATATATAATTTCAAGCAGACAATAGATATAGGTAAGGCCTATGAACATTTATAGAAATTAAGCAATGGTGGGTTACAGGCTTCAACAATGTTTTCCAAATGAGGCTTTTCATAGTAATTGTGATTGGTGTTTTACGTGTATATGTATAGAAATGTTTTGAAGTATTTTTCCTTAGAAAGCAAAGGTTTTTTGGGGGGTTGGGCCATTTAAAAAAGCCCATTTTTAATTCCTTGGTCAACTTTTAATATTTTGAGAAAATTTTCATGGAGAATTTCAAAAATTAATATGATGAAAAAATTTAGAATAAATATAAAAATTATTCTTAAATGAGTAGAAAAAGGAAATTTTTGCAATCAGAATTTTTTAATTTTGAAAATTTCGTAGGAAATCGGAAATATAGGGAAAACGTAGGTCAATATATCATGTATTATTTAAACATTAATTTTTAAATTTGAAAATAGTTGAATTATAAAAAGATTTCAATTTTGATACATTATTTGTAAATAGCATAACAATTAATAGAACTAAGTTCATGTATAATTACAACTGGGTTGAAGAAAAAAAAATTTTTTATACTCTCACTTTTAGAACATGGTTTTATGAAATGATTTTGTATACTACAAGTTCAAGCGACTTTCTTATGGGCAGCAGTGAAGTATACTATCTACACTACTTGCATAGCTCACATAAACAGCAAAGAGTCTGAACCATACAGTTTAACTGGAATATACGGTCTGACATGCACATGCAAACGGGTTCTCAAAGGATAAACACGACGAAAACACAGAACTATATATGAAGAACACATACGGTCACACAAACTGAGGAAACATGACTCCAGATATGCAAACCACTGGCATAAATCCACAGGCATACAGGAGGCTGTGGAATTATTACATAGACAAAAATAAAGGAAGGGAGATGAACATACTAGAAAACGAAAACATCTGACAATACAGTAATAAACGAACTTATCACACACTCCGACACTTAACTTATTCAGACCACTACTCTCACTGAAACGGACAAACAGATGAAAACGAGCAATGGACTCACTGAAAATCCAACAAAACGGCCAAGGACGTAATGACCCACAATATGAAATATATGTTTGTATAAAACACAATATGAATAGAATATAATACAAACATACATATATAGAGTCATAGGATCCATAAGAAGAGTTCACAGAACTAAATGGGAGAAGGAACCAGGAGGTCCTAATCCTTAGTACCTGAAGAACCTACCGGACGGGGAAAACCCAAGGACACGTTACAGAAAAACAAATCTGTTGAAATGAGAGTAGTTCCCTAGAAAGTGGACTGTTCCCCCCAAAGATGGCAGACCACTGCCTAAAGAGCTCGCCATTAGGACGCGTCCTGTTCATAATGGACTCAGTATACTACATTTAATACCTTCAATTAAAATTATTCTATATATATATATCAGGCACCTA
>KZ807266.1:474568-502952 GCA_000696205.2 Oncopeltus fasciatus | reverse complement strand
TATATATATTTATAAATGAATGTGTGTCTGTCAGTACTGGATTGATTTAAAAATTATTCACCCAACCGCCGTGAAAATTTGGGAAATTATTAGGTAATTACACGGGAAGGTTGTTAAAATTTTTTTAAAAAAATCAGAATTGGAGTGTTAGGTGCTCCTTAACAAATATCCCAAAAATATCCAAATAACATTTAGTATTCATCATCAATCATCAAATATCATTCACTTCATGATGATATTTAATAATTAGAAAATTATTGTTCAGTTGAAGTAATAATTGTGTTTAATACCATAAGTGAAGAATTCTACCATCCACTATGTATATATATGTTTTGTACATATGCTATATCTAAATGACATATATGTAGGGATAATTTTATAGTTAATTTTCATTTTGATGTATTGTATACAAATGTACATCAAATGATCACCAAATAAATAATGTTCAAATGGAGAGTTTTTGACCGTAGATATTATTATTAGATGAATTTAGTTGGGGTTCGGTCGTGACCGTTTTGTTCAAACACAGCAACGTTTGAACGGGTACAGCAAATTAATGTATAATAATAAATGGCACGAAGGTGAAAATAAAATTAATTGTAACAGAAATCACAAAGAAAATAATTTCATTTAGTTTTATATTAATTATATTACTTCAAATAAACAGAGGGTTATTTTGAAATTACTGAATGATAACTACTTAACTGACTGCTTCCGTTATTGTGTGTTTCAGATTAACATATTAGACCTAATTGCAGATTAATTTTCGTCAGTTGTAGATAAAACTATTTACCCTCCAGCTTTTAAAAGGCGTTTGATCCAGAATTAAATGATAACAGTGAGGGGTACAGGTTTTATTAGGCCTATTAAAAGGGGCACTCAGGCTAACTAGGTTGTCTTCCAGCGCCACCTAGTTCGGTGGGCAGGTAAGCTCTGGGTGTCTCGCCCCCAGGCCCCTTCACCACTGTGGGTAATTTACCCCCCACCCCTTCGGCTGTTTTATGGGCAGTAAAAGTTTTCAGAGTCTGACTCTTACAAACGAAGCGGAAAACCGCTCATGAGTAATTAATGAGAGAGATATTAACACCCAAAAAAATACACGAAGGAATGAGCTGGGGGGACGGCAGTGTTGACTGGAAGAGAGTGTGAAAAGAGAGAGGGTGGGAGTGTTGAAATTTGACTTATGGGAACTGAAAATTTCTGTCATTTCCGAAACGAAACAAGACTAAGTGTAATATTCTGTACATCAATGAGTGTATTTTTTTTACTTTTTTGACTTAAACTTAAAGTAATGCTCGTAGATGTTTTATTTTGTTGGGATTTGGGCAAAGTAGATTAAAAAAAATACAATTTAAAGGAATGTGTATTTTTTAATTATCTGCCAAAGTTTCCCAGTCATGATTATGGGATCCTGGTGACACGACGTCCCCTCTCGCCATCATCTTAAGGGCGCAGATAGCTTACAATGTAAACAAGTTTTTTTTATTGTGTTTTTTTTTTATCTATCTTGTCCGAACCCCAACAATAAATAAAATCTACTAATAATCTCTACAGTTAAAAAACTCTCCAATAAAAGTAATGCTCCATAAAAATTGTATTAGTTGCATTTCAAGGTTCTTTATATCAGTGACATTAAATCTATTTATTTTTCTTGAGAATTGATACTCAGTAATTTTTAGATGAGAACAGGAATACCATACTGCACAGTTTAGTAATAGATTCTAAGCTCAGTGGTCTTACAAATACTTTGCCAAGAGACTTATTATTTAAAAATATAGATAATAAGCAATTCGATGAACAGCTGTAGCTCCTTAAATTATATCTTAAACTAGGTCAAGGGAAATGTATTGCACTGCAGAAGGCTCCCAGACAGAATTGGGCATGGATTTATGACGTTCTGCATAAAGGGTATGCACGCAGTGAAAATTAGGTAGCTGGACACACATGCTAAAAGTGTAGATCCAGATTGTACAGTACTTTTAATTATTACTATATTTTTTTTTCTTTTTTCCGCGCGACGACTGTTGAGGTCATTGGCGCTGTATTACTATATTTATATTAATATTAATAATTGCTTTAACTAGGACAAAACATTTTGGTTGATTTTATAGATTTTAAACTATCTTTAATGAACTATCATTACCTTCTATTATCCGTCTTCATTGGTTTCTGCAAAGCATCTTCTGTTGGCGAGCGCTTTCGGACATTGTCCATCCTCGTGGCCGAATACATGTGTTCACTGTCACTGTCTGTATTCAACTGCAAGTGAACACATGTATTCGGCCACAAGAATGGACAATGTCCGAAAGCGCTCGCCAACATTGCAGAAACCAATGAAGACGGATAATAGAAGGTATGATAGTTCTATATTCATTGGTAGTCATAATAACCTTTTATATTATTTACCTATCTTTAATGAGATCAATAATGGATAAGAAAATGTTGCTAGTTTTTCAAAAAGTTTCTTATATATCCAAAAATCCAGATTCATATGAATTGGAATAATTTCGGATGTGGAAAGGTAAAAGATTGTTCATAGCATGAAAAGGCAGATACTTTCCTTACAACTTTTAAGCTTTCTTAAGTACATAAATTGAGTCACAATGAAATAATGGTAAAAACTAACTATTAAAAAAAAAAAATATTATTTTTGTTGTGGTATTTAATCCCACCTATTTTTAAACAATAAATGCAAGGGAATAGAATGTTTTTCGGAGGTTTAGTCTACCGGTACGAATGTGGGGAATTTAATAATTTATCTATCCTGTCACGGTGGTGCAAATGGTTAGCACGCCGGCCCGGATAGCAGGAGATCCAGGTTCGAGTCCTGGCTGAGTCAGTTAGATTTTTTTTTTCTATTCCCTTGCATTTATTGACTAACTACTTTTCCCGTTCAAGTTAGGTTTGCATAACTTTCCCATTTTCATGGATGATATCTTTCATACTATGGAAATAAAACACCTCTTCTCCAAATTCAAGGTTACAAACAAGGGTCGATAGTTGATAGTATACTAAATAAAATATGATGTATACATGATAAAAATTTTAGAAAATCGAACTAACGAAATAACTGAAACAATGTGTTTAGAAATAACTTTTTTTTTTTTTTTTTAAGAACAAATGTTTGAGTTATTTGGATAACTGGAAGAACAGTAATAAGATTTCAGCAGGTTTGTCAATGGGAGAAAGCCATGTAAAATAAAAGGTGAAAAACTTGGATTTCGTCATTAATAGCACTGATGAAGTCTGATTAAGGCTTGATGGGATCATAGATGTAGAAAAATTTGTAAATGTGCTTTTATGCCTTCTTACATTGCAGTATAAAAAATAAAAGAACAGTACTTTTTTCATAATCAAAATTTCAAAATGAAAATTACAATTTAAAATTACCAATACTTATCGCAAGAAACTGACCTCATAAATGTACTCTAGTTTGTTCAGACTTAACAAAATAATTTCCACACACATGCGAATAGTGAGTACAGAAAACTGTGCCTTGACTTGTGACTTGTGGAAAACATATGGTATTTAACATATATTTATATAGTATATATTTTTATCTGATGGGTATAGAGCTAGAAAATTTTACAAAGTATTTTAATGAATGGCTTCAAAAATATTATGTTCAGTATCCAATTTTATATAATCGATTACACACAGTTTTATATTTTCATTCATGTTTCTTTGTTCGATTATCATATATAGCCATGTTCCTATGTTCCTATTTCATATTCAACCGTGATGAAGGCCTGAAATTCAGGCCGAAACGTTGGCTGAAATAAAAACTATTTTTATAGATATTATTTTTTTGTGGTATTTAATCCCACGTACATTTTACTAATTTTGTTAAAAACTAGTTTTTAATTGTTCAACTACCATGACCGAATTCCCAACAATCCTCTCTTTGTGGGAGCTTAAAAAACTACTGAAATTTAATGATATTTATTTATAATTTTATAAATTTTTTTGTGGTATTTAGTCCCATGTAATTTTTAACAATTTTTAGTGCAAGAGAACAGAATAAAAAATCTAACTGTCCCAGCTAGGACTCGAACCTGGATCTCCTGCTATTCGGGCCGGCGCATTTACCAATTATGCTAACAGGACAAGTCTGATAAGTTATTAAATTCCCGGCACTAGTGTCGAGAGTCTAACCTCTGAGGCCGACGAATATATCGTCTTATGCTCGGAGAAGCTGACATTGTCAAGCTGTTTAAATGACTCTCGTTATTTACTTTTAAATTTTAATTTTATACATTTTTTTTTGTGGTATTTAATACCGGGTTAGGTACCGGTTGTTGGCATTTAATACGGGTTTTAGTTCCCTTGCACTAAAAATTATAGATATTTAATTATATATATCCATAATAGGTAATATTTATTAGTCAATTGTTTTTGGTTCTTAATGTTTTTAAAACAATCAACCTTGGAGAAAGAATTATCCAGATGACAAACAAAAATCATTCATTTATGAAGAACTGTTATGGGCGGATGGACTAAAACAGTCAATTTTCTTTTTGATTTGCTGCGGAAGAAATTTTATTGACTGAATTCCGAGCTAACAGGTTTTCCTCCGCCGCTGTCTGGGAGCTGAAACCGCTGATCTCATTAATAGTTCGGCCATAGGGGATTAAATACAGGGTGTCCAACCGCAGGGGCGATCCCGGCAATAATTTACCACACTTTCGGCTTTTTTATGGGCCGTAAAGAGCTTTTAAAATAAGTCCCACACTCCTAAGAGAGATGGATGATCTTCCGAGGGGGGAAAGAGAGAGGGGAAAAAATACAAAATAAAACCAGCGGGCAGTGGACGCTGAAACAACACCAAGCTAAGAACAGTTTATGTCTTACTTCCGCGTTTATGTATTCAGCACGGGGCGAGGTGGTAATTTCGGTGATATCTGTGTAATTTATGTGTAGGCATCACTGGTTCGGATCACTTGTGTTCGGACGGCTTTATCTGACCAGCTGACTGGAGGGATTGTCAAGGGAAAGATAACTCACTTAAGTAATGTATTTATGAATGTATTTAGTCCGATATTTATTGCCTGAGGATTGGTAGCAAGTTCCGGAAAGGACAATCTATATTACTCACTTGGCTACTTTTACAGCGTCATTTCTATTTCCCGCGGAAACATCGTTCTTTTGGCACTACCAACCACCTTAAAATGACACAGGATTTCCTTTATGTTAAGTATTAAAACAATTAAAAATAGAAATAATTAAAATTTATTATTACAAACAAGAAAATAAAATGGAAATAAGAAATAATTTTAATTGATAAAATATTTCTAAAGTTTTAGGCTGTCTAAGTAGTTGGGTTTATATTTCGTTGTTGATATTTATCAATAACACAATGATTGCTTGACCGAACGGGGTGAGAGGAGTGTTGAACTATCCTATACACATTCATCAATACATTAGATATTATTATTGTATAATATAATATAATTATTATCCGCATGGCTGTATAGTAGAAACGTTCTAATAATGATTTTACAAGTTTTATATTTATGTGCGATTATCCCATTTTATTTTCCTTCAAACCTCTTCTACTCCCCATCTGACTTCCAAAGGGAAAAAAAACCAAGCTCAAGTATCAAAGTTAGCTTTCCTATTTCAATAAGAAGAAAAGCAATCCATCCTATAAGAAATAGGAACTATAGGATAATGTAACAAAATGTACCTACCACCTCGGGTGTGTATGTATTTGCAACTTTTAGTTCTTCAAAATGTATTTTAGTATGCTGCTATTCAACAAGAAAGCAAGGCTGACTTCGTTAATATTTTTTTTCATTATTTGTTTTACAAAAACTAATAAAGCATAATAGGAATAAAATGTATTTTTAAAATTTTAATTTTCCAACATTTAAAACCATATTATGGGTATAATAGCAAATTTGTGAGTTAGTGAGGACCTCAAGTATTTAAAATTATAAACTGAATACATAAACTACTCGAATTCCTCTATATCCTTATTCGTGAATACTCGTATTTAAACTAGCTCATTTCAGTCTGATTTTGGATTTGGTAGTGATGGAGAGGAACATATAGTGGCATTTTGGGTTGTCTACTCTTTTTATGGTACTATGGTCTATTCGCCGCTCTTGCATATAATATTAGCAAAATGGTACAGTTTTTAGTGTTAGGGAACAGAATAAAAAATCTATCTGTCCCAGCCAGGACTCGAACCTGGATCTCCTGCTTTCCGGGCCAGTGCGTTACCATTTACGCTACCAGGACAAACCTGATAAGTTATTAAATTCCCCGCACTAGTTTTGCAAAATAGTACAGTTTTCTTATAACAGAATATTTTATACATTGATAAAAATCAAGGAAAAAAATGTATGATTTAACTCAGGATCTGGTACAGGTATACATAAGACTTAAACTATATTATTTGAAATGTTGAAGTACATTAAAAATTACTTTTCACTTATTTCACGTTTCTTAAGCCTATTTAATTACAATAAAAAATATTTTTGGAACTTGATTATCTTCTAAGCCCATCCTCTCCTTTGCCCGATTCGAATTATAACCAGCAAAGATTTTCATACAGAACCTAACCATATTTATTTCTTCTAGTTCCAATAGTTAGGACGCTCTAACCTACTAATAAGTCCTTACATATAAGCGTTTTTGAAAATATTATAAATCGTTAATTTTATAGGATTACATATTAATAGAATGTATTTATTTTAATACATTCAACTTTAAACAATGGTGTTAATTTCTTCTTTTTTTTTTTAGTGGTATCCATTGGTCACCTTCTTTCCACTTGCGATTGTCATTTTGTTATTTTTAGTTCATCAATGTATTCAATTGCAAAATGTTTTCATATTAATAGAAATATAGTAAATAAAAAAAAGTAAAAAAAAATAAACATAATTTTTGTTTTTCGTTTAAACTACTACTAATGACTCTAAATCAGTCTACCGATAACTGCTCTTATCTCTACGCACAAGGTTTTCATAAATATGTTCAGATCTCAAATTTTGAGTTTTATGTATGAAACAATGTATATATACAATTTTGAACAGATCATATTTTTAGCTCCTTCTGAGTAAGATTTGTAATCCGTAAAAGAGTCAATAAACGTTACTAACGTGCCTAGCTCAAGTGAAATGGGCTAAATGAGGAAATTTGACTAAAATTAACTAATAACAGTACGAATGCCTGAATAATTGTCTTATGCTAGTACTGGAGGAGTTAAAGACTATACATATATTGAAGCAATTACACCAATATATTCGAGATAATCTCTACAGATAAATATTCTCAAATCAAATGAGCTTTTTAGGAAAGAGAGATCCTCATTAAACAAAGGCATCAATAAACATGGAGTGAGAAGCTTAGTTTTGACTTGAATGAAGTGCTTACTGTTTTCTTTACATAGGAATGGCATTTGGTTTGCTCCCTCTCATGGCTTCGACAATAAAGCTGTCAATGGACTACCTTTACCGCCGGGACAAAAGCCCGATAGATTACCGCCTGAAGACCCCTACAAGTACCGTGTCCTTTGTCTTCCGGTCCTTGCCGAAAGAAGAGAAACCCTCCTTCGCTCTGAGCGAGCTTTCATCTAACGGAAGCCAGGGCCATTGTGCTTGCTCCCAGCGGCCCTTGTTGCCCTTTCCCGACAGTGTTTTACGCCCTTATTATGTTTTAATTGCTCTTCGATCGGTACGCCAGCCAACTTGTTGACCGGCCTCTCGGCCCTTGAAAGCCCTGTGAAAACTGCTCGATAGGTTCGGATGTGGACCACTTGTTGCTGAATGCCCCCGCGAAGGGTCGAGAGCCCTGGGAACCGGAGTGTGAAAGGAAATCCCATTCTGTGCTGGTACGCCACTTGATCGAGGCATTATTTCTCTGACTCAATGGGGCCCATGAGTGGTAAGCAAAACACCACTCACTAGTTCAGAGAGCTGTCAAAGATTCTGATTTCAGCGTACTTATTCTGGAATCTATACATTTTTTCAACAGTCTATGACGAGACATTGGGCAAAAATCTGTTTTCTATAAAACTCCCAATTTCCATTCTTTAAAAGCTTTTAATTATTGTTTATAATTTATTTTTAGACTACCTATAAAATAAAAAACGGATTTAAGATAAGAAGAAATCATAATATCTGACAAAAATGTATCTGCATGAATAATCTTTTAACGACTTATAACTTGGTGTAAAGGCATAATATGTGATCAGATTTAACAAATATTTTAAATAATATACATAAAAAACCTAATCAATTTTTTAATTGAAAATAAATTCTTGTCTTTAGAATATATGCTTCAGATGTTCAATAATTATTATAAACCTCATGCCATTGTATTACAATGTAAGCCGAAACGTTGGCAGATAATCTAAAAATTCACATTTTTAAAAATTTTTTGTATCTAGCTTGACCGAAGCCCAACAAAAGAACAACTAATAATCATATATGATTAAGTTTTGTTATGTCTTTATAAACATTGTGCTGTGCATAATATGTCTGTCAGCCTGAAATCAAGAGTAAAAACATTTGAGAATGGCTGACAGAAATTCTGTATAGAATGCACTGATCGGATTTCTTTCAAATTAAGTGCTGAATTTATAGATAATAATTTTGCTGAATAATTTGAACACATTGAGGCAATTTGAATTTAATACTTCAATTTAGTCATAGAAAAGCTGCTCCTACACTTTATTTTGATTCAAAACAATCGTTAAGATAAAAGTTTATTTATTTATTTATTACATTCTGTTAAATTAAAACATTTTATAATTTAATCACCACAATGAATTTAAAAAAAATTACATTCAATGTCAATTACATGAGGAGAGAATGGACCAATGACACCACTCTCAAATTATTTACAGATTATGTCCCCAGGAGGTCACGGAGCCATCTTCGTTTGAGTCGACGGGGAGGGTTGTATAAGATAAAAGTAGAAAATTTGTTTTTATTTTTAAATTTATTACATTTAATTATGAAATTAAGATAAACATACTTCTGGGAAAGTGTCTTTTAAAAAAATAAATAGTCAAACTTAAATTAAATTTTGTGAGTGGTATTACCCTTTAAATCTACATCTTTTAGTTAGAAACCATTCAAAAGCTGTAGTGAACCCCCCCCCCCCCCCCCCCCCCCCGGGAAAATTAGTGAGAAAAAACTAAAATCATTTTACGTGCATAAAATAAGGAAAACTACAATTATTAGTATGGTGTTTTACTGAATAAATCAGAGGAAGACTAGATTTTATCCAGAAGATTATGTTAGAGACTTATAAGTAGATAAATATTGATATTAGTTGTGGTATTTAATCGCACATTAATTTTTTACAATAAATGCAAGGGAACAGAATAAAAAATCTTAATACCTAAGCTGGAGATCCAGGTTCGAGTCCCAGCTGAGGTAGTAAGATTTTTGTATTATGTATAGATTGCATTTATTGTATAGAAGTGGATATTTTCTTATGAAAGCATAACTTCAATATTTTTCTGAATAAGTTTAGTTGTGATAATAAGCTGGACCATTGTTACTGCTGGTGTTCCTGAAATTCTAAGTTTGATAGCAGGAGTTCTTACTCGAATGGATCCCGCTCCACTCATATCTATGCTGAGAGGAATTCATCCAGCTTAGACGACCGGAATGTCGAAGGGCTGAACTGTCTTGGCGGGGTTCGCCTCCTCAAGACAAGACCGCCTAGCAGAGAAACGAGGCGGGCGAGAGAGGAATCCAGCGAGGAGGCGAGAGAGAGAAGGCGTGCACCATCACTTAAAGCGCCCATTTGCTCGGGGGAGTAAAAAGTCTCTAGAGAGTAAAAGACCTGGAGGAGGGGAAAAAAGAGTAGTGGTCTAGTAGTCGCCGCTCTTTTCCAGTCCCTGCTACCGTTTAATTCAATTGTATTCAGTTTAGGCGCAATCAGTCGCCACTACCTGGAGTAATGGGCGTGAGAGCACCTGTCGGATGTGGCGCCTCGCTGTGCGAACCCCCCCCCTTCCATCTGGCCGAAGCCCGGGTCCTCCTGCGCCTGGGCTCTCATCGGGGTCCTCCTACGCACGTTGCAGGTCCTCTAACGCACGATGCAGGTCCTTCTACGCACGTTGCAGGTCCTTCTACGCACGATGCAGGTCCTCCTATGCACGATGCAGGTCCTTCTACGAACGATGCAGGTCCTTCTACGCACTCCATACACCAGTAATACGTACGTCTCGAAATAGAAATAGGTTATTTCCGAGACTTCACTCATATGTACAGGCTTCACTCATGTATACAGGCTTCACTAGATACACAAATCTTTCTTTTTATATAAGTCTGTACTTGAAAAGAAGAATTTTCTCTTCTTTGCCTGGGGAATATGTTAGGAGTCTTGAGGTTCATTACTGTCTTTGTGCTATATTTTCAACAAAAATACGGGAAATAATGAATAAAAATTTTGTTTAGCAATATTAAAACAAAGAAAACTATAATTTTCCTGCATCCAGAAAATTTAGGTGCTAAATTTTTTGGGGAATAATCATATTTTAATATTAGATGTTTTTTTTGTTCCAGTTCGGTCAAGGTAGATCCAAAAAATACAATTAAAAATACACATTTTTTATTTTGTATTTTTGGATATACCTTGACTGATCCCCAATAAAAAAAACATTTAATAATAATATCTACGGTCAAAAAACAAAACAAAAAAAAAACAAAGATGTGCTACAACACTGTCACAATATATGTACCTAATTTTATTTCATTATTTTAAGATCATTTTACTTCATGTCAACATGACTTTATGTTAGAAATTCAGTTTTAAGGCCCAATTGATCTTATTTTTAATGTTACCATTTTCTCAAGAGGAGAATATATTTCTTCTTTTTCTTTTCTTTAATTTATGGCATACGCATTCTATAAGTCTGGCTTTCATCATTATTGACCCACCAGCTGTCAATAATTGGAGCATTTTCAGGGGTTGGAACTCCTTCACAGGTTTTATTCTCCCTAATTTCACACAGCTGGTCATTAAAGGCATCATTCCATCGTATTAGCTTCGTGATTGTTTGGAGAAACATCACTGAAATTGTCTTGTGCACGTTTTTTAAAACAAAAATGACATAATTTTCATCTATCAACCTATAGATAGTATAGCTCATAATCTATAAACTCTTCCGACATTTCCGATTGCTTTGAGATAATCTGTGACTTTCTTTGACTTCATCCTAAAATGAAATAAACTCTGGAAGAGTTTATCAGAATCCTCATCTTACTTGAACCTTTGATTATTTGGATTCAATCTAATTCTAATAATGTGGTTTATTATCAGGAAGAACATGATGATATCAGTTTATAAATATATATCTAAATTGGTACCATTATAATCATTAAAAAATAATCCACACAAAAATAAATGACAAGAACATAATCTCTTTTAAACAGATATATTCCACAGATGGTACCCATTACTTACCATCATTAAGCAATTCTTTGACATAATATTTAATTTAGTAAGGCGCATTTTATTGGCAACATAAGAAACTTAAAACCAAAAAAATATAGCAAACTATACAGACAAAAATTTTTTTTATTGTTTTAAGCCATATCATTTTTCATCTGTTAACGACTAGAGTCGGAGATCTATTAATTACATTAACTACTTTTGAGCACAGTTAAAAGCTAAAGATTTTTTTTAGTTTCGAATCTAACAACAACCTAACCTTATTCATAATTGTCCAAATCATTTTTTCAAAACTTCATTCCATGCAACGAATTGTGAATTCTACGTTATAAATAATTTATTTTACGAAAGAGCGTCAAGTGATTAGTGTAAGCTTTTTTCCGCTTAGCAAATCTAAACATACTAATTTAATGAGGTAGAAAATGGGTTGTGTCAATGAATTGAAAAATTTTAAATAATGCAAATACCTCAGATTTTTTAAAATCAGTAAAAAATACTGAAAATGTGGCAAATGGTCAATAAAATTAGAATAACAAGCTTTACATTAAATATTTTTCATTACTCATTGTCATGAATTGTCAAGAGTAAATTTAACTATACGCCTTAAACAATCAAAACATCATAAATTACAAAAGGCAATGGGATTTTTTCAATTATAGGACAAAAAATGAATGTCTCCAATACTTTTGGCTTCTAGTTATTTTAATAACAATCGTTTTATTAAGTTTTATAATAATAATAATAATAATATATATTTTTCGTTGAAAGAACATGGTAATCACTTACTATACCTGAACACAACTATCAACATAACATTATACCAGAGATAAACTTTCGACTTGTTCAAACTATGAAATACATCAGAATGCTGATAAGAGCATAAGTATTTATTCTTCTTCCACTTGGAGTATTGCAGAAACTACAAAAGTGCCAAACTAAACATCCCTCACTTAGTTGTTTCTTCACTCCTTTGTTGGTCAAACTTGGTCATTTCTTTATATAGAGGTAACGGAGAGGTCTGATTATTTATTGAAACCTTTTTTGGAATTGAAATTTTCCTCAATTCATCTAAACACCTATGGCATGTATGAATTACACTGTGAAACACATTTTTTGTTGAGTTAGATCTGACACTGTTTTTTCACTAATTCTAGGCGTCAAATCTGAGAATAACTTTTTTTTGTCTATCACGTCAACTTTTAAAAACTACAGGATATCCTCAGAAATCATAAAAATCATGCATTTAAAAGAACATAAAGTAAAAACGTACCAAATATACAGTTTACAAAACATTTAATGTAAGTTAAATCGAGTTCATACATATAAAATGGTTTAATAAATGAACAGTACTTAAAAATTAAGATAAAAATTTGCGTTTGTAGCTTTTTCTGGAGTGTTTAGTTTGTGTACATTCGCGCTTGAGGCTCCAACAATAGTCAGCCATCATATGTACGTCCTATCTACCTTGATACCTTGCTTCCATGACCCTCAAATCTTGATGGAAACACTCGCCCTGCTCATCACTCACTGCTACAAGATTGCCCGGGAAATTAGCAAGGTGGCTGTGTAAAAAATGCAATTTAATGCTCATGTTGCAACGAAGCTTTTGGAAGCTTTCCAAGAGTTGCTGGACAATTTCGGAGTTATTCAATGCTCGTGTATTTCCAAGAAAGTCTTTAACAATGTTTTTGAATGCCATATCCGTATTCTCCTTCTTCCAAAGAGGGAAATTCATTGAGAACTGGCACGGGGACTTTGGCTGAATGCGGTACCGGGCGTATAACTGACGGTAAACTAGGATACTCTATTTTACATTTGTTTTTCTTGTTATATCCGGATGTTTTCACTATACAAAAGTAACAATCACTTGAATGATCTTTGGGCTCGCGCCAAATCAAAGGTATACCAAATGGAAGCTTAGCACGTGTTCTCTTGGTCCACATTCGTAAACCCTCAACACACTGTTTATAAACTTTATGAGGTGTCCATGCTTTATCTTAATCACCGAGTTTCACTTTAAAATTGGCAAAATATGCTTGTCTGACAAATGTACTGATGTTTGTCCTTTGACTGGGAATGGTAAAACTGCCATTTATATAACAAAACGAATCGGGGCTGTTTTCGCACTTTCAACGTGTAGGACCAGAGGTAGCCATTAGGAAACGTTTCAGTTCAAACACACTATGTAGTTCTGTACACTTCCGTAACGAAATACTAAATACTGCTTACCGACACACAACGTCTCAGTTCAAACACACCATGTAGTTCTGTACACTTCCGTAACGAAATACTAAATACTGCTTACCGACACACAACGTTTCACCACAGTATAACAGACGTAACTAAATAGGCAGGTCTAGACCAGTATGCGCCCCACCCACACAGAAACTGAAGGTGATGTGATAGAAGAAACTAAAAACAGTTTTGAAACCAGCATGCCTAATTCTATAGAAAACAAAATTGTTCCCCAGTGTAATTATCATCTGCCAAAGTTTCAGTTATAGTAACTGCAGTAATATATTCATTAGACATTGTTTGCAATGACACACTACATCCCTTGCTCCTGATAATCTAAGATCCCTTATTAGCAAGTCAAACTTTACGAAATATTTGGATAGAATCTTCAATCGGATTAAACTTCATTAATAAGAATACCCTCTTTGGAACACGTAGCACCACACGTTTCCTAGCAAAAACACCTGTAATGTTAAGAAAGGAAGTCACCTCACCTTTAAAGGATTCCAATATGCATCAGACATTTCTTTGCTATCACTAGCTATCGATGTATCCAGCTAGAAGTGTACTCCTACGATTCTTGTCATCTTCTGAGCCCCTCCCCATTACGAGAACTTGCTGAACAACAACCTCTAGAAGGAACAGTAAAAGTTCGAAATATAATTGAAATTCTGTTCATTAAGAATAAGAATAATAAGAAAAAAAACTAATAGGAGCCATTATATAAATATAACAAATTTGGCCTAGTTTTCGCGTTATTCTTGATGCTAGGCCCTGTGCCAAGATAATAATAATTATAATTAACGATTTAAATACAAAATAAATAATAAGGCCGAATTGCTCTTTTCATTCAGGCAAATATTTGATGAAATTGCAATTTTTTTTTATTTACTCAATAAATTGATAATGATTTACTAAATAATTTAACATTTTTAGTGAAATTATACCGATAAAGTGTTTAAATTTGTCCTATTGCATTAATATGTATGTGATTTTTTCTATTAGCCTGATAGTCTAAAATACCTACACGTGGACACGTCCCATCTCCCTTGCCAGATTTAGAACTATTTAATAATTAGATTCAAAAGGAGAGTTTTTTTTACCATAGATATTATTCTGAGATGATTTTAGTTGGGGTTCAGTCAAGGTAGATCCAAAAAACACAAATTTAAAAAATGTATTTTTTAATAAAGGATTACACTGAACAACAAAGTTTTTGTTTCGGGGTTGAAATTAGCTGATTTTAATGTATTTCCACGTGTTAAAACCGAAAATGACCATAAAAATTATATATTAGCTCTTGTTTTCAAGACATAGTATCATTCTATTATATATATATTGAGTTTTCAACAAATGAAATATTTCATCACCAACAGTTGGTACACATGTTTGTTTACATAACACCCCTCTCATCAGCTGTTTATAAGTAGTAAACATAACCTATTGAAATTATCGTGTGAAGTTGATTTTTAAATTAATTTAAGTGCTGATCTGAAATGCCTCGAATGTGTGTGAATTCTGTCGATAGCTTTTGCTATATATGTGGTGAAATAATATTTAAGGCTCAGAAACGTAAAATGTCACCTATCATTAAGACTGCCTATGAACATTATTTTGGTGTAAAAGTTGGGGACCAAGATAAATCATAGGCTCCTCATATATGTTGTAATTCTTGTTCCGTCATATTGCGAGAGTGGCTGAAAAATAACAAGCGGGCAATGGCTTTTGCAGTACCTATGGTTTGGCGTGAACCTACCAATCATACAGACGACTGTTATTTCTGCTTAACTCCTCCCATTAAGCAAGGTTTATCTATGAAGAAAAGATGAACGGTGAAATACCCTAATCTCCCATCTGCTCTTCGTCCTGTACCACACTCAGACAATTTGCCAGTCCCTTCTCCACCCCGAAACTATGAAATTTTAGAGGAAAGTGATGAAGTCTGTTTACAAGAAGCAACCCATCCTTCTACATCCTATGACCCTGATTTTGATGTAAGCGATAGGTCTAGTGATCCGCACAGAATTAGTCAAGCAGAGTTGAGTGACCTTATAAGAGATCTTGGCTTGTCTAAGGAAAAGGCTAAGCTGTTAGGGTCAAGACTACAACAGTGGAATCTTCTAAAACATGATGTGAAAATATCTCAGTACAGGATGCTCCAGAAGTGTTTTATAAAAGACAAGCTAAACGACAGCGATCTTACAATTGACTTAATTGAAATTTGGTGGTACAAACCTCTTTTATTTGTCAAAACACTAAGAATAATTTTTTTTTTAAATCAATTTTGTACTTAAAATAATCTAAAAGAAACATAACAATATTGTTTTTTGTACTTTCACTTTTCACGTATAGTATAACTACTCTTTAAGATTAAGTGCTGTATATCTCAAAAACCAGAGCTAATAAAAATTTGTCAATGTTTTTTCGTTTTTATTACCCCAAAATTAGTAGAAATAGACTAATTTAGTGTAGGAAACATTCAAATAATATTTTTTTGTTGTGCAGTGTTATCTGCCAACGTTTCGGCTTACATTGCAAGCCATCTTCAGGGCTATCATGAAGATGAGAGAGGACGTCCTGTCTCTAAGTTCACATTTCTATGACTTTTTAAATTTGTGTTTTTTGGATCTACCTTGACCGAACCCCAACTAAAATCATCTCAGTTTAATAATTAGATCTTATCGATGCAAATTATTCATAGAGCAGTGAAATATTTAGGCCCTTAATCTCTTATGATAAGCGTTTTGTCTGGAAATAATATTGCGTGTCACAAATGAAACAAAAGATGTTCGAAATTCAATGAATCAGAACGAGAGTTTCATACCAATATGATATCACTCCTCATAAAACGATATTTATGATATTTTCCAGTAACAGCTTTGCTAAAACGGCCTACAAACCTGCTCGGCGCTGATACAATGCACGGGAGGGAGAAACAAAAAAAAATTGATTTGGGGAAAACAACGGGCTGAACCTGTCTCCTTGCGGAACAGGCTGAGAGCAGGTCTGCCATTCCCATCCCTCGGCGGAGATTGACAGAGCCTCGGGGGTCTGGGGCAGCATTCCCACGGGGCGGGGGTGGTCTCTTCCCCCAGAGAGATGCACTTTTTTCTATGCACTTCGACCAGAGAAAGAGATACTGGTTCTGGTGGGCGGTGGCCCAACAGTGCCTCGGCAAAACATGATTTCGCCCCCTCCTCCCCACCCACATGATAACACACAGTAAATATTACTTCTTTTTATTTTATTCTTTTCTCTACACATTTATTACCCAATAATTCTCATATTGATTTTGCTGGTATAATAAAATATTAAGCGAATAAATCTGAATATACAAAATAAATTCATTGAGATTATATTCAGATTGCTGGGCGTTATTTGGTAAATTATTGCTAGCTATTATTTAATGGATTGTTGTCGAAAAACATATATAATAACATTTAAAGAAAGAAAAAAAAATTGTTATATATTAATCCATTAATTTAGGTTGTTATAGTGGTCGAAATAATCTTGATTCCTGTCTTTTATTAACTAATTTATAGTAAATATATTAAAGGGTATTTATAGGGCGTAATAACCTAGAAGTTTATTGCCCTCCATTATGATCTACTACTACTACAACTTAGGACTCCACAGTCCTCTTCAGGAACCCATTGTCCACTGCAATTGAATCCCATTGAGCCCAATAGGTCTTTGCATTCTTCGGTGGAGAAAAAATCTCTTGCCCAGATGCTCCCTTGATATCTTCCACTGCTATACTTATTNTTATATTTAAAAAAATTTTATCAATTAATCCATTAATTTAGGTTGTTATAGTGGTCGAAATAATCCCGATTCCTGTCTTCTATTAACTAATTTATAGTAAATATATTAAAGGGTATTTATAGGGCGTAATAACCTAGAAGTTGATTGCCCTCCATTATGATCTACAACTACTACTACTACTATTCAATCAATATTGTTAATTCATTCTTAATCTATTACCGATGCATCAACATCAACAGTAATACAGCTCATACCACGGTGAATATGAATGATCTTGCTATCAATACAAGATTAAAAACAAGTAATGAAATTTGGCATGTAACTGTTTAATGCAAGATTCGTTACTTAGCAAAAATTTTTTTTTTCAAATAAGCCACGTAATATTTAGTTTAAACAAATAAACATTATTATTGGGTCCTAAACGTTAATAATAAACACATTTTATCAAAGCAGTTCAGATTAATTTTTAAAAACACGCCCTACACAAATGCCCTACAAGTGAAAGAATATAATTCATTAATAAGTTTACTACCCTACTGGCAAAGGATTGTAAACATGTTTCTTATATATTTATTCTTGATATATTTTACTCTAATGAGAATGTTCAACTTTTGTGCCATCCAAATTTTCAATGAAGAATTAAATTCACTACATTTTGGAAACGGAAGAAAATAAGAAACCATCCAACAATTACTTTTAGATATAACAACTAGGTATTGAACAGATTTTACTTAGTTTGTGGACATTTGTTGTCCTTTTATTGTACTTTTTTTTATTTTTATGTCGGGCATTTCTGCTGATGTGCTTATTGAGAGGATATTGTTCTGATCCTGTGCCGTTGTGCTTATATTGTTCAGATGCCGTGAAATAAAGGATTGTGGCAGCTCATTTCTTGATTTAAGATTTTAAGTTTTAACTAAGAATCTTACATCAATGTCTTAAAAAAACCAAAAAAAAAACTTCTTAGATGATGTCTCAACAAAAGCTGTTGTCCTTATTCTCTCTTAACAAACACTTTAGTGTTTGTAACCAAAAGAAAGGAGTAAAAAAAAAAAAATATGTGAAAATATTTTGACAGAACTTTGTGAAAATAAATATTTCATAACATATTTTTCGGTTAACTATCTGGAAATCAATGCCCAAAAAATTTGAACAATTACAAATTTTGGTATAATTGAAACTCGGATTTAATGTTCTAGTATTTTAATAATTTAAACTATGAATACTGGCGAAAATAGTCAGGTTTTGCAGCCAGAATGATAAAAATAAAATACTCTAAAATTATTTGATAATTTTTTTTGGTGTACTTTATTTTTCTGATCCTGACTGAAGCATTGACTATTTTTTCCAGTACAATACTCGACGGCCAACCAATCTCCAACCATTTAAATTACGGATGTTAACAATTATTATAAAATAAAGATGCAATTGTAATTAGCTAATGAATCGATTATTTATATTATAATTTCCTATTAAACCTGACAGATTGGGGCGCCGGGATAGCTCAGGGGATCCGTACGGGTCTCGCAATCCTGACACCGCGGGTTCAAATCCCGCCCAGGTCAATCTTTTATTTATAATATAGAAGGTTGTCCTGTGCCATGGGTGTTTAAAATAGGGTGGCAACCTGTAAAAAAAAAAAAAAAAAAAAAACCTGACAGATTAAAGATAATAAAAAAAATAATGCCTTTCAATGAGAAGGTTTTTTTTTTTTTACAGAATCGTTGAGAGATTAGGGCATATGAATCCCCATCAAAGGTCGGAGACTCAATACTTCTCCCCTCGGATTCTATGCCTGTAGCGGGATTGGCTAAACTATAAATTAGAAAGCATTTGTTTGTTAAGAGTCAATAAATCGATAGATATACGTCCAAAATGAATAACTGTGTTGTTTATCGAAATATTGTTGTCTAGCAAAAGAATAGAAAAATTCGCAATAAAACAGTTAGTCATTTTTTTGTGTGTAGTCCAGCGGCTATACTTAAGCAAATGTCCACTCTACAATATTCCAAACGATAGGCAACTACCAAATCACCCCTATTTTCTTCTTCACTTAAGAAAAAAAAAAAAACTGTCTTGGCTAATCAATCCTCCGAAAAGGACTTTTAAAAAAGATGTGCAGACGGTTTGACGTGCCACCCCCTCAAAAGGAATACCATTGCACAAAGGTTCCAAGGCAAAAAACTGGAACCTGTAGAAAAAGTGTATCGGATTCCAGTGGCGGTCTTCGGGAAGCGCCCGAGGGCTTGCGAGAGGGGTGGGTGAGATGCCCCCTCTCCCTGTTCCCACCACCCCTACTCTTCAACTCCACCAGGGAAAAAAAAAAAAAAAAAAACTGCAATTAAGGAAGTTTATCTTTTTTCTTATCTTTTTTCTGCTTTCGTATCTATCTTTAGTCACTCAACTATTAAGGACAAGATAGATTAATCCAATTTACGTCGTCCAAAAAAGATGGGAGCTCTGAGGGCTTTACATGTGCAAACCGTTAACAATACACACCCACAGGAATAAAAAGTATTCTGCGATGCGTATTCGATATATAGAATCTGTAGAATTTAAAAATAGTTCATCCAGCAATGCAAATGAATAGAGTTAAATTTGTTTCTCTTAGATTGCAAAAAGTGGCTAATATATTTAAAAAAATCAAAAGTAATTGAAAAATACTGAAATGTACTAGGTTAAAAAAAAAAAAGAGGCAATACAAAATTTCAGAAAAACTAAAGATCTTTAATATAAATATATCTGACAATATTCAAAAAGGAATACGGGAAACTTATCCATTTAAGTACAAGAAACGTCACTATATATTTTTTGACAATATTAAAATTATTTTTGATATTAATTTTTAAGAAAAGAACTTTATGTGACAGTTGAATTGGAGAGTTTTGACCGTGGAGAATATTAGTAGAGAATTGTTCTGGTACGGACAAGGTTGATACAAAGAATGCTATTTAAAAAAATTTATTTATTTTTTACTTTTCTTAAATTCTTCGGGCAAATATGAAGGCTGTCATGCAGATTGGTTGTAGGTGGCAACTCGTCACCTCACGCCTTCATGATAACCCTGAAGATGGCTTACAAAGTAAGCCGAAACGTCGGCAGATAATACAAAATTTTTTTTAATGTATTTTTTTTTTATCATCCTTGACTGAACCCCAACAAGTTCCCTACAAATTTGTGTCTCAGCGGTGTTCGAACTTCCACTGATCACAAGCTGGGCGTGCTAACATATTCACTGGATAAGCTCCCATTCCTCTGCAACGGAAGCTTTTCTCTTGGGGTCCAGACAACTTCGAACTCCTGGGTGGTGGTTCGTGGGACTTCTAAGGACACATTCCTGCCGCTAATGGCTGGAAGAAGGTCAGAACTCTGGCCAGTGGTAAGAAGAGTGGGTGAGTTCGAATCCTGCTGAGGTGGTAATTTATTATTTTCCGGTTCTCTACTTAACTTTAGGCGACTTCTTTAGAGGAACAGACCAGAGGCAGCTTTGGGGCCTTCAGAGAGTACATCACTTGGCTATCTGAATGTGGGAACTAATTATATATAAAAATTAATAGTATAACTAATAATATAAACTCCATATTCCAGATGAAATGTCCAAGAACGAGAATTTGAAAGTTGAATAAATTTACAATATCACCGTTAAGAGAAAAACGTCGCAGATGATAACTAATTTTTAATTTATCTCAGGAGTATTAAGTAACGGATGTAGTTTTAAAAATAGATAAATACCATGACAAAAAGGTTACTACATACAAGAATAATTCAACTCAATGTTTAGCAAGTAACAATCACTAGAAGAAAAAATTGAAGTTCGTGAATTATAAAAACCATTGATATGCTGTAAGGTATAAATTATATTATATACTACATGTACAAACTACACGTACCTAAACTAATTTAAATGTATCAAGACTCTCTCTCTCTCTCTCTCTCTCTCTCTCTCTCTCTCTCTCTCTCTCTCTCTCTCTCTATATCACTAAATCATTTTCAGCGCGTACGTGAATAAAATTGTGACAAAGGGAGAATAGACTGAACAAGAAACTAAATTTCTCAATACTTAAATGGTGAGTTATACGAGTCGCACAGATTTTTTCCTGGTGAAATCACGCCCCTTCTTAACTTCATGACAGCCTTGAAGATGGTTTACGATTTAAGTCGAATCTTCTGCAGATCATAAAAAATATATTCCTTTAGATTGTATTTCAATAATAAACCTTGAAAAAACCTTAATAAATTCTCTACTAGTACATTTTCTGAGTTTTGTGCCCCCGGAATTCTGCTTGACATTGGTATGAAAAACTTTTCCACTATTGGCTGCAGAATGTGAAGAATAACCTTAAACCAGGTTTAAATACCACCTAGAACATTTTCTATGCCTTAGATTGACTGATGTACCGTTTAATAAATATACCGGCTAAATTTACGTCATTTGAATGATTAATGAATCATATTTTATATAATTAAATAATGAATTAAGATGGTGGGGGAGGGACAGTCCATGACGCCTGGAGTTGCCTGATCTAAGTAGATTTCCGATGTTTCATTAAGGGTGGGCATAAAAAAAAAGTGTGGAGAAATGCTCAAATTCATAAATATATTATCGACTAATGCAATTTTAATCAAACTAAAAAACATGTATTTAACTTTAAATTTGTACGGGAATTACTTAAATCTTAAAAGGAACAACAATTTTTGAAAAACTCCACAAACTCATGAATGGGAATGGGGTGGTTCCGAAGAGGAATGGAGNAAATTAAATTAAATTGAATTTATTAAAACCATGGTATAGATTCTTTTACGTAATATTTTGAGTAAAAATATTTATTATAATATAGGTATAAATGCCTAATATTTGAACTAGTCGCGAATTACAGGCATAAAAGTGTCCAGTAATCCATAAGCAATTATGACAATATAAATGTATTGTAAAACAAAACCAATCTATCTCCCCCTGAAATGACCAATTAATTTTATGAAAATAGATTTTAATTTTTCTTTCAGATATTAAGTTAGAATGTAAATTGGTGGTAGTATTCTTCTTATCTTTTTTATCAGTTTAATATATAAGGTATAATTAAGATGTTATTTATTTATTAGAATCTTAATTCATTATATAATATTGATGACATTAAAAGAACCAATCAACCAATTACTAAGACTCGGGTAGTAAAAAGAAACTACTAATTAATAATAAAAAATAGTATATATGAAATTCTGTATAAGATTACNTATATATATAGTTTGTTTATGTGAGTCATGTGAATAGCTTCATTTCCAGAATATAAGTTTTCTATAAAACGTAAAAGTTGCAGAGATAAGGAGATTACTGATTAATGATTCGCACTTAAAATATCTGTCCAGTTGTGAAATTTTCAGTGGGGTCCCATGGTGTAATGGTTAGCACTCTGGACTCTGAATCCAGCGATCCGAGTTCAAATCTCGGTGGGACCTTAATTCTTTTTTTTTTTTTTTTATTTCTCCAAATTATTTTCCATAAAATATTCGTATTTAATGTTAGCCGTATTTTTCGAAGAGAAATTTTTAAATGTTAATGATTTAAATAATTCATCTTTGCTTTATTAATTAGTTTTATTTTTTATATTACATTTATTTGACGATTCAATCGATATTTGGTTAAAAGTTCTGTACANATATTCTCAATTCTAAAAATTAAAACTGCCGATCATACAAACGGGGCTAAAGCGAAGAAAGGAATGTTATTGTATTTCCCTTATCTCGTGCAATCCAAAACCAACTTAAGCATTCTGATTTTCTCATTAGGAATTTCTTCCTGATAATGGTTTACTAGAGTAAATCAAATACTAATACTGTTTTCACTGAAAATTATAGTATTGGTTATGATTTATTCATATAAGTAAATGACCATCCCTGGGTTCACCAAACTATGTATTGCAATAGATATTTCTTCACAAATCAAACATTATTATCAAACTAGAGGGATGAATATAATCTGGTTTCACATTTATTTCTGTAAATTCCTAAACGGAAATGGAATATTTTGAAATTTTAACCAGCTAATTATTCTACAATAATATTGAAATTTTAAATATTAATAAACAATAAATAAAAAGTAGCCCACATACTTAAAAATAATATTTATAGTTTTACCTGTAGGTTAGATACCAATTAAATTAAATAACAGTCACACAGAAAATTTTCAAATTTCCAACCAAAACCACCAAAATTTCCCCCTTTCCTTACACAAATGATCTTTTTACTGGATAAATATGGAAAAAACTGAGTAAAAAAGAAACTTTTTGCGTTTGTCAAAATGACACCAACTCCAGGTACTTAATGTCATTTTATTGGCTATTAAATAAATTTTAAAATATTAGCTGTTAATTTGACCCCCTCGGAATTTATGCATCATCTTCAAATGAAATAAAACATATTGTACTACAGATTAAAGCTAGGTCACAAATTTACAGTTGAAAGTGTTTAGCTTTTAAATACAATAAAGCTCTCCATCGTATGCTGTACAAGAAATTTCTCAAAAACGACTTTATGAATTAGCAGATTTCAATGTTTTTTGGGTTTTCTATGAGCACAATTCAATAACCCTAAAGGCGTTAAAGAAGCAATAGTAGTCAAAATTATATGTATTAGCACATCGTAATAAATTTGAGTTTTTCACTTTAAATTCAAAAAAGGGCCGAAGGAGTATAATACATCTAAAAAGAAATGCATCTTAGAGACACTATTTTTAGGAGAACTGTGCATTGTCATTTGGAGTTTAATTTATCTTATGTGCTTTGAAATATACACTAAAAAATTAAAATTCATTAAGCTTAAAAAAAAAAATAGTATATAATAATTTAGTAGAGTACAATTTCCTATTTCATTTTTAAAAATTTGTGTTCTGTGAAATTTTCCCTAAACACGCTTAAGAAGGACGATATAAAAATGTAATTAGGAAAGTTGAGCGCTCATGTCCCCTCGTTGATTTGTATGATCAAATTAGTCACTTACTCTTATTTAATTATGTCAATCTTTAGTAAAAGATTAGTAAAGAAAAGTCGGCAGATAGCATTTTAAAAAAATACACCTTTTTTAAATTTTGTATTTTTTTTGGATCTACCTTGACCAAACCCCAACAAAAATCATCTAATAATAATACATACGGTAAAAAACAAAACATAAAAAACTCTCCATTTGAATAAAAGTTAGTGTTCAATTCTGCTTACATTAATTTCCTTATGTTCGACTTAAAACTGTTGATTTGGAAAATTATATACTACTATTCACGAAATTTATCTTTCCGTTAATTTATTTATTTATTAAGTGCTTAAAAGATTGAATGATATCTTCAAGTCATGCTGGAGCCTGAGAGATGTATACTACCTTAGAAGTGCGGGCTGGTGGAAAAAAAAAAAAGCAGTGCAGAAATCGACAGAAATAAAGTCGATTTTATCATAAAATAGTATATATTTTTATGGAAATTAAAAATATTCTCAATTCTAAAAATTAAAACTGCCGATCATACAAACGGGGCTAAAGCGAAGAAAGGAATGTTATTGTATTTCCCTTATCTCGTGCAATCCAAAACCAACTTAAGCATTCTGATTTTCTCATTAGGAATTTCTTCCTGATAATGGTTTACTAGAGTAAATCAAATACTAATACTGTTTTCACTGAAAATTATAGTATTGGTTATGATTTATTCATATAAGTAAATGACCATCCCTGGGTTCACCAAACTATGTATTGCAATAGATATTTCTTCACAAATCAAACATTATTATCAAACTAGAGGGATGAATATAATCTGGTTTCACATTTATTTCTGTAAATTCCTAAACGGAAATGGAATATTTTGAAATTTTAACCAGCTAATTATTCTACAATAATATTGAAATTTTAAATATTAATAAACAATAAATAAAAAGTAAAAACATAATTTTCAAGGAAAGGATTATCATCGCATAACAAACAGCAGTCTCAAAAATTAATTAGGCACTAACCAATCAAAAGTTTACAGTCTTGAGCATTTTCTGCAGGAGATATTTACCTACTGGGGTTTATCTGTGAATGTTCAATATTATTTTACTTATTAAGTGAGCTATACTTGTGTAACACTATTGTTAGTACACTGCTGTTACATTATTGTGGAGATAAATTGTCCTTATGCATTCTGTTTTAGAGCTGATGATATCTGGCCGGTATTTCTGCTACTTTTGCTTGGATCCAGTGCCACCCTGGAGCACGATATTCTACGGGGAACACGTGAAGCTGGAGTTGGAACTCATTCTACGTGCATACTATGGAACACATGAAGTTGGAGTTGGAACTCATTCTTCGTGCATACTATGGAACACATGAAGTTGGAGTTGGAACTCATTCTACGTGCATACTATGGAACACATGAAGTTCGAGTGTGAACTCATTTTACGTACATACTATGGAACACATGAAGTTCGAGTGTGAACTCATTTTACGTACATACTATGGAACACATGAAGTTCGAGTGTGAACTCATTTTACGTGCATACTATGGAACACATGAAGTTGGAGTTGGAACTCATTCTACGTGCATACTATGGAACACATGAAGTTGGAGTTGGAGCTCATTCTACGTGCATACTATGGAACACATGAAGTTGGAGTTGGAACTCATTCTACGTGCATACTATGGAACACATGAAGTTCGAGTGTGAACTCATTTTACGTGCATACTACGGAACACATGAAGTTGGAGTTGGAACTCATTCTACGTACATACTATGGAACACATGAAGCTGGAGTTGGAACTCATTTTACGTGCATACTATGGAACACATGAAACTGGAGTTGGAACTCAATCCCTAGTCTTCGGCCTTCTGCCTGGGCGTACACTAGTAACTCCAAGCCTGTACCACTCAAGAACCCTCCTCGAAGACTGGTTTCCTTACTCGTTACACCTTATTAAACCACCCCGTGCTCCTTTTATATAGCTGCTGGCCCTCGTCCGGCTAGTGGCCGTCCAGAAGAAACTTACTCTGGAGCCGCGTTCTTTTTTTCCTCTTCTTCATCTTATTTCTTCTTTTTCTACTCTTCCCTAAGTCCTTTCACTCTATTCTCTTTTTTCTTCCCCCGCCCGCGAACCAGCGGTATTTTTATTCCAGGAAACTGTTTAATTGCTAGTTTGATCGAGGCGCCTCCACCCCCCTCCCATTGCCGATACTTCTTAAGATCATCCCTTAGGAGAAGCAAACATATCTTCCTTGCATGAATTCAATGCAGTTAGTTACATTAATATTTGTTAGATTAGCAATAGGGATAAGTGGTCAAGCTCTTCTAAACGTGAATAAATTAAATAATCCGAAATTCATACGCTGCGTAATCAGAGCAGATTCCCATGTTCCGTTAAAGATGAATATAAATAAGAGTGAATGACGAAATTTAACTTAGAAGCCGGATAGAACTACTAGCGTAGAAGGTATGACCAATGAAGTTAGCTTCAGGCTGCCTAGGAAGGTAGTCTGGGGAGAGCGCTCATCCATTGTAGTTACATTCCTACACATCTTTCTTAACTAGCTTTTTTTTATTTTTCTTATATATAGAACATAAACGTTAGGAAAATAGTACTCTATAAATGCCATCAAACTACTAGATGTTTTATAAGCAGAAAGTAATAAATAAAGATTTATAAATTTAAAAAAAAAATTGAACTGGTTTGGAACAGGATACTCTGGTTATTTAGTCTCAGACTTAATCTCAGACTTTTTCATTAAAATAAAGGAAATTAAGGAAGTTATTTAAGAATGGGAAGGGGCCAGTAGAATTATGACATTAGCTTCCTTTGGTCAGAGATGAGAAGTAGGGTTACTGAGAAATCCTGATTAGAACCTTCTAGGCCTGCCTCGTCGGTATATAACGAAGTTATAAAAGCAGCAAATCAGCTGCTACTCAGTTAGTATCCGACTGTGTCAGCTTTCGTGTGAGATCGCCTGCTCAGAGCCACGAGCGGGTTGTAGCCTCTGCAGTGCCGCTAACAGTTAAGTGATAAGTGTCAGTAATAAACAAGTCTTATGAGGCCTCTTTGAAAAAAAGCATATTTAATTCATTTGTATATATTTGTTAATTCATCGTAAGTATTTATATTTTCTATTTATTTATTATTTAGTAAGGGCAGTAAGGTTAGGTTGTTATTAGTAAGAATATTAATTTTTTACAATAAATTCACTTAAACTTATTGTTATTGATTAATAATGACCCCATAACAATATGAGTGGGTATTATATTTATGTCATATTTAATGAGAAAAGATGTATTCATGTAATGGAAAATTCTAACACGAATATTCTTCAATGGTTGCTCTCGCCTGTCGTCGCGCTGATTCTTAGGTGTAAATGATCCAAGTGGTTGATCGCCTATTTTATATTCCCTTTTAATTAATTTATTTGGTTGTTACATTCTGCAAGTAAATATACATTATATAATCGGATCGCCGAATAAAATAAAATTTAAGAAATTCTTCATCTGGAAAACTGTTCATACATATCTTGCATGACGGACTTTTATTTCAGAAATTTTCTAACTGAATAATAATTTTTGACTACAATATTACACTATATTTAATTTATTAAGTTGTAGCGTTAATAAAAGACATAGATTCATGGGTTAGAATATTTGTAAGTAAGTAATGACAGTAAGAAAGCGCAGGCGTGGTATAATGATCACCATAGGACACACTCAAGTAGGCGTTGTTTTACAGCTACAGGCGACACCTGCTGGAATTCCACCGCCGCTCCACACACCCAGACCAGTATAAATATTTATTTTACATACATAATTCAGCATCAGATGCAAACTTACCAGAGGATTCTCTCGTCCGTTACTCTTCAATCTACGCATCTTCTATTTTAATCTGCCTCAGTCTTCTTACATTTTTTTTTTTTTTTTTCAAAACATCATTATTGATTTGTTCTTTCAGTTTAATAAGGATTAATAATATTATTAATCA